>CM056580.1:1880000-2312113 GCA_029721435.1 Gymnothorax reevesii
GAGCTGCATGTCCTCAGCCATCTGCAGAGGAGAACAGAATCAGGCCGCAGCTGTTTAACCCTTTCAGCGCTAAATGCAGCCATTGTCGCTCAATGATGTAAGATATCAAAATCACAGCTGCTGAAAACCTATCATGTGGTGACATGACAGGTTTTCAACAGCACAAGATAATTACATTTTTGTATTTTAAAAATTTATTTCTGTGCTCTACGGGTTAACATGCATGTGGAATGTAATGACCTCTCAACCTCTTGTAATCCAGCTGTAACATTAGACTGTACACAAACAGCACTCTTCTACGACCCCTGCCAACACACCTGGTCATACTCCTTACATGGCTGGGTGTGTGAGTGTGCGCATGTCTGCGTGTGTGTGAGGGCTTTGTGTGTTCGTGTGTGTGTGAGTGTGTGCATGGGTGCATGTGTTGGTTAATGATTATGTTTGAACGTGTGTGTCCATGTACGAGTGCGCGCGTGTGTGTATTGTGAGTGTGTATGCATGAGTGTGTGAGTGTTCGTCTGCGCGCGTGCGTGTTTGTGTGTGTGTGTGTGTGTTCACATGTGGACCATGTGAATGAGTGTTTGTGTGCAGGCACATGCACTTGAATAGGAGTTTATCCCTCTCTGATGGTGTGATGTCATACTGGCCTCCTGAAAAGAATGTTATCATGTGATAAACTGAGGAGCAGTGTGATGATTCTCAACAGAACACGGATTGTTTAAACCCTGCAGACATCAAAATATTTTCTGTGCCATTTAGTCACACGTTATATGGGTGGGTGGGTGAGTGCATGTTGTGTTGACGACACTTAGAGAAGAACAGAATTTAACGGCAGGATTGATAAAAACTTGATATTTCAAGCACAGAAATATGCCAGAAATAAACTGAAAAATCAAAAATGACCTTCATAAAACCCAGAAAGTTATGATACCTTAGTTTTTAATCAAATTTCAGAAGTTTTTAAATGTTCTCTCATCAAAAGCATGCAGCCAGGTTACCTGTGTGATGCAGAGCTTGGCAGAGTCATATGGGATGAATATTTTGACGGGGTCAGAACCCTCCTCCTCACAGTCTTTTCGGGCAGCACGCCCTGGCCGGGCGTCTGGGAGGGAAGTTTAAAGTGGAGAGGTAAAGGAGGACAGCTGCTTCTGGGCCGACCTGATGTTCATATCAGTGTGTCCAACGAGTGCTTTACGCAGAGATTATTATGGATTACGTTCTCCTCAAATTCTCCACTGTGGAAAATGTTTCACATCAAGTTAAAAACAATGCACTAGCCTTGGCAGAGGTGGTCTGTTTAGTGTGCAGGAGACATTATATTCTCTGGCAGATGCATCAGATCATGTACAGGATTCTGCAGTGCAGACATTATCATGATAAACATGCAAGAGTGAATGAACTCTGTACTGCGATACAGGCGATCGGCACATGTGAGAGTTCATGCACTGATACTGCAGTACTGACATCATCATTACATGGGTAAGTCTCTTTAATCTAGCAGAATAAGCCACCCTGATTGGGTGTGAGTTACCTTTGCTTGTGTCTTTGGCTGCGTTCTTCGTCCGACTCGCTTTGACCCAGAGCCGAAACATGCTCCACTTGGCTCTGCTCTTATTTAACCAGGAGCTGTTCCCCTCACAGAGAGCTTTCAGGAATAAAACAGGTGGAACCCTTTTACTCTCCATTTACTGCTTCCTGTCATCCTTTCACACCAGTTCAACTCAATCTTTAGCAAGAGAGCAGGGCTGGCCTTCACTGACACAGCGCCTCTCTCTCTGCGGACTGAGGGCGAGGCTGAGATGAGCCTGATGGTGTGCACAGTCTCTCAGGGACGGAGTGAAATAAACACAGGGTGCTTTCATGGAGCGGGTGTGCATTAGATCACTTATACACACGCACAGCACACTCACACACATTCATACACGCACCAACACAGAGCCGCACCTTAACCCAGGCTGTCTTTTAGTTCTGTGTGTACTAACTTTCTGAGCGGCCATTTTTTTCAGACATGCGCAAACAAACCCCAGCATGACCACAACTTTCTCCCAGTACTTTGTACTGAGTTTCTGGGAGACTATTCTATTGTTTTATTTTCCCCACAAACAAACGCATACACACAAACACACACGCGCACGCGCGCACACACACACACACACACACACACACACATAGTCAAGGGCAGTATTTCCGAACCCTTTCCCAGCAAAGGCACACTGTTGAATATGCAGTGTATCATTACACCCCCCTGTAAAGAGCGAGTGACAGACATGTCACAGGAGAGTCATGTGTCATGAGTGACCTGTCCACTGCTGGCCTTTGGGGAAGTTTATGTAGTAATGCATTTTTATGCAGTTTATGTTTGTCTTTTGTGAATTGACTCAGTGTTTCAGACACAGTTTTAGGACTTTTTGTGGTGGAAAAATGCCAAACTGCCTGGGGGGTCCAGGGGGCGCCACTCCGGATAAATTTTGAATATTCTCATAATTTAATGCATCAATCTGGTGTGCTGTGACAGGAAAATGAAAGGGCTGTCAAGTTATAAATAGATACAGTGAGTATCATACATCATTGGACAATAACACAATTTTGAATATTATTGATTTTTCAGCTGAATTAGTCACCAGATCTAAGTCGAATGGAACCTGCAGTTAACAAACAGAAGAGGTGATTGAAAGCAATAAGACACCAGCAGGAAGTGAAGATGCTGCAGTCCAGCCCTGGCAGAGCATCACCAGGGAAGATACCCAGAGTCTGTGAGTGACCTGCCCAACACTCAACACTAAAAGGGTGTGTAATGAGCACTCTGCTCTGGTTTAGAGAGAACAGAATCCAATATATAGTGTGAGCTAATGGTTTTCTTGAGAATCTATCCCGGTTTGACCGGCCAGTACCTAAAAAAAATCTGGACAAGACATTTTAACCCCATGAAACCTATGGACCCACATATGGGTCCATAAAATGCAGCTGCTGCATTCAAACCTGCAGAACTTCAGGAATTTGGACTCTATTGGAGATCTGAGATCTGAGGGTTTCAAATCATCCAGATATGTCCTACTGAATCAAAGCAAAATGCGTATAAAATGCTGTTCTAAATCTTGCTCATTTTCCATTTGATGTAATGATCTGTCCGTAAAAGTATCCTGGGCTTCAACATTTGACATAATATAAGTGTGATGAGGTTTGCGTGATCTTTTCTTTTCACTGAGTAAAGAGAAGCACAAGATTTTCCGAGTCACTTTCCATTTTGCTTGCGATGAGGTCCACCTTTATGCAAGTGAAACTGAAACTTCAGTGCGAAAGGTTTTTAATTCAGCGTGAGAATCTCATTAATAAGCTTTCATTGAATAATTGCGGACTATGGTGAATAAGCCTAAAAAATGCGTAGGACCTACGTCAAATGCATGAGACTTGGCATCTCTGAGATCCGTCCTCATCCTTACTCCCCACTTGATCAGCTGCTACCCGCCGGGCCCGGCGCGGGGAGCCCACGGTCCAGCCCCGCTGTACGGCTTCGGTGTTAATGTTTATGTAAGAGTGCTGTGAAGACGAGCTGACAAGTGAGCTTGTGTTTACGTTGCTTTGTTAGTTACTAGTATCGTTGATCATTGTTGCTGGTGATGACATTCAAATTTTGCATTTGTGTTTGTTTCTGAAACACTTGCCATATTGTGATGCTAGTCACCGGGGACTACTAGGACTTCGGTACGGCACATATCCGAAAGCGAAACCCAAACATAAACACACGCGACTGGTCCTTGCGAGTATGAAGTTGCCATACAGTCACTTACTATTTTCAAAGTCCAAAATTGGCATTCATTTTGTGTAGTATACGATGCAAGAACGCGTAAAACGATTGTACACGTGTTTACAACCAATGCAAACTTTTCGTTTTGCAATCCCAGATGAGATCAGAGCTTTGTTCGCAGAAAAGTTAAAAACCCAAAAGTTGGAACAGTTTTTGTAAATCATTTCATTGAGTATGTAGAAAGAGTATCGATAAGAATATTTGTCCCAAATACGACAACTATAACTTGACTTTCTTTCGCAAATTGGCTGTTGAAATAATAAGTGAAACAAGTCATTTTTTGCACTAGCTCTGGCGCAACTTACTTCTCATACGTGGCAGCCGATTAGCCAATCGCTCGCAAGTTTGAAGGAGAGGTCTCAAAGGGTCTAGTTTCTTCATTTTTTTGCCAATATGACATACAATTACGAAAGTTAAATGCTGGAATCGTGAATTACAGGCAATAACACTTGTCTATAGCGTTTATTTTTTCTAACTTAGTAGACCTTTAAGGGAAAGTTTTTTTTGAAGTGGGGTTGCATGAGCTACAAATTGCCACTACTTACATCAGATGCAGTAGAAAGCTCTCTGATGTCCTCCAGCAGCCGCACCAGGGCATAATGTTGGATGGAAATTCAGGCGATACACTGTTGTGAACGAAACACAGAAACAGCGTATTTTCCCAGCCTATAAGAGGTCCTTCCTGAAAATAATACACCATCTCAATTGCACGCTATATTTAAAAAAATTACAGCGATTTAGCTGTTTGGATAAAAGCACAGTTGCTCTTGAACTAACCAACTGATGTATTCCTGCGCGAGGCGCATCGGGGTTCACTGCGCGCGGGAGCGATCAGCTGTACTCACGTGTTCGCATTGACTTTGAATGTAATCTGTGTGTGAAATGTTTGTTTTGAGTCCGGTATGCAAGCGGCTTAACTGCGGCTGTGAGGTCGGACGGTCGTTTAACTTGTGCAAATATTTCGAAAATGGTCAGTGTGTTTCGCTTTCTTGGACGTGAAAGCAAAGCTGTATCCTGGTGCACTTGCAGCTTCCACCGCATTCCTCTGCGGAATATTGGACCTGTAGCTGTGGCTAGTTGCCTCAGCACTGATATCGATACGCCACCCGTATCCCTAAAAGAGCTCCGTGTTTGCAGAATTCAGTTTTCCAAAGAGGATTTCGTGAGGCTACATTCAGGGAAATCTCAGCGGTGCACTGAAGAGCACTGCTGTACCCAAGCATCAGGTGAGAGAGTGAAACACCTGTGAAAAAGTCTAATATAATGCATCACCAACTGACCTCGCATAGGGTCCACGCAGAAACTGCTCAGAGTCTGACACAAACAGCTGATCGCAGTTTATTCACAGTTTATTCCGATGGAATATGTCAGTTGGTTAGTTCAAGAGCAGCTGTGTTTTCTTTTTTTTTCCCAAGCAGCTAAAGTGCTGTAATTTTTTTAAATATAGCGTGCAATTGAAATGGTGTATTATTTTCAGGAAGGACCTCTTTTAGGCTGGGAAAATACGCTGTTTCTGTGTTTCGTTCACAACAGTGTATCGCCTAAATTTCCACCCTGCACTATGCCCTGGTGCGGCTACCTGGAGGAGATCAGAGAACTTTCTACTGCATCTAATGTAAGTTGTGGCAATTTGTAGCTCATACAACCCCCCTTCAAAAAAAGTGAGCTATCCCTTTAAGAGCTGAAGAAAGAACACCGTTGTTAAAAGTAAATCATAAGAACCAGGCTGCTGCATATCTTTTAAGTCTTTTTTTATTTTTATAATTTTAACAGTGATTTTATCCAGTTTGGATTTAGTACATTATAAGGCAATAGAATAGTATAACACTTTTTTTTTTTTACTGAAATATACTTTCATTATTCTGTCAATCAAATCAATTGATCAATCAGTCGAGCATACAATGTATAATAATTTTTACTGGTCCATAATTTGCTTATACAAATTTTATACTCACAGTTGACATACTTATACATTATGACAATACTTTCTGGCACACCCTCCATAATTATTGGCACCCCTGGTTTAGATGTGTTCTTTAGCTTATAATAAATTCAGTTTTTTTTTCAAAAATAATATAGGACCACAATGAAAAAAAGAGGAAAATCCAACCTTTAATTCAAGTGCATTTATTCAGTGGGAAGAAAAATTCCACATGAAGAAATAATTCTTTTACCTTAAATCATTTGTGCCACAATTATTAGCACCCCTGATGTACAATCCCCTTTTGCCAACAAAACAGCACCTAATCTTCTCCTATAATGTTTCACAAGATGGGAGAATACAGAAAGAGGGATCTTTGACCTTTCCTCTTTGCACAATCTCTCTAAATCATCCAGTGACCTGGGTCCTCTCTTCTGCACTCTCCTCTGCAGCTCACTCCACAGGTTTTCAATGGGATTGAGGTCTGGGGACTGAGATGTCCATGGGAGGAGCTTGATTCTGTGTCTGGTGAACCATTTCTGCATAGATTTGGCCACATGTTTGGGGTCATTATCTTGCTGAAAGACCCAGTGACGACCCATCTTCAGCTTTCGGGCAGAGGCCACCAGATTTTGATTTAAAATGTCCTGGTATTTCAAAGCGTTCATGATGCCAGGCACCCTAACAAGGTTCCCAGGGCCTCTGGAAGAGAAACAGGCCTACAGCATCACCGATCCTCCCCCATACTTCACAGTGGGCATGAGGTGCTTTTCTGCATACTCATCTTTTGTGTTCCGCCAGATCCACTTGGAGTGTTTGTTGCCAAAAAGCTCTATCTTGGTCTCATCTGACCAAAGCACACGGTCCCAATTGAAGATCCAGTACTGCTTAGCGAACTCCAGACGTTTGCGTTTATGATTGCGAGTGAGAAAAGGTTTTTTCTGTGCATGCCCCCCAAACAGCTTGTTGGCATGTAGATAGCGCCTGATGGTTGTTTTGGAGACTTTGTGACCCCAAGATGCTACCATTTGTTGCAATTCTTTAACAGTGAGCTTTGGAGAACTTTTTATTTCTCTTACCATCGTCCTCACTGTGCGTGGTGGCAAAATAACCTTGCGTCCTCGTCCAGGCTTGTTTACCACTGTTCCAGTTGTTTTAAACTTCGTAATGATTCCTCTGACAGTAGATATGGGCAGGTCCAGGCGAGTGCCTATTTTCTTGTAGCCATTGCCTGACTGGTGAAGGTCTACACACATCTGCCTGACTTGAATGGTGTTTTCCTTTGTCTTTCCCATGTTGAAGAGTGGATAAGAGAAATCGCCTCTGTGTCACATCATATTTATACCCCAGGGAAACAGGAAGTGATGAATTACTAATTAAATGTTCCTAGATACTCTGATCAACTTTGAAAACTACTGTAGAAATGACAGAAATACTTCAATTACATTTATTTCCCAGAACTTGTTAGGGGTGCCAATAATTGTGGAACAGGTGATTTTATGAAAAATAATTATTTCTTAGTCAGGGATTGTTTTTCCCTTAAAATTCACTTGAGTTGAAGGTTAAATTTTTCTACAATTTTGAGCGTGAGAGTATGCTACTGCAATAAAAATTGAATTTATTTTAAGGCTTTTAACACATCTTAACCAGGGGTGCCAATAATTATGGAGGGCACTCTAAGTTCAATAAAAGCAAAAAAAAAAAAAAAAGCCAAATAGAAACGGATAATTAGGAATTAAGCATTAAGCTGCTTTCACACCGGACGCGAAAATAATTTTTCACACGAAAGATAATATTCAAAATCAATGCAAAGATGCGAATACACACGGTGAATTTGCGTCTTTGCTTTGACTTTGAATATAATCTGTCGTGTGAAAAATTTGTTTCGCGTCTGGTGTGGCAGCGGCTTTAATGTCCAGTCTGCAATGTGACATTCTGAAAAGAAATTAGACCCAGTAGGAGAACAGTGTAGAATGCAATGCGCTTAAGGACAAAAATCGAAGACCCTTCTCTCAGTATACAGAACAGAGCATTAATATAAACCGAGGTCCACTAGCATGCTTGGGTAGCCTTCGCTTAAGATTGATACAGACAATAACATTGTTTTTATTAACTTGTAGCCCTGGTATTCTCATAGATTTTTTATTTTTATTTTGTGTTGTTACGGAAGACAGCAGAGGGATTCAGCTTCTCTGGGCCATGGAGGTCATTTCCTGACGAGGATCAGATTTATTGCTCCCATCATATCTCGTGTGAACTCTCTCTCTGCAGGCATCTATAATGCAATGTTTGATTATTTATTTGTTAGGAATTAAAATTTAAGCATTTTATGGATCTTGTAGTCCAATTTGGCAACCGTCAAACATCAATATAGTAGCCATCACTCATATTGGAGTCTGTGCTTTTACTTTTCAAGACAGAAAAATGCGCCAAACTCACCGTTAATAATGATTATATTTAAGATGACATGTGGGAGTATTACCATGTGTTAGTCAGCAATAACATCATCAGTACTACCAGCACTCAGAAGTAAAGAACTACTTGCCTTCGCAGTTATCAACATTTCTATTCAATAAAGTTAATTTCAATTTTATACAAAAAATTCACTGATTTGCCATTTACATGCAAGTCTTTGGACAGGTCAGGGAAGAGCCCACCAAGCAAAGTTGTGGATGCATCATGCCACACAACATTTTTAAATTCCCTCTGATACAAGCTGCTTTGGAGAAAAATGCTGCTCCATTCCTAATTATAGGTTGTCAAATCAATAGAACATATCTTAGGACTGACAACATAACATAACATAACATAACATAACATAACATAGCATAACAGCTCTTTCTGTTATGTTGTGAGGGCTGTTTTTTTTATTTTTTGAATGGCGAGAGCAGCACCATTTGGTCCCTGTACCTGAGGCCCACAAGATTTACCTTGGTCAGGGTCCTTGTCCAGGTGTGTATTGTGCACCGGGAAAGGCTGTCGTTGCGGGACTTCCTCTCGCAAGTCTGGAACGCTGCCTGGCAGCTCCTCCAGGAATGCAGAGGAGTTGTCCGGGCAGCCCGTCCCACGGACTGTCTCCATAGAGATGTCAGAGTCAGAGGGCAGGGCAGGGGTCTCCCAGGCACCTGGGAAACATCAGGCAGTCAGACACGTGCACCACAGCTGTGAAAGTGAAGATCTAACCTGCACCAAAATGCAGTCTTTAAAAGATTAGATCCTAACAGGCAGCGCACAATTGGCTTTCCGTTGCAGGAAAAATAAATTGGGAAGGGACTGCTGGGCTGGGATCATAAAAATAGTTGCTTTGTCTATTGCTTCAGCACCTTCAGTTAGCCAGCTGGGGGCTCGTCAGTAAAATTCTCAACTTGCTCATGTTTGGGTATCCACCGCCCTCATACTGAACTTTCGAGGTTTCGCCCTATGAGTGTTAAGTAGCAGCGGCTGACAGGCACGTGCTCTAGAGGAGAGCCACAAACTGTAGGCAACATGGGGTCACATACGAGCAAGCCTTGTTCATAGTTCTTGAATTAGGCATTCCAGATTCGGGAATCTAGATGCCAAAAATGAAAAAATAAATAAATTAATTTTAAAAAAAGATTAGATCCAACTTGTCCTAGGATGCAGCTGTGAAAGAGAAGACATAATTTGACCTGAAGTACAGTTGTGAAATAGTGGATCTAATCTGCACAGAATACAACTGGGAAAGAGAACTAATCTGTCCCAGAATCCATCCATCACTCCATTTTCCACCACTTATCCAGGGCCGGATCACGGGGTAACAGACTAAGCAGAGAGGCCCAGGCATCCCCCTCCCCAGCCACTTACTCCAACTCTACCTGGGGGACCCCAAGCTGTTCCCAGGCCAGCTGGGAGATATAATCCCTCCAGCATGTCCTGGGCCTGTCTCTGAGCCACCTATCAGTTGGACATACCTGCAAAACTTCTAAAGGGAAGCATCCAGGAGGCATCCAACCTAGATGCCAGAACGACCTAAACTGACTCCTCTCGACATGGAGGAGCAGCAGTTCTATTCTGAAGCACTCTGGGATGTCTGAGCTCCTCACCCTATCCCTAAGAGTCAGCTCAGCCACCCTGCTGAGAAAGCTAATTTTGACCACTAGTATTCGCAATCTTATTCTTTTGGTCACTACCTAAAGCTTGTGACCATAGGCAAGGGTTGGAACGTAGATTGACCAGTAAATCGAGATCTTCGCTTTAATGCTCAGCTTCTTCTTCACCACAACGGACCAGTACAACGCTCGCTTCACTGCAGACGCTGCAGTCATCCATCTGTCAATCTCATGCTCTGTCCTACCCTCATTCGTGAACAAGACCCCGAGATACTGGAACTTCTCCACTTAGGGTAAAAACTAATCCTCCACTTGAAGGGGACAATCCACCTTTCTCCAGGAGAAAACCATAGCCTCAGATTTGAAGATGCTGATCGTCATTCTGACTGCTTCACACTCAGCTGCGATCTGTCCAGTGCCCGTTGGAGGTCGCAGCCTGATGAAGCCAGGAGGACCACATCATCTGCAAACAGCAGACATGCAATCCTGAGGCCATTAAACTGGATACCCTCCAAATCTCAGCTGTTGATATCCTGTCCAAGAAAATCATGAACAGAATAGATGACATGGCACACCCTTGGTGGAGTCCAACACCAGCTGGAAATTTGTCTGATTTTAATGCTAAGGATGCGGACACAGCTCTGACTTTGGTTGTACGGGCATCAAATGGCTCAAATTAATAGCCCTAGAGCCACATACCTCTGCAGCACCCACTGAGGATACCTCATGGAACACGGTCATAAGACTTCCCCAAGTCCAGAAAACACATGTAGACTGGATGGGCAAATTCCCATGACCCCTCCAGTATCCATGAGAGGCTAAAAAGTGAGTCCACTGTTCCTCGGCCAGAGCGGAACCCACATTGCTCCTCCTGAATCCAAGGTCAACAATTGGGCAGAGTCTCCTTTCCAGCACCCTGGCATAGACATTCCCTAGGAGGCTGAGCAGTGTGATCCCCCTATAGTTGGGACACACCCTCCGGCCCCCTTTTTAAAAATGGGTTTGCCTGTCAAAGGGTACTAGGCCTGACATCCACGCAATGCTGAACAGGTATGTCAATCATGACAGCCTAATAACATCCAGGACCTTCAAGATCTCAGAATGAATCTCGCCCATTCCCATTGACTTGCCAATGCGGAGCTTTCGACCACCTCAGTGACTTTGACTGGGGAGATGGGCAATGACTCGCCCGAGTCCACCATCCTGCCTCCTCAATGGAAAGCATGTCTGCCAGATTCAAGAGTCCCTCAAAGTGCTGACCACCAGACAATATCCCCAACTGAGGTCAGCAGTTCCCCACCCCCGCTGAAAACAGCTGGGGCGAAGCCCTACCTCCACTCCCTGAGTCTCCTGACGGTTTGCCAGAACCTCTGTGAGGCTATCAAAAAATCCTTCTCCATGGCCTCCCTAAACTCCTCCAAACTCGAATTTTTGCTCCAGTGACTACCACGGCTGCAGTCCTTCTACCCTGCTGGTACCGGGCTGCCAAGTCGGGGGTCCTTAGGGCCAACCAAACCCAGAAGGCCTCCTTCTTCAGCTTAACGGCCTCCCCCATTGTTTGGGTCCACCAACTGGGTCTTGGGTTGCGGTCAAGACCGGCATCGACGGCCTTCAGGCCATAGGTCAACACAAATTCTTCCACAGGACTTTGAACAGGGTCCACTTGGACTCCATGTCCCCAGCCTCCCCCAGGATACGGGAAAATCGTCTGGAAAGGGTTCCCAACCAAATGTTCCCAGTCAGCCCTCAAAACGCGTTTAAGCTTCCCAGGTCTGTCTGGCAGTCTTACCCACCATCTGATCCAACTCACCACTAGGTGGTGATCAATTGATGGCTCTACCCCTCTCTTCATTTAAGTGTCCAAAACACGTGACCGCAGATCTGATGAGATGATTACAAAATCGATCATCGACCTTTTGCTAAGGGTGTTCTGGTGCTAAGTACACTTATAAATACCCTTATGCTCAAACATGGTTTTCTTATGGATAATCCATGACCAGCACAGAAATCCAATGACAAAACACCAGGTTCAGATCAGGGAGGCTGTTCCTCCCAATCCCTCCCCTCAAATTATCTCTGCCGCTGCCCACGTGAGCGTTGAAGTCTCCCAGCAGAACTACAGAATCCCCAGGAGAAGCCTTTTCCAGGACCCCCGCCAGGGACTCCAAGAAGGCTGGATACTCTGAACTCAGTCTGCTGCGGATTTATCATTCCTTTACAGGAATAACATTACGTGGCCAAAAGTATATGGACAATGCTCATCTCATTCCAGATTCAAGTGCCATTAATGTGGAGTTAGTTTTGCCTTATAGCTGCAAGGATTTACTTTCGATTCAACCGTTAAAGCATTAATCCGTTTGTTTTGGAATTTTTTCTGGTCACATTCCTTGACTCACCACTGCTTTGATGTTGACAGAAAGCGTCAATAGCTGTCCTACCTTGAAGATAACCCCTTTTGTGTTCTTCAGTATATACAGCACAGGCCAAAAGTTTGTCCACACCTTCTCATTCAATGCATTTCCTTTATTTTCATGACTATTTACATTGTAGATTCTCACTGAAGGCATCAAAACTATAAATGAACACATATGGAATTATGTTCTTAACAAAAAAGCGTGAAATACCTGTAACTGAAAACATGTCTTATATTCTAGTTTCTTCAAAGTAGCCACAAATTGCTCTGATTACTGCTTTGGACATTTTTGGCATTCTCTTGATGAGCTTCACAGGTGTGCCTCGTCAGGGTTAATTAGTGGAATTTCTTGCCTTATCAATGGGGTTGGGACCATCAGTTGTGTTGTGCAGAAGTCAGGTTGATATACAGCCAACAGCCCTATTGGACAACTGTTAGATACATACATAATACCACATGTGTTCATTCATAGTTTTGATGCCTTCAGTGAGAATCTACAATGTAAATAGTCAAAATAAAGGAAACGCATTGAATGAGGTGTGTCCAAACTTTTGGCCTGTACTGTAGTTTGGAATTAAAGGTTTCATGAAAGCAGATTTTCAGGAACACCTGCCTCTCTTGTGTTGGGGTAAAGAACAAAGGCGGCCGATGTCGGACTGGTGAAGATGCCTGGGCTCCTGTCCAGCAGTCTGTTCTTTGGGAGTTTCTGAGTAAGTTAGCATGAAACAGCCTTATCAGGCTGACGGCCCTGCAGACCTCTCATCTCACACATCCCTCACACATTAATCCAAGGCTGAGGTTAATGCAGGACAGGCATTGTAATTCAGAGTCATAGAGCATTACAGCTATACCCTCAAGGAGAGCCTTCAAAATACATTTTAAAGCAACTGATCCATTAGAGAAAAAACATGGCATGTTTCAATGTTCCTGCAACGGGCAACATGATATAAAGCAGGAAAGGCACTCGCCTTTTAAACAAACGGATGGCAGCATACAGGCAGAAGGATGCGGGTTATTCCAATACAAACATAGAACTCAATGCGTGTTTATCTTCGCTCCAGCACTGGATTTAACCCTTAAGACTGAGAGCCAGTGAAGCGTCTGAGCACAATGGCGGAGGCGGAACCTACGTTGCTTCATGGCCGGGGCGACGGACACATTACGGATTTTCTTCCCGAGGAAGGTGAGAGACAGAGAGACATTCTCTGCGGTTGGGGAATGCCGGTACATGATAACTGTGAGATGCAGTCCAGAACCTAGTACACAGGGACTGGAGAGAGACCATGATGATGCCATTACCATTAGGATTCACTCAGTCAAACACTTTTGTGTGCATTTCTGGATTTACAGCATCAACAATCAACATTTACTGTATGTACAAGTTCATGAACACAACATAAAATGTCCAATTCAAAGTTGCGCACCATGTGGGTTACTACAAGTTTTTTGTTTACCGATCTTGATCCTCTACAAAATGTAAACAATTTTTTTCCTTCATTTTGAGCCTCCTTATCCATAACAAAAAAATAAATAAATAAAAATAGAAGCAATGCTTATTTTCTGATTTAATTTTTTTATGTGCATACAGATCTCTACTTCTTTCAAACTTCTTTGCCCCCATATTTGTTTGCATCACTGCTATCCTGCATTTCTCCTTTGCCAATGTAATCCATCTCTTGCAAAGGTGTGGCAAATAAAGATGTTGATTTAAAGCAATGTTCACCCCACACGGTCTTGTTATAATGAGGTCAATAAAAGCCTCCCCTAAAAGTATTCAACAAACACTGGTTTCGGCTGTCCAGTGAAACATTAGAACATGTGCCTTTTTTTGGCCAGGCAGTGTACAATTAGACATGAATAGTATATTTTTCTGTCAATAATATAAATGCAAAGATTTATATGTGGCATAATTTTCAAAAAAATAACTGGAACAAAAGGCGAAAAATCTAATTGACTTAACCTCGCTCTACAATAAACAACCGTGCTCATTGTTTCATCTCAGAATATCTAGTCTCAAAAAATTCTGAAGGCTGGTAATATCAAATTTCACTTTTGATTATCATGTAATGTGCACTTAAAACACTGAATCTGCCAAGAATTCATAACATTTCAATGTAACAATTCACATCCAATGAAGAATACTGGTTCCACACCATAGCTTTCATCAGGTGTATAAGAGAAAACCTGCATAGCCAATTTCAGTTTCGGGGTTATGGAAACCAACTTTAACACCTCACATTCAGTCAAAATATATTTTCCAGTATTTTCCATGAAAGGCAACACACGTAGTGTGTATACATTCATGCTCTCACCACACAATGAATTTACATGAATTTAAACATCACAAAACAGGAAATGCAAATGAATAGTTTTTGAAAATAGTTCAAAATAGTTTTTAGAAATGTTTTACCTTCTCTTTATAGAAATCACCTTGCACTGACCTGACGCACAGAAAAGCCGATGGGAAATATTGAGGAAAACTGCGAAGTGCGTTGCTTTTCATGGGAACCAAACTCCCAGAATGCTTCTTAAATATTAAACCCAACCGATGGGATTTCAGTGGGTATTGGTTTACCTGCGGGGCTGACGCGCACCGTGAGCAGTCATCATGTTTCCGATGTGTGAGATAGAGATTGTAACCAGAGAGTGGCACTGGCCCTGGAGCTGGCCCTGCTGTGCTAGCATCCTCCAGCTATGCTACAAGATCCTGCTACAGTTCTGTGTTAGCATCCTGCATCTATGCTATCAGATCCAACTACAGCTCTGTGTTAGCATCCAGCAGCTATGCTATAAGATCCAGCTACAGCTCTGTGTTTGTATCCATCGGCTATGCTATAAATTCCAGCTACAGCTCTGTGTTAGCATCCAGCAGCTATGCTAAAAAATTCAGACAAAACCCTGTGTTAGCATCCAGTAGCTGTGCTGAGATCCAGCTACAGCTCTGTGTTCACATCCAGCAGCTTTAAAATAAGTTCCAGTCACAGCTTTTTTTTAGCATCCTGCTGCTATGCGAACAGGTCAGCTATAGCTCTGTGTGAGCATCCAGCAGCTATGCTAAAAAGAACTAGCCAAAGATCCATGTTAGTATCCAGGTAACTATGCTAAAAGATCCAGCTTCAGCTCTGTGTTATCATCCAGGGGCTATGCTATAAGATCCAGCTACAGCTCTGTGTTAGCATCCAGCAGATGTGCTATAAGATCCAGCTGCAGCTCTGTGTTAGCATCCAGCAGTAATGCTGTAAACTCCAGCTACAGCTCTATGTTAGCATCCATCAGTTATGCTATAAGATCCAGCTACAGCCCTGCGCTAGCATCCAGCAACTATGTTGTAAGATCCAGCTACAGCTCTGTGTTAGCATCCACCAGCTATATAATAAGATCCAGCTACAGCTCTGTGTTAGCATCCACCAGCTATGTAATAAGATCCAGCTACAGCTCTGTGTTAGCATCTAGCAGCTATGTTATAAGATCCAGCTACAGCTCTCTGTTAGCATCCAGCAGCTATGCTATCAGATCCATATTCAGCTCTCTGTTAGCATCCAGCAGCGATGATATCAGATCCAGCTTCAGCTTTGTGTTAGCATCCAGCAGCTATGCTAAAAGATCCAGCCAAAGCTCCGTGTTAGTATCCAGCGGCTGTGCTATGAGATCCAGCTACAGCTCTGTGTTAGCATCCAGCAGCTATACAATAAGTTCCAGTCACAGCTTTTTCTTAGCATCCTGCTGCTATGCAAACAGTCCAGCTATAGCACTGTGTTAGCATCCGGCGGCTATGCTAAAAGATCCAACTACAACTCTGTGTTAACATCTGGCAGCTATGCTATAAGATCCAGCTACAGCTCTGTGTTAGCATCCTACAGCTATTCTATAAGATCCAGCTACAGCTCTGTGTTAGCATCCAGTGGCTATGCTATCAGATCCAACTACAGCTCTGTGTTAGCATCCAGCAGTTATGCTGTAAAGTCCAGCTACATCTCTGTGTTAGCATCCAGCAGCTATGCTATAAGATCCAGCTACAGCTCTGTGTTTGGATCCAGCGGCTATGCTATAAGATCCAGCTACAGCTGTGTTTTCGCAACTAGCAACTATGCTGTAAATTCCAGCTACAGCTCTGTGTTTGCATCCAGCAGCTATACAATAAGTTCCAGTCACAGCTTTTTCTTAGCATCCTGTTGCTATGCAAACAGTCCAGCTATAGCACTGTGTAAGCATCCAGCAGCTATGCTAAAAGATCCAGCTTCAGCTCTGTGTTATCATCCAGGGGCCATGCTATAAGATTCAGCTACAGCTCTGTGTTATCATCCAGCAGATGTGCTATAAGATCCAGCTACAGCTTTGTGCCTGCATCCAGCAGTAATGCTGTAAAGTCCAGCTACAGCTCTGTGTTAGCATCCATCAGTTATGCTATAAGATCCAGCTACAGCCCTGCGCTAGCATCCAGCAACTATGCTGTAAGATCCAGCTACAGCTCTGTGTTAGCATCCACCAGCTGTGCAATATGATCCAGCTACAGCTCTGTGTTAGCATCCAGCAGCAATCAGATCCAGCTTCAGCTCTGTGTTGGCATCCAGCAGCTATGCTAAAAGATCCAGCCAAAGCTCCATGTTAGTATCCAGCGGCTGTGCTATGACATCCAGCTACAGCTCTGTGTTAGCATCCAGCAGCTATACAATAAGTTCCAGCCACAGCTTTTTCTTAGCAATTTCTGCTATGCGAACAGTCCAACAATAGCTCTGTGTAAGCATCCAGTAGCTATGCTATCAGATCCAGCTTCAGCTCTGTGTTAGCATCCAGCAGCTATGCTATCAGATCCAGCTTCAGCTCTGTGTAAGCATCCAGTAGCTATGCTAAAAGATCCAGCCAAAGCTCTGCGTTAGTATCCAGCTAGTAATGCTATCAGATCCAGATTCAGCTCTGTGTTATCATCCAGGGGCCATGCTATAAGATCCAGAAACAGCTCTGTGTTAGCATCCAGTGGCTATGCTATAAGATCCAACTACAGCTCTGTGTTAGCATCCACTAGCTATGCTATCAGATCCAGCTTCAGCTGTGTGTTAGCATCCAGCAGCTATGCTAAAAGATCCAGCCAAAGCTCCGTGTTAGCATCCAGCGGCTGTGCTATGAGATCCAGCTACAGCTCTGTGTTAGCATCCAGCAACTATACAATAATTTCCAGTCACTGCTTTTTCTTAGCAATTTCTGCTATGTGAACAGTCCAGCTATAGCTCTGTGTGAGCATCCAGCAGCTATGCTATAAGATCCAGCTACAGCTCTGTGTTAGCATCCAGCAGCTATGCTATAAGATCCAACTACAGCTCTGTGTTAGCATCATTTTACAAGTTATTTAAAAACAAAAACCATGCAGACCATTTTTTCTCACTCTCCACACCAGAGTGAACTCTGCTGTTCCCCACTGCCCTGCAAATGCTTTTATTGTCAGAAAAAAATGCTATATGGACACAAGCCCTTAACTTGAAAAAAAAATAAATAGGAAAAACCATTGTGTGCATTATAGGAGGGAGACGAAATGCATCAGAGTACTACAAATACAAATTATGAAAAATTTAACTGATCTGTTCCAGAATCCATAGACTTTTGCCACTCACAATGGTCCTCATTAATCAAACGTGCGTACACCAAAAAAAATGGGTGTACGCCAAATCTCCCGCAAGGATCACCAAGGATCGACACGTGAGATAACGGTCCGCAAAAATCTCACGCCAGGTCTGACCAGGTGTACACCGAAATCAGCGACACACACTTTTAGTAAATCAGACATTACACCTGGTGAACGCTGATATTTACACCTGAATCTACACCAGATCCTACGCAAGTTTGATAAATGAGGGCCAATGTGTTTTATTGCATGGGAAAAAACTGGGTTGAGATCTAGGCTGGCGAGTTCAGGCGTGTTGTATTGTCAGTGTGACATGTTCACGGTGTTGGGAAAATAAACAGTGATGCAACACACTGAAGGGATTCACCATTCATAGGGAAATGATTGCTCAAGGGGCACATGAAGACACACTCACATGCAATACACCTAAACTTACACACACACACACACACACACACACACACACACATACACACACACACACACGCACACACACGCATACATACACACACACATACACACACGCACAGACATACACACACACACACACATACACACACACACACCACAGACACACACACACACACACACATACACACACAGGCAGATACTTACACACACACACACACACCTTGCAGGAGGTGAGTGCAGTAAGATGAGCATTGACTGAAGAATTGCCTTGTATGAAGCCAGAGTATAAGCAGGCAAAGCCCAGGAATCTCTGGTGTTTTTTGTGCTCTCCCATTTTGGACAATCCAGGTTGGCCTGTACTTTTTGTTGATCCATCCTGATTTCCTGATTTTTCAAGGAATTGGACTCATATCTGATGGAATTTACACTTCTATGATTTTAAAGTGGAGCAGCTAACATGCTGAAAATGCTCTTCAGAGAGCAGGAGAACACAGGGATGTCATCATGGGAAATGTAAATGAAAGGGGAGATTATGTCGCAAACGACATCAGTGATAGGACTCTGGAATACTGTGGGGATGTTAGAGAGCCTAAATGGCATCATCAAGTACTCATAATACTTAAGGGGGTGTTGAAGGCAGTCTAACACTTGTCTGTTTCCTTAATGCGGACTAATTGATAGGCATCTCTCAGATCCAACTTTTTCAAATAGTGGCAGCCCTATAGATTAGAAATAGCAGAATCCACAAGTGGTAAGGGGTAACGGTTCTGAATTGTGAGTTGATGCCTAGACAGAGAACCATCCTTTTTTTAAAGATTTTTTTATGTGACATATAGCTCTATGTGTCAGCTATACAGTGTAGAGAGACAGGAAAGCTGGGGAGAAGAATGGGGGAAGACATGCAGCAAATGACCCGAGCCGGAATTGAACTCAGGTCACCGTGGGAAGGACACAGCCCCCCGGTGCACGCGCTTGATCGATGAGCCACCGGGGCGCCCCAGGCCATCCTTTTTTTTGACGAGAAGAATAAACTGGCACTGGCAAAAGAAGGTGATGGTCAGATGATTCCGGAAGACAAGCATCAGAAATATATTCATCCATTGCCTTAGATTCAGGCACAGACAGTGAATACAGCCGACCCCTAGGTAGCAATGTTCCCAATAGGAGAATTACGTCACGGTCACATCCTTTTACTGAGATTGTACCATGGTGTTTATAGGCTGCAGCTGCTTCCTCTGTCTGTTGCTGTTGATTGTCTAACCCTCCTGTCTGTTTTCCTTAACCCTCATTGACCCTTTTACAGCTCTCTCTTCTTCCCCATGCATGTTCCTTTATTCAGTTTTTGCTTTGCTTCGCTCCAGGCTTCAATCCCCTTCCACGCATTTCCACTGATCTACTTCTCATCCATTGCCGTCCTGCCAATTTGCAGGTGTCCACAAAGATGCCCTTGTAGTGCTACAGTGTGCTATCTATGTCCTAATCATCTCCATCTACTTCTGCAAGAGCATCAAATGTGACTAAATTTATGGGCTTACACTGTAATAATCAAAAATGCAAAAACAAGAAGGGCTTAGAAAAGTGTTTCTGTTATGCCTGATGTTCCTGTCCAACCACACAATTACTTTGCTGTGTTCCAGTCTCTTTCATGGAACGACAAACACACCTGGGGTTCATTAACCCCTTGTGCAGAATACAAATAATGTCAGTTTTTCCTGTTATGCATGAGCCTATTTCAGATTTTTAACTCCGTATTTGTGTCACAGAGACTGTGGGAAATTAAATTAAAATTGAGATTTGGAAGTTCAATTACAGAATTATTTAGGAATTAAATTTCAGAAATTTACGGATGCCAGCATCTACATCTGTGCAAAGGGGTTAAGACCTGAACATTTCAATGACTTGAGCTGGAGGAGGGATATATAATCTCAAGTTTACGAGAAAAGTGGTCAGCCTATTCCAGGAGTGGTTCGAGAAACACGTATAATACCAGATAGCCTGGAAAGGCACTGCCTACCCAGACTTCGCATCACTGACATCATGGTTGGAAGTATAGTAGTCATAGTGACCAGAAAGTGCCAGAGTAAGGCCGTGCTTATATCATTGTCAGGAACACGGTTAACAGAGCACAGTTATGATAAAGCACCATAGTAAAACGATGCCTAGCGTACCACACAGTGGCGGGCGGTGGACAGAGAACAAGGAGGGCGATAAATATGTCTTTAAATTGCTGATTAGTCTTGATCTGTTTTCAGTCAATTTCCCTGGTAAAAGACACTTGAACTCTCCCCTCTCAAGTGTAGCTAATTTTCTTCGTTAAGATGAGAAATCACACGCACCAGTTGAATGCAAAAAACAATGCATTTCAATCTTTTTCAATTAAACAATCATTACGCACAGGTTTGACGACTTGCTTAGAATGGGTCAAAATTAAATGCAGAAAATTCTCAGTGGTTTTTTTGTGAAGAGTTGCCTATTAAGGCATGTGAATTAAATATTTTATAGAATTTATTATTCACTCACCTAAACATTTCATTTTAAGGGAAACTAACTTGTTGACCAAGAATAATGATTGAAATCGGGTCACTAATCTCATCCGTTTCAAGATATGTTTTCCGCCCCCTCAGTTTTCCATCCACCGCCCGCTACTGGAAGGGGAGAGCCGCCTTGATTGTAATGCGTCACAAGTGTAACGTGCACATTCTCTCTTGATTGGTCAATGCGGCCGTGATGTCATCACGTCAGCATGTGACGAGTACCGTAATGCATGTGCCTGGGAAGTTGAAAGTCTTTTCATCCTTGCTGCAGGGAGATATCGCCAAAGAAGTTGGTTTTCCACAAAGTAAGTAAAAATTCGCTCCCACAGTATTTTTTGACTTCAGATTTTTTCTTTAATGTTACCGACATAAAATCCACTTGGATGTCTATATGTATATGTTCGTTGCTAGTTTGCACCGTTTTAACACATTATGATTGTTAGGTCCGTTCTGTAAACAACGCCAAATGAACGGTGCGCTGAGCGCCACAGTTGTAACACATTACATTTAAGACAATGGCAGACATTTGCAAGCACAGCTCAAAGAATTTTGTTCTTTGTTTGCTTTTTTGTTTGTTTCACAGAATGTCCCCACAAAAATGCACATTTTAAAAAATGCACTAGATGCTGAACGGCACATATTATAATGTTCCATGCACTGAGATGAAGGCTTAGTCCTACCTTGAAATTTAATAAGCTAACCTATTTCGTTCTGTAGGCAAATTTTATTGTGGCCTATTTTGGATTTTTGCAATAAAACTTTAAAATACAAATAGACTGTTTTTTAGACTGTTAGACTGTAAAAAAAAGAGAGAGATTGGGTGTTGCTACATAATTGACTCTGCAGGGGTACCAGTGCAGGTATGAATGGGACTTTTACAAAACTGGTGTCATATTTGCCAATATTCTGTGTTCAGTCAGCTGTTATTCAATTATATTCTAAATCAAATTAGGGTTGTATGACATTTTTACGACTCCATCAGTCAAATTCACTAACTTTCTGGCACAATCAATGCATTTTCCTTTCAAGGAACTCGCACAAACGCTCCAACTGGTACATCTGGTAAGTCTTAATAATATACAGTATTTTTGATAGGACATTTTTATCACATTATTGGTGTTCAAGAAATGTTAAACAGTTGCCTGAAAGAAATATAATTGATTTGACCTGAAAACGATGAGTTTAATGCTACTTTTTAGCAGTGTTACAATTTTAACTCCAGCAGTTACAATTAAGGCTCAAATGCGCTTCAGTTGTAACACCGGACAGAGTCCGCTTTCAGTTATATTACTCAAGACCTGTTTTATCAATTGAATTACTTAAAGTGGTTTATGATAGCAGACATGTGTTGGTGCTTTGCCTGAAAATATTACATATGTAGGTAAAACAATCTCTTAGTTATAAAGTGAAAAGTGAAAAACGTTACAATTGAGGTGGCTCTCCCCTACCACATAGGCTAAAACTATGGGAACCCACTGTGAATTTTTGTAAAAGGTTGGAAACTTGGCATGAAGGTCTTGACTGATTAGATAATATGCGTAATGGGGGCAGTTCATCGCGCTTATCCATCACGAGCTTTGATTCGAAGCCTGGTGCTCGTTTATTAAATTCAGGGGGCTGTCAAAGCGGAACTCGCTGAGCTCTGGAACGCGGCCGGGGAGGACACTTGACCAACGCCCATTGCAGGGCGCGGCTTTCTCAAGATATATACCCGTAGAAAACTGTTACCACGCCCCCTGAAGCTTACTTCGCGAGCGAGCACCATTCTCAGCCGGAGAGGTATAGCTTATGTCTCTTTATAACGCTTGCGGTTTAAGTTGGAGTATACATCGGCGTTTCATTTTTGACCAGTAAATTCACTATATTAAGTTAAAATTATTTGCTTCCGACCACATCGAAGCCTGACGTTTTTGCAAACTCTATTGATTGGGTTACTTAAAATGAAAGGAATTGACAAAATAGGAGATCAAGCCTTGATATTCCTCCCACTGAAGTTCTTGTGAATTCAGTAATTTTTAACTTCATATTTTACTGTGGTTGCTTTCATATGCTACCGAAGTTGGCCTATTACTCATGGATGTGACTTAACGAGTGTCACGTAGTTAGTAGCCCATTGTTTAAACCTGCATTTCTTTGTGTTCATAATAGGCGACTGAAATTCACCGACCGCGATATGTCAAAGCGCTTCTGTTGAAGCGGAGATGTTGTAATTGTCCTTATTTTGCCGGAATCTTTTATGGAGAGCGAGTCGTAATTTGGGTGTGGCCGTGAAGTTTTCTTTTTAAAATGGATCGGAATAACCAGCATCTAGAAGGACTACACTGAAGTTACCCTGTTTCGCATTTCCTCTTTTTCAAATATTTTTTTTTTAATCGGATTCATAGTTGTCACCATGGAATTGGACACATCTGCGGGCTAGAAACCTGATCCAGGGATGTGCGTTCAGGATGGGGTTGAGGATTTTTAACCTCTGCGTGACTATGGCTCTTTCTGCGTTTGGGTTTTTACGAAACAGCCAAACCCCTTTTTTTCTCGAATAACTTCCAGACCTCTCTTGGATTCTTTGATTTGTATTGGTGATACTCGTTAAAGCGCAAGGGTTAACTGTGAGGATGTGCTGTCTGGAATTTCAGCAGGGGAAATGTTCATTCAAACTTGCGTGTTGTTGGTGACAAATGTGAGTCGATTTTCGTTTTTAACTCTGAGGAAAGCCTGAGGTCAGGGCTCTCTGGCACTTCTCACGTTCGAGTTTGCTTGATACTCATATTGCAGCTGCGATTTGTCAGTATGAGAACGAGGTCGCATTGCGCTGTCGCCCAACTCTCCAGTGTTTCCCCATTGGCATAATTGTCACAATCCACTTTGCCGCAGTAAATCCGTGTGACCGATTAGTGTTCCTAAGCGAACTTTCATCTTGTCATTGTTTCCTCCACCAACGAAGTTGGGCGGAGGTTATGTATTTGCCCACGTTTGTTCGCTTGTCTGTCTGTTTGTCCTTATAACATCTCTCAAATTTCTCAGTCCGTTTCAATGAAATTTTGTGGAAGTGTGGGGACACGGGCCACAACTGATTAAGCTTTGGGATGGATTCATTATCAAGGCATCTGTAAACTCCATATGTAGTTCTTAATGACAAATGCGTTGGCGGAGGTATGCACTCATGAGTTCTTTCTAGTTTTAGTTGTAGCCTACCTGTCACAAGCCTATTCATTTTTTTCAGTAATAAGTGTAATTTATGGGTGTTTGTATCTGTTTGTGTGTACGTAGGTCTTCCTGAGCCTGCATCAAAATGTCTTTAATCCAGGAGTTCCTTAAGCAGGTCGTTTACTTGGGGCCTGAAACGGTAAGTACAGGGGACCAGCAGCAGTCTTACTTCCTCTGGGAAATGGTTAAATTTTATGTGTGTTCAAATATGGAAAATCTTACCCAACTGAGGGGTGGGGGTAAGGATTTGAGCAAGAGGGGGAGAGAGAGGAGAAGGGAAAAAAACTGCCAGACTAATGGTAGTGATTCAGCGCCTGGAATGTAAACCACTCCCTTGAAGTACAGCACATCTACTGGATCAGAAAGAACCGCTTCTGCGTTTCTCTGCCTCATAAGAATGCTCACTGCACTGCCTGTTGTCAATCCTAAATACCTGTCATAGTTTTACTGGTTAATGATGCCAACAGAAGAATAGAGAGATGGGATAATATAACATAACATAACATGGCGAGAACAGGCCGTTCAGCCCAACTAAGCTCGCCAGTTTCTTTATACTGTTGAGAACATATACCTTCAGATACTAAATGACTCAATGGTATCTAGCTTTAAGTCAAGCCTGCTCTTGAAAACCCCCAAGGTCTCTCCCTCAACAATATGGCCAGGCAAGCTATTTCACATTGAAATTACTCTTTGGATGAAGAAATATTTCTGAATATCAGTGCTAAATTTACCTTTGGTCAACTTCCATTTGTGACCCCGAGTTCTACTTACAAAACTTGGCCGAAGGAATCCAACATAATTCACTTTTTAAAATATTTAAAGACCTCAATCAGATCACCCCCAAGTCTCCTTTTCCTAAGACTAAAGAGATTAAGGATCTTCAGTCTCTACTCATAGCTTTCATCTTTTATACCCGGAATTAGTTAGTGGCTCTTCTCTGAACTTTCTCTAGAGCCTCTATATCTTTCTTAAAGTATGGTCCCCAGAACTGTACACAATACTCCAGATGTGTTCTGACAAATGTGTTGTACAAGAGAAGTATCACCTCCTTGGATTTATACTCAATACTTTGGCAATGTATCCCAGCATCCGACTGGCTTCTTTAACTGCTATTGCACAGTGGCTAGAGCCTGTGAGGGTTTGCTCAACAATCACTCCCAGATTATTTTCGTGTGGAGCACATTACAGTTTTAAACCTCCCATGAAGTAATCCCGTCTAATGTTTTTATTACCTACATGTACAACTTTACATTTCGCTACATTAAATTTCATTTGTCACAATTCTGGATTCTATCCAAATCATCCTGAATCACTTTAGTGGACCCTAAACTATTTGCCAAACCTCCCAATTTAGTATCATCTGCAAATGTAACTAATTTGCTCTCAATACCCAGATGGCAAAAGACCTTAATTCAATGTTGGATTTTGGTCAGATTGGTTATTTTTGGTTGAGGTTGAAAAATCTATGTTGATTCAATGTTTAATTACAGTTACCATTTCAATGTTTGAAAAACTGTTGTTGAATCAATATAGTACAGATCAGGGATGGGCAACGAGGGCCGTATCTGTCCCTGGTTTTCACAGCAACCTCTGGCCTTTAATTAGTTCATTATCTAAATTAGCCAAACTATTCATGAAATCTGACATTTCTTTACATTATCATGAATTACCACCAAAGACTGTTCTTGTCTCCCTACGTAAAACATTTTTCTTTGATCAAACCTTTGTAAAAATATATATTTGTGTATGCAGCCAATTAACTCAATTAGTCAGGGTAATTGATAGAAATAAAAACCTGCATACACACCGGCCCTCCAGGACCGGAGTTGCCCATCCCTGGTATAGATGATGATTTTTCAACGTTGAAATGCCCTACAGTGAATTGACATCATTTCAATGGTGCTGATGGGGGGTGGGGGAATGGGAGGGGGGTTCCGGGTCGGAGAGGGGGGAACGGGGGGCGGCATATGGGGCGGTTGGGTGTTCATAGATATTCTATAAGAAAGGCATGAGGAGTTAGGCAGCTCACAAGACCAGAGATCTCCCTGGACTGGAGCTCAAACTGTGGCAGGGATTTGGGCATCTGTGGCAAGTGGGCACAGAACGGCAGATAAACAATATACTTCGTCCTTCTGTGTGTGAGACAAACTGGTTTCTTGTGTGTGACTCAACCTTGGTTTCTTAAAAAAAATGGAAATGGCCAAAATACAAGCTCATAACACATTTTTGAATATCCACCTATGAAATAATTATCATCAAGTATGGGGTCCCCAAAACCTGTCCCTGTAAAGTGGGGTCTTTGGATAAAAAGGTTGAGAACCACTGCAGTACAGCATACTTAATGGACCATTTCAGCATTTTAAACTTCGTCTGTATGTTTTTAATATGCCTCATTTAAAAAAATAATCATTATACTCTATTTGGTGTTTTTAAGTTCTTTGGGGGTGGCTCCAAACTAGTAGTGACATCACTGCCATTCAGGCATATGGCAGTGATATCACTGACTACTAGATTACTTTGGCATGCTCCTCGTTGAACTATGCCATAAATAGAGTAATAAAGTGATTATTTTTTAATGAGGCATATTAAAAACATGCAGAGGAGGGTTGAAGTGTGTTGAAATGGCCCTGCGTTGAAATATATGACTCAAATAAATATATATATAATGTAGATGCAATTCTATATTCTTTCAACGTTGATCATATCATAGTTGAATCAAGGTTGATTCATTGTCAGAATTGATTGGAAATTCAACGTTATTTCCATGTTGATCATAGCAAGCATTTTCAATGCTTTTGTCAATATCTGACATCAATGGTGATTGCAGTTTTCAGCCTGACAATATCACAATGTTGATTCAATCACTTTTTGCTATCTGGGTATGCCTATCAAGGTCATTAATGTAGATGAGGAACATCAGGGGTCCTAACACCGATCCCTGAGGGACTCCACTTCCCACAATGCCTAGCTCAGATGAGATTCCACTGACTACCACTCTTTTTGTTCTGTCCTGTAACCAGTTTTGAATCCACTCCAGAATACCTCCTGTAACTCCAGTAGAGTACTAAAGTGATGACGTCACACTGGTGTTGGAAGTAAAATTTCCCATTCATTTTACCCATAGACTTTTTTTCAGTTCACTTTTGAATCACTTCCCAATGTTTTCATGCCCCCATCTTTTTCGATATTTTGCATTGTATTTCCGACTAAAAACAAATATAATATTTCTTGACTGCAATCAGCTATATTTTAAATCATTTAAATTTTTCACCACCATGCTAATGCTCTTTGTAGTCTAAAAACTACATGTCCCATGATCCTCCTGATTCCCGGGATGAATAAGTTCAGGACACGTTTTATACAGCCAATAGTTAGATGTCACCCCTCTGGAATTTTCCAGCACCTCGCTATAGCCGTCTGTTTGCTTAATTAGTTAGCCACTCTAAGTTCTACTTGGTTACGCTTTCCTTGCTAGATATCAAGTTTTACAATTGGCACCAATTTACTTGAATAGCCAGGCATCTTTTGGCCAATGTTTGTTTGCTTTGTAATGTGAATAGAGGCCACTAGATAGCAGTATTTACATTTTTTTTTGTTAAGCCCAGACTGGAGATAAGTTTGGGCATGTTTTAGGCATGTCTGGGACAAGTCCCAGAAAATTTAAAAAAAAAAGAGGTCGAAATGTGGGTGGGGTCTGCAAAAGAGTATATAAGGGGGAGAATTGAGACAGTGAAGTAGTAGGAGAAATTGCAAGGAGAAGGATAGATGTGACCAGACCTGTCATTCTGTTCAAGACCTGTGAAGCTTTTAGTGGATTTTTGCCTGTGTTAGAGAATTTTCCTCACCCAGGACATCACCAAGGAACCCAACCAAAGGGACTGTGAATATTTCTGTTTTCGTATATAATCAATCTTGGTCTGTAGAATAGAGTAGTTTGTTGTTAGTTGCCTTTGTTGAATTAAATGTGTTTTAGTTTTAAAATTTTTGTCTGTCATCCTTTGCTGTCGTTAATGTCATAACAAATTGGGGCCATAACAAATTGGGGGCTCAAGCCCGGGAGAGACCATTGTGTGAGTCATTTATTGAAAATCTAACATTTCAAATTGTAAAATTGTTTTTGGGAATTTTCCTATATATATATATATATATATATATATATATATATATATATATATATATATATATATATATATATATATATATATAAATTTGACAGATAGACAGCAATGGATGATTTCTTGGCATCACCAACCGTAGAGGTTTTGAAGTCTTTTAAAAATACAGAACTACTAGAAATATGCAGACATTTGGAGCTGACTGAGGTAAAACCAGCCATGCGAAAAGCAAGACTGGCTAGAGAGATAGTTGAATATTCATTGATGAAAATGTGTTTGCACCCGGAGATCTGGAACAGTTTCCAGTGGAAAATCCGAATGTAGAAATGGAACTTAAATTAAAAATGCTAGAGATTGAAAGGAAGGAAAGAGAAAAACAAAGAGAATTTGAGAGGGCAGAAAGAGAAAGGGAGGAGAAGGAAAAAGAGAGAATTTGAGAGGGAAGAAAGGGAAAGGGAGGAAAAAGAAAAACAAAGAGAATTTGAGAGGGAAGAAAGAGAGAAAGAAAGGGAGGAAAAAGAAAAACAAAGAGAATTTGAGAGGGAAGAAAGAGAAAGGGAGGAAAAAGAAAAACAGAGAATTTGAGAGGGAAGAAAGAGAGAAAGAAAGGGAGGAAAAAGAAAAACAAAAGAGAATTTGAGAGAGAGAAAGAGGAAAGAGCAGAAAGAGAGAGACAGAGAAAGAAAGATTTTGAATTAGAGAAATTCGATAGAGAAGAAAGACTCCAAATGGAGCAACTAAAAATTTAAATTAAAACTAAAAATAAATTTTGTGCTAGCCAGGAGGTAAAACTGGTGCCTCCATTTTCGGAAAAGGATGTTGACAACTATTTCCAGTGTTTTGAAAAGGTAGCAGAGTTGCCAGTGGCCAAAGGAACACTGGCCCCTGATGTTGCAAACTGTCCTCAAGGGTAAAGCTCAACAAGCCTATTCGGCTTTGTCTGCAGATTATGAGGTTGTCAAAAAGGTTATTTTGAGAGCTTATGAGTTGGTTCTTGAGGCTTACCGACAGAAATTCAGAGGTCTGAAGAAATCTGAAAATCAGACTTATGTGGATTTTGCTAATGAGATGAAGGTTTGCTTTGAGCGCTGGTGTACTTCTATGGAGGTGAAGGATGATTTCAACTCACTAAAAGAGATGGTGTTAGTTGAAGAATTCAAGAACTGTGTTAAGGATGATATTAAGACCTACCTTATTGAGAAGCAAGCACTGAATTTGGAGTCAGCTGCCAAATTTGCAGATGAATATGTTCTCACACATAAGTCCAAATTTCAGTCTAGCAGTACCAATAGATGGTTCCAATTTCAGAAAAAAGGGAACGGTGATACCCAAGATTCCTCACCCAAAGACAAAGACAAATCTGGTGATGGTGCTCAGAAATCCAGTAACAGGTCTGATCAAAGTGTGAAAGCCGACAGTGACAAAAGTGGTCTATTTTGCAGTTATTGCAAGAAATCTGGTCATGTTACAACTAACTGTTGGTTCCTTAAAGCTAAGAAAGAAAAAGAAAAGGATGCCAAACCAAATGCCTTTGTGAAAACAAGGTTAGAAACCCCTGTAGTAGATAACCGATCTGCTAAATTGCCTGCTTCTTGTGGGGCCAAAAAGCCTGATACTGCTGACTTTGTGAGGGAGGAATTTCTTCCATTTATGTCAGCGGGATTTGTGGCTCTGAATGAGCATACTACTCCTGTCCCCATATATATCCTAAGGGATACCGGAGCTTCTCAGTCACTCTTGTTGATGGACTCCTTGGAGTTGCGTGATGAGACCGCTTCTGGGGATTTCGTACAAGGTATTGAAGGGAGGACTGTATCTGTACCCCTGCGCTCTATATTCTTGAAGTCAGATTTAGTTACAGGACAGGTAAAGGTGGAACTTATGTCAAGTCTACCCATCAAATGTGTTTCTCTGTTGCTTGGCAACGACTTGGCTGGGGGCAAAGTAGTTCCCCCTGTACATCTTACTTCACAGCCGAGCACTGAAGAAGGCGATGAAGACCCATCTCTGTATCCTTCCTGTGCAGTGACCCGTGCTATGGCCAAGAAGGCTCAAGAAGTAGATGATGTGGTGCCGTCTAGCACATTGAATAGTCAGGACTCAGGTGGTTCGCCTCATGACTCTGTTCGGCCTACTATGGTTTCTCCGTTTGAGGACTTATGAGATACTTTTATCAGTTCTCTATTCAGCCAGCCGGATGGGTCTGGTGATTCTGATGTGTCTGGAGACTTGTCTCTGTCCAGAAAGCGGTTGATTGAGGAGCAAACTAATGATCCTGAAATTTGTGCACTAAGGAGGAGAGCCCTTCCTGATAAAGAAATAGACGCAGTTCTAGTTAGGTATTATCTCAAGGATGGTGTGTTGCTGCGGAAGTGGCGCCCCCCTGATATCCCTGCCAAAGCAGATTGGGCCGTGGTCAAGCAAATTGTTGTTCCGAAGGTCTACAGGAATGAGATCTTAACAATGGCTCATAGTTTACCTTTAGGAGGTCATCTTGGTGTTAACAAGACTGTTGATAAGATCATGAAACACTACTTCTGGCCTGGGCTTCGGAAAGACGTTTCCAACTTTTGCAAAACCTGTCACACTTGTCAGGTAGTTGGAAAACACCAGTTAGACCCACCTGTAGCTCTATTGCAGCCTATCCCAGCATTTGGGGAGCCCTTTCCTAAGGTCATTGTTGATTGTGTTGGTCCATTACCCAAGACTAGATCTGGAAATCAGTACTTGTTGACAATCATGTGTGCATCTACCAGATTCCCTGAAGCCATACCTCTACGTAACATCAAGGCAACTGCAATCTCAAAGGCTTTGATAAAGTTCTTCACGTTGTTTGGCCTTCCCAGGGAAATTCAGTCAGACTAAGGTAGCAATTTCACTTCCAGATTGTTTCAGCAGGTTGTGTATGAACTAAGTGCAAAGCAGATTCTTTCTAGTGCCTATCATCCAGAAAGTCAGGGTGCCTTAGAGCGGTTTCATTCCACTCTCAAGACAATGATGAGGACTTATTGTTATGACCATGAGAAAACTGGGATGAAGGGGTTCATTTGATGTTGTTTGCAGCTAGAGAAGCAGTGCTGGAGTCTACTGGATTCAGTCCATTTGAGCTAGTGTTTGGCCATGAAGTGAGAGGACCTTTGCTATTGTTGAGTGAACAGTGGCAAGAGGAGGAGCCGCACATCAGTCTGTTAGACTATGTTAGCAAGTTCAAGGACAGATTGCGTTCAGCATGTGACCTAGCCAAAGAGAACTTGAAATCAAGTCAGGGAAAAATGAAAACTTGGTATGATCATAAGGCTAGAAGCTGTGAGTTTAAACCAGGAGACAAGGTCCTTGTGTTGTTTCCCTTGCAGTCCAATCCATTGCAGGCTAGATTTCATGGTCCTTATGAAATTCTGACAAAACTCAATGATCTCAATTACATTGTGAAGACGCCAGATAGGAGAAAGCCAAAACAGTTGTGTCACATTAACATGCTGAAGTCTTATCATGACAGAAATTCTGGGGTTGCAGCTGTCACTTCAGATTCTCCTATGGCCGAGATTTGTGAAGATGAGGGAGAGTTTCAAGATGATGAACCAAGAATTAAAGCTGAAGTTCTTTCATGTAAATTGTCAAACTATGAAGTGTTGCAAAATCTTGATGTAAAACTCCAGCACTTGGAACCCTCACGGAGAGATCAGCTTGAGAGGTTGATCAAGAAATATGAGGCTCTGTTTCCTGATATTCCAAAGAGAGTTTCTATAGCCTCTCATGATGTAGATGTTGGTGATGCCAAACCAATAAAACAGCATCCGTACTGGATGAATCCTGAAAAGAGAAAGATTGCTGAGGAAGAGGTTGAGTACATGTTAGAACATGATATTATCAGACCCTCCAACTCAGATTGGAGTTCACCCTGTGTGCTAGTTCCAAAACCTGATGGAAGTACTAGATTCTGTACAGATTATCGCAAAGTCAATTCTGTAACCAGAACTGATGTGTTTCTAATACCTAGAATTGATGATTGTATCGATTGCGCAGGGCAAGCAAAGTTTCTGACCAAGATTGATTTATTGAAGGGTTATTAGTGTGTGCCTTTAACTGAGAAGGCCAAGAGCATCTCTGCTTTTGCCACACCATCTGGGTTGTACCAGTATGAAGTCCTACCCTTTGGCATGAAAAATGCCCCAGCCACGTTTCAAAGGATGATAGTCTACAATCGCCGGATTGCCACACACGGGTGGCCACTAGATGGCTGTATTTACCTTTTTTTTTGTTAGGCCCAGACTGGAAATAGGTTTGGGCATGTTTTAGGCATGTCTGGGACAAGTCCCAGAAAATTAAAAAAAAGAGGTGTAAATGTGGGTGGGGTCTGCAAAAGAGTATATAAGGGGGAGAATTGAGACAGTGAAGTAGTAGGAGAAATTGCAAGGAGAAGGATACATGTGACCAGACCTGTCATTCTGTTCAAGACCTGTGAAGCTTTTAGTGGATTTTCGCCTGTGTTAGAGCATTTTCCTCACCCAGGACATCACCAAGCAACCCACCAAAGGGACTGTAAATATTTCTGTTTTTGTATATAATCAATCTTTGTCTGTAGAATAGAGTAGTTTGTTGTTAGTTGCCTTTGTTGAATTAAATGTGTTTTAGTTTTAAAATTTTTGTCTGTCATCCTTTGCTGTCGTTAATGTCATAACAAATTGGGGCCATAACAGCTTCAAAACTCGGTAGTCAGCGAACAAGCTTATCAGCCTTGTCAGAGCATAACTGGCAGCGAACTTGTGGTCAGCAGGCTAATTCAGCCAGTGAGCTAGTTTACCGATTTAGGTAGTTGTAACCCGGGTGGAAAAAACCGAGTTCATTCAGGTCTCCTCGCGTTAGTCTGGGCATCGTTACGTCACGCCTAGCCGTCACATGACCACGCGCAGTCTATCCGTGTCCCTAAAACGCCGCTACAGGAAGTCAGTCGGGTGATGCGAGCGGGGCACGCCGAGACGGACAAACGCTGCAGGTACATTACGGTGAAAAGTTATAATTTCGCTATGTCAACGTCTGAAGCTTCATTAACTTGTTAAACTAATGTCAACTTATAGGAGCCGACTACCAGCGCTGGAAGACGAAGCAGTTAAATTAGTTTAAACTGCGGAACTGGTGAGTCGTGTTAACAGTTAGCTTTGCGTTGCATTCGTATTATGGGGTTAGCTTAGCTTAGCCACTTCCATTACATTAGCTGGAGCGATTAGCATGCTCATTTATGCCCGGTTTCTCAAAGTGTATGTTATTCAATGAAGTGTAACTTCTGTCGAGTCACTTTTAAGATGTTTACTGTTGGTTATTGTTATGTTGCAATTGAAAGCACTTTAAAAAAGGCCAAACTTAATAATTGTTTGCAGCCATCGCACATATGCATTTTTGTGCACTTCAGTGCACTTCAATGCATTTCAAAGGTAAACAAAGTGCTGCTTTTTCTATTCTGTTTCATTAATATTATGCACTGTCTTTTTATATTTGAACTGATAATGAATACCTTTGAATGCATTTGTTATTTATTATGATATGGCTTGTTAATATTGTACAATATGGGAAATGTCATTAATTGTGATGCGATCTGCATTGTTTATTGACTGGTTTATTTGTTATATATATGTTGGTGTACACCGGGAACTGACACTGGTCCTGCTCCTTTTTATTCAGGCCAGGTCTGATGGCGAGCTAGAACTAGGAATTCAATTCATGTGAACTGAGTCCATGCATGTTGGGCAGTGAGTCTGCAAGTCACCTGCTACACTACTCACTTCCCAGGACTTGATCCTCCTGCTCTGGTCGGGCTGGTAGGAGGCTCTTTATTGCAGCCAGTTTTCCTTATTATTTGCCCCCAACTCGTACGCTTGAGCGGCCTGTTACCCACACATACACACTCACACATTCCCTTCCCCCACTTTGGACACTATCCCGCTGGACACTCGAGCCGCCTCAAGTCGCCGTGTTCACAACCCTTCGCGTTGTGGGCAACCTGAACTTTTATTGAGCTCATGTGAATGGATTGAATTCACCAAACTGATGGGGCTCATTTGATTAGATTGAACTTATTGAATTCATTTGATTGCATTGAATGTATTGAATGTTAATTATTCCTTTTGTTTTGTTTGTTCTATTCTTTCCAATATATGGTACCATTTTAAACTGCAAGTTCTGTCTCAGTCTCTTCCTCTCTCCACTCCTAGAGCCGAACTTAGATCTCCTGAACTAGCCCAACAATAAATACTGCCTTGCTTTGTGCAACATAGCACCCATAGGGTTCCAAATTTAGTGCGCACTTGCTACATAATTCGTGGCGAGCCAGCCAGGAGTGGAGTAGGTAGAGCTGAACGTTATTTTTGAGGTTTTTTGTGTACCTTTAAACATGGAAACATTTGAGAAACGTGGCATTAAAATCCCTAACTCAGTCTTGATTCAGGACGCGAAAAAAACTGAAACCGATGATGAAGTTGTTGACTTTTTGAAGCAGTATGGTTCAATTTCTAAAGCAGAATTTATCGATGAGCCTGATTCCGTTTTCCATCATTGTATTGTAGTCGAGTACACTTCAGGCGCGCCTTTGGTTGCACTTCGCAAGCTTTTACCTTATACTTACATTTGTGAAAGCGATAAGGTTACCTATGAGATTTTGGATTTAGCTGCTGTTTCTGCCAACGAGATTGGAAAAATACAGACCCAGAACTACCTGGTTGAACTCCAAAAAGTTGCCAAAGTAACGGGGCAAGATTTTGCAGTTGTATTAAATCGGGTGATGTCTCTGCTTGGCCAGACTGTCACTGAGCTCCACCCCCCTGCTGGAGACATTGAAGTTCTCCTTGAGGACACGAAGAGAGAGCTGCCAACTACCCCCCTTGGCATTGGGCTGCCTTCATCACTACCCTCGGCTGTCAGTGTGGGCCATCCAGCTGCTGCAGTCTCGCGCCCAAGTGGAACCCAGTTAAAGGTAGAACCAGATCCCACTGTTCCGAATGCACCAAGACTGCCAGCTATGACGCAGCATGATCTGAATCCACCTGATATTCAACGCTATGTGGTTGAGCACATAGTGAAGAATGAAGACAGCCCAGGGCACTATTCAGCACACCGGATCCGAGCCTTTTCCGGTCGGTCCCCGCGACCTCCGAATGAATCAGACTACGACACATGGCGTTCCAGCATAGAACTGTTATTCAAAGATCCTGCAGTGTCTGATCTTCAGCGCTCCCGTAAAATTTTTGAGAGCTTGCTGTCACCTGCTGCTGACATGGTTAAGCATTTGCAGCCAGATACTTCACCTACCATCTATCTGCAGACACTTGACTCAGCGTATGGCACTGTTCAGGATGGGGAGGAGCTTTACGCCAAATTCTTAGACACCTTTCAAGATGCTGGTGAGAAGCCCTCCACCTACCTTCAACGTCTGCAGGTTTCTTTGAACGCAGCGGTTAAGCGTGGTGGAGTAATAAACAAAGACATTGAACGACACCTGTTAACCCAGTTCTGCCGAGGTTGTTGGGATAATTTCCTGATTACCGAGTTACAGCTGAAACAACGGAAACATAATCCACCAACATTTGCAGAGTTCTTGCTACTGCTGCGAACTGAGGAAGATCGTGAGGCTGCAAAGGCTACCCGGATGAAGCAACATCTTGGCTCAGCAAGACCCAGAGCTTCAGCCCATGTGCAGTATGCCTACACAGATAGTGCAGAGAAGGGAGAAATTGCTGCTCTCACCACAGTCACGCAGCGGCTCGCACAGCAACTGGCAGACATCCAGAAACAGCTTGCATCACTCACTGCCAGCCACTCAAGCTTCAGTAAGTCTGCTGCGTTCAAGTCCATGTCTGGCGGTACGCTGGGGGGGAGTCAGAGGGCAGGCAAGCCAACAAAGACCCTGCCTTCTGTACCCAAGCCTGGCTACTGTTATAGGTGTGGTGAAGACGGCCATATCAAGACGTACTGTGAAAACCCTCCGAACTCTTCTCTTGTGGCCACCAAGAAAAAACAGGTTGCCGAAAGACAAGCAAAATGGCAAAAGTCCAATCCCCAGTCAAGACAGTCTTTAAACTAGATCCAGTTCCTGTTACGGGGCGAACCGGAACTGTTGTGGACCCGAAATGTCCTAACAAGAAGGAAGCTGTACACTGTGAAGAACTGACTCAGACAACACCAGTCGTGACATCTCGATTACCCAAAGGCTTGATCGGTTCCCGCTGTACAGCTAACGTCAAGATCGCTGATCAAGAATGCAACTGCCTCCTAGACACAGGGTCACAAGTTACAACCATCCCGGCTTCATTCTATAACCAGCGCTTTGCTGACCAGCCAGTGAAACCTCTATGTGACATCTTACAAGTGGAAGGAGCTGCAGGACAAGCTGTCCCCTATCTTGGGTATGTGGAGATGATGGTAACGTTTCCTAGGGAGTTCCTAGGTGCAGATTTTGATGTGGCCACACTTGCACTTGTTGTTCCTGATGGAAGATCTGATTTTCAGTGCCCAGTGTTAATCGGTATGAACACTTTGGAGCCACTGTACAGCCAATACATGGAGAGTGAGGTTGCAGAGTTCCAGCCAGCTGCCCATGGCTACAAAGCCGTGCTCAAACTTCTGCGGATGCGCCACCGACAACAACAAGCTGGTAATGATGGAGTCGTGAGGTTAGCCACCAAGTCCCCTGTTCTCATCCCGGCTGGGCACACCACAGTCGTGGAAGGATCTGTTCACCCCAGTACGGCAGCACCTGGTCAATGGGCGCTTGTGGAGCATCCAGCTTCCCCACTGCCAGGTGGGTTGTGTGTCAAGAACTCGCTGATTACACTCCCAAGCCAAGGCCACATGAAAAGAATCCTGGTTGTTCTTACTAATGACTCAGATCATGATGTAATCATCCCACCTATTTGTGCCATTGCCGAACTTGCCCTATCCCCCCAGATCCTGTCCCACCAAGTGTCCCCGAACCATTTATCATCTGAAACATTGAATACTCTGAAGTTGGATTTTGGAGAGTCACCCATTCCTCCAGAGTGGAAGGAGAGGATCGTCAGTAAACTGACCGAGATTCCTGAAGTTTTCTCACATCACGACTTGGATTTTGGATGTACTAATAAGGTGAAACATCGGATCAAACTGCATGATGAAACCCCCTTCAAGCACCGGGCCAGACCGATTCACCCTCGAGATGTTGAGGCTGTGCGCCAACATCTGCGTGATCTGCTGGAAGCGGGTGTCATTAGAGAATCTGATTCACCATTCTCATCACCTATCGTCGTGGTTCGTAAGAAGAACGGGGACATTCGGTTGTGCATCGATTACCGCAAGCTGAACTTACAGACGATAAAAGACGCCTACGCTTTGCCGAACCTGGAGGAGTCATTTTCGGCCTTGACCGGTTCCAAGTGGTTCAGCGTGCTTGACCTAAAATCAGGCTATTATCAGATTGAAATGGACGAGGCTGACAAGGCAAAGACAGCTTTCGTAACGCCAGTTGGGTTCTGGGAGTTCAATCGAATGCCTCAAGGGGTTACAAATGCTCCAAGTACATTCCAGCGACTAATGGAGAAGTGCATGGGGGATCTCCATTTGAAAGAAGTCCTCATTTTCCTCGATGATCTTATCGTGTTTTCAAGCTCACTGGAAGAGCATGAGCAGAGGCTGCTGCGGGTGCTCAATCATTTAAAAGAATATGGTTTGAAACTCTCTCCAGAGCAGTGCAAGTTTTTCCAGACATCCGTCCGATATCTTGGACATATTGTTTCGGAGAGAGGAGTTGAAACCGATCCCGACAAGATTCTTGCTCTTAAATCCTGGCCGGTACCACAGACCCTGAAAGAGCTCAAGTCATTCTTAGGTTTTGCTGGATATTACCGGAGATTCATCAAAGGGTATGCTGCCATTGCTAAACCTCTAAATGATCTCACACGTGGCTATGCGCCTATGTCCAAGTCCAGATCTAAATCCCATTCAGTCCATCTTCGAGATGCAAAGCAGCCATTTGGAGAGCGATGGTTATCTGACTGCCAAAATGCCTTTGAAACGCTGATAATAAAGCTGACAAGTTCTCCAGTTCTTGGCTTTGCTGATCCCAAGCTACCTTACATCCTCCATACTGACGCCAGTACAACTGGACTTGGAGCGGCGCTGTACCAAGAGCAAGAAGGTCAGCTGAGAGTCATTGCTTATGCTAGCCGTGGCCTATCGCCAAGCGAATCGAGATATCCAGCACACAAGCTTGAATTTCTTGCTCTGAAGTGGAGTGTGACAGAGAAACTGCATGACTACCTGTATGGCGCTAACTTTGTAGTGGTGACTGACAACAATCCCCTCACCTACCTGTTAACCTCAGCAAAGTTAGATGCCGCCAGTCACAGGTGGCTCGCCGCCCTGTCCACCTACACTTTCAAATTGCAGTACAGATCTGGAAAGCAGAACTCCGACGCTGATGGTTTATCTCGCCGTCCCCAGAGCCAACTTACTGATGTTTCATCACAGAAAGATTGGGAATTGATCAACAAATTCACCCAAGAGCATGTGTGCGAACCAGGTGAGGTGGAGGAAGTGGACCCTGATGTTGTGTCTGCCATTTGTCATCGCTGCCTTGTCTTCAGTCAGCCTAGCAGTTCAGCTGAGAGTCCTGTTACCTTAGTTGAGTCCTTGAGCCTGTCCGCTGAGGCCATTCCAAATTGTTATGCCAGAGAAACCAACCATGGGCTACCGGTTGTTCCTTCCTTGTCACATCTGGACCTCAAAGAGCAGCAACGAGCTGATCCAGCTATAAGAGAGGTGATTCACCAGATGGAGACTGGAGAGAAAGTACCTCCCACTGCAAGGCATGAGCTCTTAGATCTAGCTCTGTTGTTGAGGGAGCTGAATCGCCTTGAGCTGCATGAGGACATCTTGTACCGGCGGAGGCAGGACGGGGAATGGGCCTCGTTCCAGCTGGTGCTGCCCAAGGAGCTGAGATCGGTTGTTCTAACAAGCCTGCATGACGACATGGGCCATATGGGCATTGAGCGCACTTTAGACCTTGTACGCTCCAGATTCTTCTGGCCTCACATGGCAGCTGATGTAGAGTGCAAAATCAAGACTTGTAGTCGATGTGTGAGACGCAAAGCCCTCCCAGAAAGATCCGCGCTTTTAGTTAATATCAAGACCACTCGTCCCCTTGAGTTGGTTTGCATGGACTATCTTTCACTTGAACCGGACCAGAGCAATACAAAAGACATCCTCGTTCTCACTGACCACTTCACAAAATATTCTGTTGCCATACCCACAGCAAACCAAAAGGCCAGGACAGTGGCAAAGTGTTTATGGGAGAACTTTATAGTGTGCTACGGAATACCTGAGCGTCTCCACACCGATCAAGGACCCGACTTCGAGTCAAAATTAATCAAAGAACTTTGCCAATTCACTGGGATGGAAAAGACCCGTACAACCCCCTATCATCCTAGGGGAAACCCGGTTGAGAGGTTCAACAGGACACTTCTTGGCATGCTTGGAACCTTGGAACCAAAGCAGAAGACCAAATGGAAAGAGTATGTGAAGCCTCTAGTGCATGCGTACAACTGCACTCGGAATGACGTTACCGGCTTCACGCCATATGAATTGATGTTTGGTCGTTCACCACGTCTTCCAGTAGACCTTGCCTTTGGTCTGCCTCTGCAGAGAAATCAGTCCGTCTCTCACTCCCAGTATGTTGAGCGTCTCCGATCTCGTCTTGAGGAAAGTTTCCAAATAGCATCCAAGAATGCTGTTAGATCGGGTGAGAGAAACAAAATGCGTTTCGACAAACGAGTTACACCTTCAAGTTTGAATGAAGGTGACAGAGTACTTGTCCGCAATGTCAGGCTGCGCGGCAAGCACAAGCTTGAAGACAAATGGGAACAAGATGTCTACATTGTCTTGAAACGAGCTGGGGATTTGCCTGTGTACACTGTGCGCCCTGAAACAAAGGATGGGCCCGTTCGCACCCTGCACCGTGATTTACTTCTTCCATGTCCATTTCAAGCAGGCACTGATGATTTTAATCCCTTGCCAGATGCTCCATCCCGTTGTCCTAAAACCCGAAGCCAGACTCTTGCAGATTCCAGCGAAGATCTGGATGAAGATGAGGAATGGGAGTCACCTCAAACTCATAGTCCTCCAACTTCTTTTGTTTTCAGGAGTGAACATTCAGCAGCAACCAGCTCGCTGCCTCAAACTGACTCTACAACTGTGTCTTCGGCCAAATGTTCTGAGAATCCCGTTGATGCTGAACCTTCAGCCCTGCGAACCAACTTGCCTGGAAATGAAGAAATCATCTTACCTGCAAATGGAGAAAGCAACCTACCTGAAGATGGAGAAGGCAACCTACTTGAAGATGGGGATTCCTCTGCTGATCCTGAAGCTTTTGAGCCTGGTGCTGGATACTTCCTTGGGGGAGTTCAACTTACCTGTGTCCCGGACGGCCTACCTGGAGAACCTGAGCTTCCTGGCCAAGCAGAGGCATCACCCAGCCCAAATGAGCCATTGGTTATCTCAACTGAGACTCTTACTGAGGTACAAAACTCATCAGACACTGCGGTTGAGTCTGATCCTGTTGTCAGACGTTCGAATCGTCAACGTCAACTACCGAATCGTTTACAGTATGCAGCTCTGGGTAACCCTCTTGTTTCAGTTGTGCAGACCCTTTTTCACGGGTTAGTTGATGCGTATAGTGAAGCGATTGGTACCATTGCAGTAAATAATCTCATGCACCCTCCTGTTTACGAAGTTTAGCATGCATCAGGAGTTGCATGGTCTAACGGGGGGAGTGTGTAACCCGGGTGGAAAAAACCGAGTTCATTCAGGTCTCCTCGCGTTAGTCTGGGCATCGTTACGTCACGCCTAGCCGTCACATGACCACGCGCAGTCTATCCGTGTCCCTAAAACGCCGCTACAGGAAGTCAGTCGGGTGATGCGAGCGGGGCACGCCGAGACGGACAAACGCTGCAGGTACATTACGGTGAAAAGTTATAATTTCGCTATGTCAACGTCTGAAGCTTCATTAACTTGTTAAACTAATGTCAACTTATAGGAGCCGACTACCAGCGCTGGAAGACGAAGCAGTTAAATTAGTTTAAACTGCGGAACTGGTGAGTCGTGTTAACAGTTAGCTTTGCGTTGCATTCGTATTATGGGGTTAGCTTAGCTTAGCCACTTCCATTACATTAGCTGGAGCGATTAGCATGCTCATTTATGCCCGGTTTCTCAAAGTGTATGTTATTCAATGAAGTGTAACTTCTGTCGAGTCACTTTTAAGATGTTTACTGTTGGTTATTGTTATGTTGCAATTGAAAGCACTTTAAAAAAGGCCAAACTTAATAATTGTTTGCAGCCATCGCACATATGCATTTTTGTGCACTTCAGTGCACTTCAATGCATTTCAAAGGTAAACAAAGTGCTGCTTTTTCTATTCTGTTTCATTAATATTATGCACTGTCTTTTTATATTTGAACTGATAATGAATACCTTTGAATGCATTTGTTATTTATTATGATATGGCTTGTTAATATTGTACAATATGGGAAATGTCATTAATTGTGATGCGATCTGCATTGTTTATTGACTGGTTTATTTGTTATATATATGTTGGTGTACACCGGGAACTGACACTGGTCCTGCTCCTTTTTATTCAGGCCAGGTCTGATGGCGAGCTAGAACTAGGAATTCAATTCATGTGAACTGAGTCCATGCATGTTGGGCAGTGAGTCTGCAAGTCACCTGCTACACTACTCACTTCCCAGGACTTGATCCTCCTGCTCTGGTCGGGCTGGTAGGAGGCTCTTTATTGCAGCCAGTTTTCCTTATTATTTGCCCCCAACTCGTACGCTTGAGCGGCCTGTTACCCACACATACACACTCACACATTCCCTTCCCCCACTTTGGACACTATCCCGCTGGACACTCGAGCCGCCTCAAGTCGCCGTGTTCACAACCCTTCGCGTTGTGGGCAACCTGAACTTTTATTGAGCTCATGTGAATGGATTGAATTCACCAAACTGATGGGGCTCATTTGATTAGATTGAACTTATTGAATTCATTTGATTGCATTGAATGTATTGAATGTTAATTATTCCTTTTGTTTTGTTTGTTCTATTCTTTCCAATATATGGTACCATTTTAAACTGCAAGTTCTGTCTCAGTCTCTTCCTCTCTCCACTCCTAGAGCCGAACTTAGATCTCCTGAACTAGCCCAACAATAAATACTGCCTTGCTTTGTGCAACATAGCACCCATGGGGTTCCAAATTTAGTGCGCACTTGCTACATAGTTGTCTAACTTTATATTTGGCACATTTAGTTAAATGCCAGCTTGTGAAATGCTTACTGCTCAGCGCTACCAAAGTAGCCAAATAATGGCTCTTCACTGCTATTATTCACTTAGTTGGCTCACTAGCTAGGCTAGTGAACTAGCTAGCTTGCTATTTCACTAGCTAAGCTAGTGATAGCTAGCTTGCTAAATAACAATAAGTGATGGTACCATTTACTGTTTCTATCGGTTTGGCAATGTGCACAAGATGTAATAAACTCACTATCCGGCTAGCTTAGTGGTTCCCTTGCGTAGCTTAATGCTAGCCAGGTAAATGACGAAATAACTATTCATTGTGATCCTTTCATTTTTTGGTATGTAGCTAGCTAATAGTGGCCCGCTATGTGGTAAAGGGTGCACGGACATACGGCAATGTAGGGCACTAATGGGCTCACGTCGTGGTATGTTATGGACGTTGGCTGAAACTGAGGTACCTCATTGACTTGGAACAAATCACAGGGTACTCGCCCACTTGTGTAGCGGATATATAGTTCTGAGAAGTGGACTACAAACTGGACTACAAGTGCAAAAGCATATAATTTTTGGCAATAAACTAAGAATTTGATGTGAGCATTTGCATCTGTATACCCAGTGGGCTAATCTCGGAGCGCGGCAGCTCTTAGAATTATACGAGCTCGAGCAATGCCAGAAAGTGTCCACACTCATTATAAATTCCATAGGGATTTTACTTCCGACACCCGAAGCTAAGTAGCGGTGACGTCATCACTTTAGTACTCTATGGAGCTCATTTTAAAAATTAGTCTCTTACGTGGTACTGTATCAAATGCTGTCTGAAAATCCAAGTATATGATGTCATAAGCCCTGCTCTGATCATAAGTCTTAGTGGCCTCTTCAAAAAAATCCAAGAGGTTTGTCAGGCATGCCCTTAATGCGACAAAGCCCGATTAAACGACAGTAAATCTTCTGCTACAATCCCTGCGCCTCTCTCTCTGTCTCAACTCAAGCAGAATGATCACCAGCAAACAGCGCTACAGCACAACCAAGAGCCAGTGAACCTTAACACTTGATTGATCTGGAATAGTTGCTGCTGAGAGGATTAGCAATAAGAACCTGGATGCGGAACCAGGCTCAGATGTCCCATTCCATCGATGCATGCATTAAATGCAACATATCTGGCGTAGAAGGACTGTATGTTTTTGAGACTGGGAGTGTCGGTGCGAGACTGAAGGCTGTGTCTGTTTCCAGGAAGCTACATATCAGGGGACTGTGGCGGCCGACCCAAAGTTCAGCGTCCTTGGCGATGTTGGTGTTTTGGATAAAGCGATCAAGGTCAAAGGTAATGGAGTGATGTCATCAGAGGGTGCGGGTCTTGCTTTATTACCATGACTGAAGTCTAACGTCTCCATCACACATACAAGCACACCCAAACCTGCACACACATTAAAATAAATCTCACCGAGGATTTGAATCTTGTACAGTATTTAGACCTAAAACACCGATTTCTATTGCCTTTTTTCCTGGAAAAAAAAAAATTAGCTTCTGAATCATGCTGGATAATTTTGACTCCTTTCTAGATTTATACCTGTGGAAAGAATTTCATTTACCTCGTGGACGAATTTACAAATGAGTCAACATTACCTCACATCAGCAGCAGAATTGTTCTCTGAGAAAATAGTTATTGGAACAAATGTTTTAAGTCTAGCTACAAGATTAAAATGATCAGAGATTTTTTTTTTTTTTGCATTGCATGAACACACGCGTATACAAACACGCAAACGTACACACACATGACTAGTTATGGTAGAAGTCCTCATAAGCAGATATGTCTGTGGACTGTAACCTGAATCCTCCCATGTGTGTTTGCGTGGGCAGGAGTGTTTGTCCAAGTACACATGCAGCTCAGTTTGACTGTGTGTTCATTGTTTTATGCGTGAACACTACTACATCCTTGGCTTACAGTGAATGTCTGGTCTGTGTGGATCCCTGTTCAGATGCAGATTGGGTGCAGGCCAGAGCGTAGAGGGCCCCCCCTCCCCCCCACTTCTCCATCATGACATTTTCTTCCTCAGATGGGAAGCTATAGCTGCCAGTAATAGTCGCCCCCTGTTGTGCCCTGAGCTGGTTTGGTAGAGAGTAGCATGAGGAACTGAGCTGTGCTTTCAGGAGGCTGCAGCTAGAGGGCGATAAACGCTGCTTTAGACCTCAGGATTTCGTTCGGATGAAACAGAGGGACATAGCCTGATGACTGTCACCCTCAAATTCTGCATCATGTTGTGGATCTCCGAGACCGCATTCCACTGTTTTGGTGGCAGCCGTGGTGATGTGCAGTCTGGTTGCGGGAGTCCTCTGCTGCCGCAGAGGAGGGACGTGTCTCAGTTTCTTAACCCCTTTATCTCCTGGCTCAGGCGTGGATGAAAACACCATCATCGAGGTCCTGGTGAAGCGGAGCAATGCTCAACGGCAGCAGATCAAAGCAGCTTATCAGCAGGCCAGCGGGAAGGTGAGTCACGCAGGGCAGGTGAAGAAGGAGGGAGGGGCGGGGCAGGACAGGGGCGGGGGCGGGGCAGGGGCCGGATAGATGCGATGCAGGTGTGGGGGGCCACAGGGCAGCTGATTCGGAGCAGGGAGGGATGTATGAAATGCATGTAGGAAATGAGGTCACTGATCACCAACTGGAAGTAAGTGCGTCACATAAGTGAGTCATTTCTAATTCCAAATTTGACCTTCCGCATTTGTATTTATTTTCTTTTATTAGTTTTATCATGAATATTGGTAAGTAATGCCTAGACTTGTGTATGGTAGGCAAATAAATGCGTGTTTAACTTTTTTGTGCCTACATTTGTTTGTGTGTCTGCTGAGATGTACTGTAGGTCGTCATGCGTCATGAGGTGGGGACCCAAAAATGGTGGAGTTGTCACACCTGAAATTTTTTTTCGGCCAAAAAACTAAAAATTCAGAACCAAAAACCAGGGTTATAAAGGTAAATAAGGTGTCATTTTGTAGCTTTGGATCTCTGCTTTCAGATGGTGAGACACATTTGCCTTCAGTTTATGTTAGTTACAGGCCGATGAAGCAAAAAATTCAGGGGTGGATTTTTTGTGGCGGAAGTGGAGGACAAACACACTGAACTGAAAGCTGATGCATAAACCCATCCCCACTGCTCTTTGTAGCTCCTAAAAATCATGGCAGGTGTCTCTTCTCAACCCCTTAATTGGCAATTAGCGTCAGTCGGCTGTCAATTAGTGTCAGTTAAGTTCCATGTGCTCTGGAGAAGCATCTTTCGTTTCGTGGAGTGGACAGATTTCACCACAATTTTTAGGTACATTTCACTCATGGAAGGTATGTGAACTTTCTTATTTCTATCCAGTGAATCGCAAACGCAATGACAGTATGTACAACACAGTTCCAAATACTAGGAAACTTCATTCCTTGATGTCAGCAGGTGTAGATGGGCGGTAAAATCAAGGGAACTGTCATGTTACTGCAGTCCCTGCATTACTGAGGATTACAGTGCCTGTGAAAATCGAGGACACGTCAGTGCTTTTAAGAAGGTCGCCTCCTCAGATGGTGCGAGGGGTGCACTTGAAGCAGAGGATATTGTTAATGAAGCAGATGGCATGAATGTTTCAGCGGGTGGTGAGGATCTTGTCATTGATTTGTAAGGGTACAGTTGTGGCTGTAATGTCATCGGCCCAGTGTTTGGATGAATACTACTTGCTCGTCGATACTTCAGATGGAGTTATAATGCTTGACGAAAGTATGAAGTCTGGCTCTGGCCAATCATATCCTAAGGCGATGGAAGTAATTTTGGGCAACTTTTACAAATTCCAAAAGGTTACTAAGGGCAGTCACTTGTACAAAAGAGAAGAAACTGGCGATTGCAGGGCTCCAGAGTGCGACCGACCAAAATTTTTACGAGTGCGACTAATAATTTTGCTAGGTCGCACTGGTGCACCTGATGATGCTCAGGTTAAAACTTAAATTTAATTCGCAAGCGCATCATCGCTCTGTTCTCCTGTGGCCGAACTCACACACGTGTTCTAAACCAATAAGAGACAGAGCTCGGGCGGGTCTTTGCCTCTGATTGGTCCTGTAAGTTGTGTGTGTTAAAAGTTGTGCGCGACCTGAGCGCCAGAGTGGCTGACTAACTGAAACGGAAAAAAAAACTAAACGCAACAAAACGAGGGAAAAAAGAGAGGCCGAAATATTGAAAGTTTTTTCATTAAGAAAACTAAGTCCGCAACCAGCCCAACTACTATAATCCCATCCATCCCCACAACCGAGTGTCCATCCCGTCAAGAAACGGAGCCGCTCCCTGGTCAGATGCCAAGTACCGGTCCTACGGGGTCAGCATCAGATTCGGAACCAGAGGAGGTGTCATTCGACTGCGGGATAGAGCCCGGCTCTGAGACCCAAATTTAAAAGGCTGAAATGTATATCTTCAGACAGAACTGGCTTTAACCATTGCCCTGACTGAAGTGCAACAAAGGACGTAACGCAGTGCACTGCGTGTACTGTCAGGAGTGCGGTCAGAATACGGCCGGAAATAGTACATTCGTGAGCGGGTCAATAACGTTTCGTATTGAAACTTTTAAAAAACATAAATGTCTACAAACACACGTTGTGCCGTGACAAGTGCGCACAGAAAGTGGCCCCTCTCCCAGCTGCATTTCAGTGGCAGAGAGTAATCAGGTCCTCTGAAGAATGTTGCATAAAACATTGCCAAAGCGGAGTTGCCGAAGAAAAATGGATTAAACGTAAAACCGACGTATTGCAATAATACGGCATGTGCCCAATTCATTGGGGTAATAACTGACACCTTAAAGCGAAATACAGCTGCGGACATCGGAAACGCCACATACATGTCCTTCATGACTGACAGCGACACAGACGTCTCTACCAAGCAGTGTGTGATCCAGTTGCGTAACCAGCGGGGGTGCTGAGACACGTCCCTTTTTCACTGCAATTAGTAGTTCTCAATCATTTTCATTTATTGACGCCTTTTCCGATTGTCGTAATTGGCGACCGAAGACACGGTTTCTCTCCGCATGCGATCTAAAAGCGATTAAATCAGGGGCTAAATTCAGTCCAGTTGTGGAACACGAACAGAGAGTTGGGTGCAGAAAACTTCCGTTTAAAACAATTATTTGTCCTGACCTGTTCTCAGTCATCTTCATAATTAACAGAGGGTTCACTCCGAGAGGCTCCACAGTCAACAGGTGCGGCTTGTTCTCCCCGATCAGGAACAGGTCAGGACTAATAATTGTTCTGAACGGAAGTTTTGTGCAACCCAATTCTCTGTTCTTGTTCCGCAAATTTTATAGTCCTAAATATTATATTTAAAAAATATTTAAATAATGGATATAAAAATATTATTATTAAAAAGGAATTCATAAAAAGATAAGAGGCGAGAATCACATAAACAGTTTTCCCTTTGCAAATTACAGGCTAGCGACCTGCATGATCTTTTTTTCTTTGGGAATTTATGCTGTCACAAAGCAAGCATTTTCTGCACGTGGGCATCAGTGTGCAGATTGGCTGGGGAAAACGGTTGCTCTAGGTCCTGTTGGTGCTGCAGTTAACCATCTGAGGGGCATGTGACAGCAAGGGGAGACCTGCTATAAGATTGACACATGATGTTAGGTATCAGTTCAGTGACACTAAACAGTTGCACGTTTAATTTTGAAATGTTTTATTTTACTTGAAATGTTTGAGTTTGAAATGTTCAATTTCAGTTCCACGAAGCAATTGGAGCACAAGCACTTTTATTTGGAAACATTTTATTTTGATTAGTGTTTCAGTTTGAAATGTTCTATTTCAGCTCAGTGGAGCACTTTATTTTTATTTTTACGTATAATTGTGCTTTTAGTGAGAGCAGTTCAATGAAATAAAGACAAGCATTTCTCTACACCTTACTCTTGTTTAAAAATCATTCACATTATATGAAAGTTATGGAGAGGGATAAAAAGATGACATTATGACGTTAAAGGCAACGCAATGAAAAATTTGGGTGCACCAATTTTTGTGCTGGTGCACCTAAAAAAAAAAAAGGTTAGGCGCACCAGTTCAACCAATGCAAAAAGTTAGTCTGGAGCCCTGGATTGTGCACAAAGATTGCATCTTGTATGTAGGAGCTGAACTGAAAAGTCATGAGAAACTACAGGAGACATACTGTCTCTCGATTTCTGATCATGAAGACATACTGTGTGCTGTTTGTATGAGAACCTCATTGTTAGTATTCTAGAACCGGTTATCTGTCATGTGAGCAGTTTTTATAAGTGAATAAGCATTTGTGCTTAGTTTTGATGTACCCATCATCCAAATTTTATGAAAAAGATGTCTCGCTTTGTCAAAAACCACCAACTTCATCGTAATAAAAATCCTGTATTTCCATCAAATTTTTGAATACATAGTATAAATCAAAATGAATTTCTTTTTAGTTTATTGAATAGCATTTTATCTGAGGATTATTTTGATCCAAACAAAGTCTTGTTGTGACCAATATTAAGGATTTTATTAGGTTTTGGGGGAAAAAAAGGTCACTTTAGAGAAAACAGCAAAAGTGTTCTGGCCGTAATGCATTTTCTATTAAAAAAGTTAATCTTATAAACGGCTGTACAATGGTTGATATTGAAAAAAATAAACCACCCATGCCATTTTTCTAAACCTGTACAACAGCATATTTAAAAATTGAAAAATGGTCATTTTTGACCCTGTGACGCAAATTCCCAACACCTCATGACGCATGACCCTGTGTGTATGTTTTTGTTGAGCGTGTACATGTATTTATTGCATGTATATTTCCAGTGTGTGTGTGTGGCTGTGAGCTGTGCGGAGATGTTTCCTGAGTGTACATGTTTGGCATGTGTAGTTGGCCGTGTGTGTCTGTAGATGTTTTTAATGCATGTGGACATGTATTTGGTCTGTGTTTTTAGCATGCATGTGTGGATGAATTTGGAGTGTTTGAGTGGGTGTGTATGTGTGTTTTCCTGTACATGCTACAAAGTAGGAACCAAATAATGTGTTTTTCCTACAGAGTGGGGACATTTTTGGGAAGTAAGGATATTTTCAGATGTCCTCTCAGCTACAAAGGCGGTAGGGTTAGAATTAGGGATAGGTTAAGGTTAGGGTAAGGTTAGAATTAGGGATAGGGTAAGGTTAGGGTAAGGGTTTGGGGTGAAGGTTAGAATTAGGGATGGGTTAAGGTTAGGGTAAGGGTTTGGGGTTAAGGTTAGAATTAGGGATAGGTTAAGGTTAGGGTAAGGGTTTGGGTTAGGCATACATTGTTTATTGTTAAGATTAGGGAAAGGGTGTAGAGACACAGGAAGAATGAATGAGAGTAAATGTATTGTCCTCACAAAGATATAAGTACAGGGATGTGTGTGTGTGCATGTTTGGCATGTGTTTTGACCTATACTTCCACTCTATATGTATTTGCCATTTCTGATGCGGCATTTCATGTGTCTGTGTGCAGATATATTGTGTGTTTTTGTGTGTGTGTGTGCTGTAGCCGCTGGACTCTGTGTTGAAAGTGTTTGTTTAGATGCATTTGAGGTGTGTGTGGATGTATTGTGGATGCGTGTGTGTGTTTTCTGTGGCGCTGAAGAACGCACTGAAAGGGTGTGTGTGTGTGTGTGTGGGCGCGTGCGCGTGTGTGTGTGTGTAGATGGATTTCTTGCTTGTGGATATGTATTTGGTGTGTGTAGGTATATTTTATGTGTATGTGTTGTAATGTGAATATAGGCCACTAGATGGCAGTATTTACCTTTTTTTGTTAAGCTCAGACTGGAGTCATGTTTAGACATGTCCTGGACATGTCTGGGGCAAGTCTCAGAAAATTAAAAAAAAGAGGTCTAAATGTGGGTGGGGTCTGCAAAAGAGTATATAAGGAAAAGAATTGAGACAGTAAAGTAGTAGGAGAAATTGCAAGAAGATGACCAGACCTGCCATTCTGTTCAAGACCTGTGACGTTTCTTTTGTGGATTTCTTTGCCTGTGTTTGAGCATTTTCTTCATCCAGGACATCACCAAGCCACCCCACTAAAAAGGGACTGTAATTATTTCTGTTTTTTTTTATTTATCAATCTTGGTCTTTAGTTGTAGGTTGTTATTAGTCTTTGTCTTTGTTAAAAATTAAATGTGTTTTAGTTGTTAAAACTGTGTTTGTCATCCCTTGCTGTTGCTGTTGTGTTATAAATGTAATAACAAATAGGGGCCATAACAGTGTGTATTTAGTGTTTGTGGAGATATATTTGGTGTGTGCATAGATATGTTTTTGTGTGTGTGTGTGTGTTCTGTAGCCGCTGGAGAAAGCTCTGAAGGATGCTCTGAAGGGGCAGCTGGAGGACGTGGTGTTGGCTCTGCTGAAGACCCCAGCTGAATATGATGCTCAGCAGCTCAGTTTGGCCATGAAGGTGAGCATCTCGGTCATTTTTACATTTGTCAAAATAATTCGTTTTTGTGCAAAGACTCTCCTCCCCTGAATTCGGTCTGTGTCTTTAAATAATTGCATATTACTCACTGTGTGTGTGTGTGTGTGAGAAACGGTTACACAGAGCAGATTATTTAAGAGGAAAGGCGCTGGCTTTGTTCACTCTGTTATTGAAAGGCCCTCCCTTTTCCTCATATAGAATGAAGATACTTCCTCTGTTCTGCTGCGATTGCCATGGGTACCAAATTCCTATTCAGAGGTTTTGCAATATTGCACAACCATGAGATGAAGTTTTTTTTTTTTCCCCAAAAATTATTTTGTTATCATAGGAAGTCTTTCCTTTTCTTTAAGAAAAAGCAGATTTTTTTTCTCATCGTAGGCTGCAGTTCAGCAGAGAGGTGAAAGTGACACCCCTTTCTGAACAGCCACGCTAAGATATCAAGTGCAAAAGTTAATTTAACAGTTGCATTTTGCAAACTGACAAGCTAGCGTCAAATTGTGTGGCATCGGCCTGTCCTGTTACACCCCAAGAGGATAGTTTACATTTCCTCAGTGTCGGAATCGCCCGTTTCACATGAAGGCAACACCTCACAGAAAGGTCACTGAGTGCAACGGTTTTTTGGTTATGATGGACATAAGATGCAGTGTAAGTGTTTGTGGCCTAACTAAACAAATGTAAGACTTCAGTTTGAAACTGGCTGGTTACAGTGGACAGGTGTAGCCGCACCATTGATGAAGCAGAGGAGAGGATCATTGTTTTTTAAGCAGAGCAGGGAAATGGCAATAAATGACAGGAAATGCAGCAAAAACTGTCACAGTGCGCTGAAATGAACTGGTGCTTATAAATTAAGTGAATAACATAAATAAAACGGCGGGAATACGCTGCTCTGTCTGGAAGGTGGTTGGTGGTTTGTCTTCTTTTTCTATCTGGTGATGCAAACATTTAAGGGGTCAAGCCTGGGTTCACTCAATTTAAGTTCTTCTAAAAACACATTACATGACATTGCAGGTTCTTAGCAGACGCTCTTATCCAGAGTGACGTACAAAAGTGCACAGGATCAGTACAAAAGTGCAGACCTTCTAGGAGACAAGCACAAGTGCTAACAGTGAGTGACAGAACACTTTCCATTGTTACAGATTGTTACAGATCTAAACCAATAAAAAAAAAAACATACAAAAATTGTGTCAACTGAAAAAAGCTAAAAATGGAATTTGATATTAATCAAATTGAATAAGTTTCTTACCGTGAAAACTGTACATTATTGGTGAAAAGTGTGAAATCTTGTGGCAACAATATCTCAGAAACTATACCATTTTCCTGTAATTCTTTTTTCTTTTTTTTTTTTTTTTTTGAAGCTAATTTCACCAGCTATACAATGACATACTCATTCTGGGTATTTTCATGGGAAAATATATTTTGAAAAATTATTTGGTCATAGGATTTTAGAAATGGGTGGCAGAACCTGCCTGGCAGATGGACCATAATTACACCATGTATCTACCTACCCAAAAATGGCTGTCATTGTATAGAACATAACAAGCTGATGCAATGGTGAAAATGTCAGAGCAAAATCTTGAAAAATGTGGATTTTATGTCCGCCACAAGCCTGATAAACTAGGAAATTTTGCTAGAAAATCGCGTGCACTGGAGGCATTCACATGATAAAAATCCACTTAAAAGATAGTTTTTTGGTCTTAAAATCACTTTTTATGAATGTTTTGAAAGATTTTTAACAAAATGGAAAAAAAAAATGTTTGAAATTTTGAGCGCTGAGAAATATATTGTGCAAGCACACAAATCTTGTTTTGAGGAAAAATTAGAAGTGAGAAAAAAAAAAAAAAAACCCTTCCGACTGAGCAAACAAAACTCTATTCTGTGCTCAACCAATATCTTTGCATGTTTATTCGTATCAATCTGAAGGTGCTACTTTCACCCCTTTCACTCAGTTTCACTCTACGCTCTGACAAACTCTCAAACTCATGCTCAGTGCGCTGGCAGACAGCAGCACGCTCGCTCAAAGCGTCTCTCTCTTTCAATCTGCCCAGTCTGTACGCGCTCATCTTCACCTGCGCACTCGCTAGGGCTGTGCACAGTGTTACAGATGTGCCACCATTCTGATTTGCTGCTTTGGTCATAATTCGTCTAATTGGAGCCAATCAGCAAAGAACAGGGGGAAAGTTAATTATGAATTTTGACAACAACTGGATTATAGTGTTGCCGTGTTGCGTTGTTTGGGTTAACGTTAACATTACTTCCATGTATCTTGTGACATTGGCTGTTGTGACCATTTTGACTTATTTCCCTCTTTAGCGATCCTGGCTGATAACTACAGCATCAGACGATGTCTTCTGAACAGCAAAACCAAAATGTCACACCAAAACTGCGTGTGAATGGTTTGTGCTTTAGTGTTATACCATGTGTTTTTGCACCTTTATGAAATGTTTATAGCAGGGAGCGCATAGCCGAAGGCAGCAGACAGTGCGCAGCTGCAAGATTGGCTCGGCCGGTATGGAGTCAGGGAGCGGGTGTTCGGTGGTACGATGCCGGGATATGATGCATGTGTCCCCGCTGCCAGCTATGAAGGCCGGCATCATTCCCTGGGCGCCCGCTCCATGGCTCCGGACTGGTTGGCCTCTTCAGTCACGCATCATGTGTTGCCGGCTGTGCACTCCCTGTTGCAGCAAGATCCCGGAGGTGTTGCATTTGACTGACTGCAATGGAGGGATCTGCTTCGGCATATTTCATTAGCACCAGGTGATGCTGGTGAGCTGAGCCAACGCTGGCACCAGCGTTCCAGTAATTAGAAGCACTTGCCATGGTAGAGTGGTCATTATTCCAGCTGGTTCATTTGTGAATGAACTTCCAGGTTCTTCCAAGTTCATTCCAGGTAGTTCTAGGTTATGCTTTGATGTAATCTTTCTAAAGTAGTCCCCCAAATATAACCAAACAAATTGCAACTGTCGTAATTTGACACCACAACCCACTCAACACTTCTAGGGCTGAACAGCAAATACTGTTTCTGTTTGTGCAGTGCTGCCATGCAAGTTCGGCGCATGCATGAAATAATAGATGTGCAATACTTCACAATATGAAGTATTGCACATATTGCACATCTGCTTTTGTTTTAATAATCCAGAATGGGGCATGTAGTGGTAAATAAATTATCAGCTGTGCAGTTTTTAGCTGCGACCAAGCAGCTCTATGAACGCTTCTGTCTGTCCGTCTGTCTGTCCATCTGTGCCACCTTTTTCACCTTGTTCCTGTCGCCGTATCATCATGAAATTTTCAGGAGTTATTGACCTTCACCAAAGTGATGTCCGTGCATAAGGTTGAGGTCAAAGGTCAAGTTCACAGAGGTCACGACCTTGTTTGTGGGTTTTCGCGCTGTAACTCCAGTTAGAATTCATGGATTGCTATGAAATTTTGGAACTACCTTCTAGGCATACAGGAGGTGTTCCCTATTGTTTTTCAAGGTCATCCGTCAAATCCCAAGGTCACAAAGGCAAAAAGTCTCAATTTTGCCCGATTTGACTGTTTTCGCACCGTAACTCAAGTTTAATTCAATGAATGGCTTTGAAATCTTAGAAAAAACTACTTGGCATACAGGAGGGGTTCCTTATTGATTTTCAAGGTCATCTGTTGAATCCCAAGGTCACACCGGTCAAAAAAGTGTCAATTTTGCCCGGATTTCACAGTTTTCGCACCGTAACTCCACTTTAACTTCATGGATGGCTATTACATCTTAGAACAAGCTTCTTGGTACAGAGGAAGGGTTCCCTATTGATTTTTAAGGTCATTTGCCAATTTCAAGATCACACTTGTACAAGAAACCACCAGTCACGGACACTAGGCCTCGTGACGGATGCTAGGCGAGGTCGCAGCTATTAGATCCTTCTGATCTACTTGTTTAATGTTGAATTTATACCATGCTGAAGGTGCACATATGGAAGTAGTCAATGCTACTTGCGTAGCTAGCTAGGTATACATGAAGCAGCAAAACACAGTACCGTGAATTGATGTAAGATATTCAAACTAATGAAAATATACAACTCCTTTTAGGTGCGTGTTGAATATTTTAATACATAAAAAGCAAAGCAAGTGTTGGCTACATGCACGATTATAGGACGTCGCCTTATAAAGTTAACGAATACACCCCCGTTATCCAACCTTAATTAACCAACAATAGCCTTTGCTACCTCATTGATTATTCTGTAATGTAACATAAAAGACAGGTGAAGCAGTCGAGTCGCGATATAACAAAGCCATTCATCAAATTCAATAACTGAAAACACTGGTGACGTGACACCTGCTCACTTTACTGACTTGGTAATGACATAAGCCGACAGCACGGAATGTCCTGACCAGTGCTGCACGCAGAGAACCGCAGCTGCTGCAGTGCTTACAAGAATGCACGTAGAGTCAAGGTCCTCTAGGTGTTTGCGTAGTCTAAAAAGGCACCAATATACAGATTGAATATGTATTGAATATGTTGTATATGTATTGAATATGTATATTGATCATTTGTGGCAGTCAAAAAAATGTATTCACGGATTTATCAGCGTCTTTTTCAATAGTTCCATATGGAAAAATTTCTTTTTGCCTCCCATGGCATCACGTGACCTGCAACATCAGCCCTGGTTCAGTGTCCAATTCTTATCATGCATCCATAAGTGAGACTCAGTCAAAGGGCTTACTATTGCACGTTCAGATTGATCATAACAAACATTCAAAAAAAGCTTTGCTCAGTCGGATGGGTTTTTTTTTTTTTTTTTGCTCGCGCTTAATTCCTCCTCAAAACAAGATTCCTCTGCTTGTGCGATATATTTTTCGGCGCTCAAAATTTCTGGTTGCTCGCTCAGGATTGTGGCACAATAGAATTCCATACCATTCATGGGGATCTATAGTTCCCTGTTTTCACTCCAGGAAATGCGCAGCTCATTCAGTCTGAGATCTTGGCGAACAGTTGATCCTTTGCTGCAAGCCCCCTATCTTGGACCTGATCTACTGAGACAGTAATTCTGAATGTGAAGTTTAACCCTTTGAGAGCTGAAAACATTTTCAAGGAAGTAAAAATGTAGTTATCCTGAGCTGTTGAAAACCAATCATGTGGCTGCTTGTTAATTTTAAACAATTAGCCACATAATTGGTTTTCAACAGCATCTGATTTTGATATCTTACAGCCCACAGTGCTGAAAGGGTTAATGGCAGCATTGTCTTGTAGCTGGGGCTTTTGGGAAGCAAGCCCTGGCAAGGCTCATCTGCTACTGGCCTGACGGGAAATGGCGTCTATTCTTTTAATATTGTTTCAAAGCCAAAAATTTGGCCTGACTCAAACCGTCCATGTCGCGGGGGTGGGGCACAGTTTTTACAGGTGAGCATAAAAGCAGTGGATTATGGGTACTTGGCCAAAAATAAGATTTTGAAGCGCTTGTTTATCAGCCCTTGTAGTATTGAAGTTAAATGTGATTTGTAAATATTAACCCATAGGGCTCTAAATTCGTTGACCAGGCGCAGGCGCGGCGAATGGGGGGCGCGCCGCACTAACGGGGTGTATCCAGGGGTGTTTGCAATTTCGTGCCCGGTGCAGCCCGGCACAAGTCCCGCCTCTGTCCCTCCTGCTGGCACAAGTGGCAAAGAGGGAGGAGAGAAGGCGTGAGTGGGCTTAACACTGCCGAGTCAAATCTTCACCAATCAAATGAGCTCCTCTCCTCACCGTTAAAATGTTGAAATAAAGAAGCCTCTGTCCTATATCTGCATGATGTATTAATGTTGCATTTTACTTTGCTGTTTCAGGCATGTTTTCTGTTCCGCTTACGTCTATATAAAGCATTACGAATATGAGTTAGCTGGCTAGCTAGGGCATTCGCGAATTATTACCTTTTGCGAACTTGAATGGAGTTTCAAAACGAAACTATGTCAGATCATTCAAACTTATGAAGTTGGAATGAAATACTACGGTTGCTCATTTATTTCTTCTGCCTGCATCATTGGGAAGAGAAACGATGGATGGCGTGTTCCTATTATTACACCCTGTTGCTGTTCAAAATTTTGGGATTAACATGCATGGACAACAATGCAAGATACGTTACACTTTTATTTTCAATATGTGATCTGAACTCAGTACGACATCATAGCAATCAGGCTGTATTCCTTTTCCCCACTAAAAACGTTAAAACCTAAGTGACAATAATAGTATTAAGCCGCTTGCACACTGGACACGAAATGAATTTTTTGCACGATAGATTACATTCAAAGTCAATGCAAAGACACACATGTATTTGCATGTTTGCATTGAGTTTTGAATGTAATCAGTCGTGCGAAAAATTGGTTTCGCGTCCGGTGTGAAAGCAGCTGAAGGGCACATACCCACAAAGCCTACACACGCACCCACATGCACACAGTCAGTCTCTCTCTCTCTTTCTCTCTCTCTCTCTCCGATTTAGCACATGCAGTTCGGCATAACATCAGGACAATCGATATAGGTACAATAAATTATGTCCTGATTCAGACAGTTACATTAAATAGTGTTTGCTGTAATTATTTATTGCATTGAAATGTGCCTGACATTCTGGAAACCTGCCTGAGAGGTTTCGGTGACGTGTGGCTCTGTGCGCTGGTCAGCCAAATTACCACTGCACAGAAAGTGAACCAGGTTGGAACTCAAAAGCTTTCTGCGCTCTTTCGGCGGAACCATTTGCCACGAAATTGTCACTGCGTCATGATGAATATGTGACACCTCCCCCTACTACACTACCACACCCATCTCGGCGTACATTCGTCTACCAGATTGCCAAAGTGGCTGTACACGGTGTTGCACCGCACAAAATTACCACTGTGCGGGTTGCACCGGACGAAATTACCACTGCGTGGGCTGCACCACGCTACGCCACGCTGCGCAGTGCCAAGCAATTGGAGCCCTTTTGAGGGCTGAAATAAATTTTTGAAAAATATCAATTTAATCATCTTGTGCTGTTGAAAACCTATCATGTAGCAACTTGTATAACTTGTCTTCTAAACAAGTTGCCACATGATAGATTTTGAGATCTTACATCATGGGCAACTTAAATATTCATTTGCATTATCCTGGGTCAACGTGTGACCATGCCGCGCCTAGGTCAAAATCAGCGAGAGAGAGCCATTGGTGTGCTTACTGGTGGAATGTCACAAAAACGGGTTGCAAGGAGCCTGGGCGTCCACGTGTCGACCATATCATGTCTCTGGAGCTGGTATAATGAAGCAGGAAGCACCAGTGATCGACCACGTGCCCCCAGACCACGTGTCACCACCCCTCTGCAGGATCGCCATTTTCGCCTCCAGTACCTGCGCAATCACTTCCTGCCAGCTACAGTCACTGCTGCTCTGACCAGAGGTTGTCACCAGAACTGGATTAGCGACCAAACCGTACGCAGCCGCCTGTGTGAAGCCGACTTGCACAACCTACGTCCCCGCCGTGGTTTGGTGTTGACTCCAGCACGTCGCCGCGTCCGTCTGCGATGATCAAGGGCACATTTGGGCTGGAATGCTCTCAGGTGGAACAGGATGCTCTTCTCCGATGAATCGAGGTTCAAGTTGAGTGTGTCTGACTGAAGACTGTGTGTATAGCGTAGGCGACGGGAATGTTATACTGACGCTACCATCCTGCAGTGGACCACTGGGGTGGACCTAGTGTAATGGTTTGGGCTGGAATAAGCAGTAGACACAAGACAGACCTCATTTTCATCGATGGAAACCTCAGTGCGGCCCGTTACCGTGACGACATCCTTACCCCTGTCGCAGTTCCACTCGTCCATCGCTATCGCCTAACGCTGGAACAGGATAACGCGAGACCACATGTCGCCAGAGTCTGTCAGGACTACCTGAGGCAGAATAATGTTCAGTGTCTTGATTGGCCTGCGTATTCCCCAGAAGTAAACCCTATAGAACATCTATGGGATATTCTGGATTGCTAGGTGAGAAGGCGTGATCCAGAACCAGCCACAGTCCAACAGTTGCTTCAAGCACTCCAGGAGTAATGGGACCGCATCACACAGGCTGAAATTCGGCATTTGATTGACTCCATGCATCCCAGAATCCAGGCTGTGTGTGACACCAGAGGAGGCCATACAGATACTGACTTCGGTGATCCAGAATTGCGGCTTCAACTGATGCAATGAATTGGAAACCAGGAAAAATCTGTTCTTCATTCCTGACTCTAAAACTGTGATTTTGATTTGAATCTTACTATTTATGTATTGTTAAATTTATTGTAAGAGAATGACGTGTTGCAATAAACCTGAGTGTTGCGTTGGAAGTTTTGGTCAGTGTAGTTTCCCATAGCGCTCTTAGGAATAAAAACTATAAGATTAAGGCAGGTTGGTCCCCCAAGGGCTGCACAGGATCATGTTATGTTCTATGAATCTGAGCTCTTTCATCGTGATTTGTGTCCATTTTTTTGTTGTTCCCCCTGAAGTCTGCTGTGATCAGAATGCACAAAAGGCAATTTGAGTTGGAAAAACGTATTTGATATAATATATAACATAATATATATAATATATATATAACACCCCTTAGTAGCTGTAGTCACTATTTCTTTCTGTGCGGTTCCGATTTCCTCGTGGGTTCTGCTGGTGTTAGAGAAGTTTAGCTGAACTTCTGTGTTTTTGTTTTTGCTTTCTACGTGCCTGCTAGTTGCGAAGTCAGTTTGGTGGCTTCTTCCTGATAAAAATCTGAATAGAATGACGTAATTTTTTATTTTTATTTAACCCTTATTTAACCAGGGAAGTCCCGTTGAGATTGAAATCTCTTTTTCAAGGGAGCCCTGGGGGAAGAGGTGGGGAGGGATGGAGGAATTGCACAACCAATTAGATCAGGGGATGATTAGGCGGCGGATCGAAAGAGTCAGGTTGGGACTTTAGCCATGACACCGGGGAACCCCCTACTCTTATCGAAGAGTGTCATAGGATCTTTAATGACCACTGTGAGTCAGGACCTCGGTTTAACGTCTCATCTGAAAGACAGCGTCTCCTTCAGTACAGTGTCCCCATCACTGCGGCATTGGGGATTATTCCGTCTCTGATATAAAGCAATGGGCAGAGAAGCTGTCAGTGTGCTGATGTCACAGATGGATGATGTCACATGCATACGCAGAGAATGAGAAGATCTCCAAAAAGATTACAACTGGCCACAGAAAATATGTTTTGGCTCAGAATGTTTTTCCCCATTTAGTACACATTTATGAATTAATTTCTGTTCCAGTCCTTCAAATTCAAAATGTTCTTGATCAGAGAGTAAAGCTTTGCCTATTCCTCTCACAAAACTGAATTTTTCACAGAGAATGTTAACAGTCATGTTTATTCTGAGAACTGTAAATTTCAGTAGTACAATGCTCTGCTTTATATTGGATCTACTATAAATACTATACAAATTTGGCTGAATCAGTGTTTTATTTGAAAAACGCTTTGGCTGTATGCTGTTCAAAAGTTATTAGTAATTTAATCTAATTCATAGTCCGGAAAATGGTAATTATTCTGTGGTTTGCTAGTTTGGATTCAGTGTTACATGCACTTCCCATGAGAGCACAAGGTTAGTTAGTTAACTTAGTTAGTTTTTGGCATGCTGTATTCGTTAGTACTAAGTTTTTCCCATCTGGTGAACATGCCCGTTGAACCCAGTTCCATGAGTAACTGGTTAGGTATTACGAGCCAGTGTACGGGTTGTGATTAGTTTTAAAGCTTTACTGACTGGGAACGGTTGTGCATTTTTCAGGGTCTTGGGACCAATGAAGACACCCTGATAGAGATTCTGGCTTCCAGGACCAACGCGGAGATCAGAGAAATAAAGAAGATTTACAAGCAGGGTGCGTCCCTCTGCTGTGTGTCCAACAGTGGGTGTAGGAGTACATGCACTTTAGTGTGTGTTTGTGTGTGTGTGTGTTTGTGTGTTTTTGTGTGTGTGTGTTTGTGTGTATGTGTGTGTGTGTGTGTGTGTGTGTGTGTGTGTGTGTGAAATGCGGTCAGGAGACAGAGTTTGTTTGTTTTTGTGCAGAATACAAGAACGACCTGGAAGAGGACATTAAAAGCGAAACCAGTGGGGACTTCAGGAACGCTCTGCTCACCCTGTGCAAGGTTTGCGTTTGCCTGACTCTTCACTGACCAGCTAACTCTGGTCCTCTCCTAATTCAATGGTGATTTCAAGGAAGAATTGTTTCCAAACTAAAATCATACAGTATCCCCTCTCTTTATCTGTCACCGCAGGCGAACCGGTCTGAGAGCAACGTCCTCAACGAGCCGCAGGCGGACGAAGATGCCAGAGTAAGAGAATCATCTCTTTATTCTGCGATGTTTTCAGCCTTTTTGCAGGAGGGTGCTGGGGATGTGACGGTGTGTCTCTCCTCCGCAGGCGCTGTACGCTGCAGGGGAGCAGCGGAAAGGCACTGACCTGTCTGTCTTCATCGACATTCTCACCAGCAGGAGCGGCATTCAGCTGTGCAAAAGTGAGACCCGCACCCGCGCTCAGACATGTCACAGAGCCACGTGCTGTAGAGCTGTTAATAGACACGATTATTCTTACCTCCACCACACGAAGTTGGCAGGAGGTCATGTGATTGGTGCCGTATGTTTGTTTGTGAAATTGTGAACAAGATAACTGAAAGTAATAAACGGATATCCCTGAAATTTTGTTAGTGGGACACTATTACATCAGGGATGGACCCTATCGATTTTGAGAGCGATCAGTGAAACAATATGACCGCCACGGCAGCCATCTTGAAATCCTATGACATACGGTAACTGAACTTTGCTCCCACTCAGCAAGATTTGGACTGTGCTGCCTTGGTGGAGGTTTACACTCTAGGAGCCTCTAGTTTGAGAGTAAAATGGCCCTCAGATCTGTGTTTGGTGTCATTTGTGACATTCTCATGGTGTTTATTTGTTCCTTCAGGACTGCTTTCCCACGTTCACGGTGTTTAGCTGTTTTTACCCCTCATTACACTCCATCTGCAGTGGGCAGGTTAAGTCCCTCTACCCACTGCACACTTTCGTACTCTTTTATAATAATGGCCACCAGGTGTCAACCGCAAGTCGACGACGACTGAGGACCAATCAGCGCCGAGCTTACAAATGCGTCGCCAGCAGCAGACAGAATAGCGGAAGCAACATGTAAACGGTAAACAATCCGCGATGATCATGGCAGAAAATACTCCCAAAAAAAGGGTATACCGTTGTGCCAAAGGGCTTTCATGCTTGTGTGTGTTATGTCAGTGCGATATAAGATTAGGAAATACGTTCGCGTCCGGTGTGAAAGCGACACTAGGATGTTAAATAACGTAACATTGGCATGCTAGCTAAAATATTATAGTTATCGATGTCTCTAGCAAAACAGCTCGCTCGCGAGTATTCAATTATCAGCGAACTGTAGCCTTTAAGCTCTCTAGCTAGTTGGCCATGTAACTAAATACAATGGCGCGCTAATTATGACACACAGCTTGGCATCACTTTGGCTTGGCCCATTATCACTTTGGCCTATTATTAGCTAGGTAGCCAACTAGCTTGCTAGCGAGTAAGGCTCAAACCGTAGCCTTATTTCGCCGGCGTAATCATGACCCAAATTGAGCCCTGTTTAAATCAGGATAATTAGACTGTCACTTCACGGCCTGAACTGAATTTTAAGATGATACTTATAGATCTAGACAATTATTTTAACAGATTTACAAACCTGTTCCCAGACTCAGTCTCCAACACCCGGTCCAAGTTGTCACTGTCAGCATGTAGATCAATCGCCGTGATGCCGATGCTCCTCAAATGAGCAACCTGGGTGCTAATTAATGTCACCAACGGAGACACGACTAACCCGGCTGGATCTGCAGCCTGGCCCGAGGGTGACTAAAGTGACAGGCCTGACTCACGAGCTGTTGAAATTGCCGAAGTCAGACCTTCGACACACAAGGATTTGCCGCTGCCAGTTGGCATACAGACGAGAACATCTTTCCCCAGCAGCACAGACTTTATAGCTTCCATCTGGTAGGTTCTTAAACTGTCAATATGCCATATATTGCACAGTTTTTCCTCGACATTTTTCATCAAAACGTCCATGACGTCGCTTGTCGTGGAGGAAGCCATAATGCTTGATCACGTGGGTCGCCCATACAGATGTCAAAAGATGTCATAGATTCTGAATTTTAAGGCAAGATGAGTGCGCTGATTGGATGGTTGTGATCATGTGACCGAGTGGCCATTATTATGAAATGGTACGAAAGCGTGCAGTGGGTAGAAGGACTTAACCTACCCACTGCAGATGGAGTGTAACCCCTCATGGGCTGCTGGGGTATTGTTACGCCCAGTGGCGTCTGGGCAAGCGGGTGGGCGGCAGCTCCATAAATCGTATGGGCTATATCTCTGAAAATGTTGGCTTCAAATTTGGTATGCAGGTTCTTTGTGAGGGATAGGTGTGCAATGTAAGGGTCATGAGTAGATTTGACCTTTGACCTTGGCACAGTGACCTTGAACTTCCAAATTTTGTCTGGGCCATATTTCTTAAAATATTTACCACAGCAGCTTCAAATTTGATTTGCAGGTTACTTGAGAGGGGTAGGCATTCTAAGGGCTGTGGGGTTCTCTCAGCACTCAGCATTGGCTTGTTGAATGTGCTGTTTTGTGAGTGGATGAGATCAGCTTATTGTCAGTGGATATTGGCCGCTACGGACTGGGTGGGGGAACTAAACCTGCTGTCCCACTGTGGCTTGGGGATCATTTTGGAGGGAAGCAATCTCTTGTAATGTCAAACAGTTTAAAAATAACAGTTCTTGGCAGGTTGACCGTATCTTGAGGCTTCGTGCTTCCAAAACTGGGTGGAACAATCAAACTGAGTGACCGTATCAGAGGGTTTGAGAGTTTTGTCGATGTGGTGCGCGGTCTTTTGCTCAAGCCATCAGTTACGGCTGGCTACGAAGACGAGCGGCGGCATCATTATAAACAAGTTCTTGTTCTTCTCTCTTGGCAGCTTTTGAGAGGTACTCGAGGTACAGCAAAGTGGACGTGGCGAAAGCCATCGACCTGGAGCTGAAGGGGGATATCGAGAGTGCACTGACTGCCGTCGGTGAGTGGGCTCACCCTGTGATTTTACTGCAGGATGGCTGCCTCTTCTGAAAGTCAGAAAAAATGATTTGGTTCCAGGCAACTCCCACTGACTGCAGGGCTTTGAACACAACCAACTTGAGGCTGCAATTGGCATGTGACCAAAATGAGGCCGACACTCTTCTTCTGGCTTCCTGCAAATGGGTGGACGGATTGCTGACAGAGTGCAAGCCTGACCGCATTAACGACCTGACCGGCTGTGGCTCACTCGCCAAGGTCTGTCGCTTGCCCAAAACTCACGATCCGTGGGCCCCGGTTAAGCGATGAGATCGAGCGTACATGCAGGCTGGCTACTTCATGCCAACCTTGGTTTAAACAGGCCGTCCTGAATCTGTCCCAGGATCCTCTCCTGCACACTCCTCCCAGTCAGAGTTTGTCACTGCAGTTTAGTCTAAAAACCCAAACTTACTTTTACAGATTTGATTTGTGAGCATAAAGGCTGATCTAAACCACATTTTTAAATCACCAACTGTAACACATCCCAAGGGTCTGTGCCTGCATTTATTCTGGCTGTGGTCCACTTTGCACCAGTGTAAATGATAGAGATGTGCATTTCCTGGGGAAATGCGTGTGATTGCTCAGTTACTTCAGTTTCTGAGGTTTGAATATGTGGGGAAACATTCAGTGGTAAAAAGACCAGGACCACAGAATGAGTGAGTGAAACAGGCTGAAGATTTTAACATTTTGAATGAAGCTTCTAGCTTGAAGTATGTGAAAGTTGTTGAACTCAGTGAATGTGGAAGCGCGAAAGGTTAATTTTGGTTTATTGATTTTGTGTTGCATTTTGTTTTATATTTCCTAACATCACTGCCGCCCTTTTTGTTGGTGTTTGTCCCGCAGTGAAATGTGCTGGGAACAAGCCTGCATTCTTCGCTGAAAAACTCAACCAGGCGCTGAAGGTGATCTTCTCTCTGCAGTTATTTGCTGGCTAATTCATAATTCATGATATTTACCACAGTTAAATTAGTTGAGAGGTATGCAGTTAAATCCATGAAACACTCCTTCAATAAGCTGAATCAGACATGAGAAATCAGTGTGCGCTGGAAAAATAGATTTACCAACAACAGTCTTAATTTATAGCCAAGTCCTCATTGCTGAATTCGCTGTCAGAACCAAACTTCTGGTATCAAATACAAATCACAGGTTCATTCAGTTTAAAATTAGAGAAAAATTAACCCTTTCCTCTTCTCCTCAGTCATTTCAGTCATGTGTGTTCAGTCTTTCATTGTTTTTTCCTGTTTTTATTCTTGTAAACAGTTACGTTTTATCAAAGTTTATGCTCAATCTTGCAAAAACATTGCTCTGAATGCTGAATCGTTCTGGAATGTGAATACAGTCTGAATGAGGAATCATCACGAAGCAAAGACCATCCTGGATTCACTGTGAATCTGTCCTGCTCACAAATCTTCCCACCTCCCTGTACCTGTTCTGAAAACAGAAGTCCAAGGGTGATATAGTGACCCGGATCGTGGTGAGCCGCTCTGAGGCGGATCTGCAGAAGATTAAGGAGGAGTACAGAAAGAGCTACGAGAAGACTCTCTCGCAGGAGATCCTGGTGAGTCATAACTCCTGAGAGTCTCTGGGTAGCTGCCTGCTGGTCTTGCCAGCGCTCCACTGGTCTGTGGGCCACTGATGGTGAGGATGCTGGTGTTTTAACCCTTTCAGCATTACAGGCAACTGTAGTTGCTGAATTATGTACAAAAGATATCAAAATCAGATGCTGTTGAAAACCTATCATGTGGCAAAATGTTTAAAAGACCTCCCCTGTGGGAGCTCTTTTAAACAAGTTGCCACATAAGTTTTCAACAGCTAAAGATAATTACATTTTTAATTCCTTGAATGTATTCAGCGCTCAAATGGTTAAATATGCTGTATATTACAGGAATACAGGGGGTAGAAATGTCACACACAGTGATTCAATGACTGTATTACAGTTTCTAAATTAAAACTGGGTGAGAATCATGGCTGCAGACATCTGTTATAAAGTGAGCGAACAGGGAGCCGAAATGTTTGCCACAGTACCTGTCAAAAGTTTGGACATACATGGTTAATGTCACAGCACTGTTTTTCAAGAAATTTAATGGCTTAACTTCTCTGTAATCTTAAATAGAATCTGATAAGCAGCTAATGGGCAGAAGTTACAAGAGAATAATTTACTTGTTTGAATAGTGTCCAAAATTTTGGAGTTCTCAAAGAAGCCATATTTTGCAAAGTTAACACAAAAACAAGCTCCTTACAGGCAAATTAAAGTCAAGCCGTTTTGGGACTTATTTGGCAACAGGGTCAATGAGAAGCAAACCGCAAGTGCAGTGGGAACTGAACTCATTACAGTGCAGCTCATCTGTGGGAACTTAACTCATTACAGTGCAGCTCATCTGTGGGAACTTAACTCATTACAGTGCAGCTCATCTGTGGGAACTTAACTCATTACAGTGCAGCTCATCTGTGAGAACTTAACTCATTACAGTGCAGCTCATCTATGGGAACTTAACTCATTACAGGCATAAGACTGGCCTAGTAGAAAAAAAATCAAAATGAAACTATTGTTAACTCTTGGGTGAGCTGTTTGTGAATCTTACCACCTGTGGTAATGCTCAGGGCCGGTTGATTGGTTGATTAGTGAGTGACACTCGAGTCTGATCACAACACTCCTCCCTCAGCTTTGCTTGTCCACGAGTAAAAATGGGAATATTTTCAGCACATATGACAACAAATATTGGTTAGTTTGATTTAAGAATGAGATCTTTTTGGCAAAATAAATGTTTCTTTATTTAACATGTATTGCAAGAAAAATGTAGGCATGTGGGAACCTTTCACTGGTACTGTTGAGAGAAGACTGTTTAAAAACCACAGGCCAGCCATTACTCACCTGAGTTCTTATTATTAATTGCGCAAACAGAGCTCTCCAATAGCAGCACCTCTGGCCTGAACTGTAAATATTGACCAAATGGGTGGGAGGGTGGAGTGGGGGGGGTTATGGTTGAGAGATTGAGTACAGGGCGTCTAATGAACTGCTGTAGGAGGTGTTGAGTGGCAGGAGTGAGGTCAGACAGATGGTGCGACACACACTGTTATGATAATTCCTCACTTTAACCGCAGGATTGCACGAAGGGCGATTATGAGAAGATTCTACTGGCCATCTGCGGAGAGGAAAACTGACCCTCCTCCGCCTGGAACCTGAGACATGAAAGCTCATTTCCAGAATATTCTGCTTTTCTTCTGCACAGAGTATTTGCATCAGTGGGGTCTGTGCGACCGCTTATTACATGGAAATAAAGCTCTTTGTACTAATCGCAAATCAGCCTGTCTGTGCCTTACTGAATGTCATGGACTTTGCTGCATTTTTGTTTAGTAGTGTTTACTTTTCCTCTTGCGAAATTATTTTTGGCAAGTTATAAATTAAAAAGCACAGTTAAACATTGCTGGGGTGGTCTGGAGTTACCTTGGTCCCCGGCAGGGGTGCTGGCGGTGGGTCCAGGCTGAGACGGGTGGTTTTACTAATGCATCAGGTCACATTACTAAACCATGTTTAAATCGTTCAGTCAAAACCCTACTGCCAGACTGGTCCTATTCAAATAATTTTGGAACCCTTGATTCACAATTATGGGAAGTATTAATATTTGCCTTTTTGACTCAGGCAGGATATGTTTTTAGTTAGATTTTTTTCCTTTATTACACTACTGAATACGAGAAATGAAGCAAAGCAAGTTGTTTCCCCATTTGTGAGGTACAATTTTTGTACAATAATTTTTACTGTCATGAAGTGTAAGTGAGGGTTTTCAGCTGTTACTTTCAGATACTGTATTTGAAGAGAAGGTCACTCTTCAGGCCAGCGAGCTCCCAGTCCTCTCTTCTGAGGGTGTAGGACTGCAGTGTTGTGTATCTCACACAATGCCCTTTCACTAAGTTTTCTACAGGATTGTGGTTTGCCTACCTAGATATTGTCAATGCCCTCTCGCTGCTTCCAGTGATGTGTAGATGGGGTTCTCATGGAAGACGCCCACTGTCCAGAACCGCCAAACCGTCTGATTGATGGAACCCATCTGATGCCAGGAAAACAATTACACACTAACCTTCGACCATCTGGAGCAGTGCTACAAGATCTCAATCAGGAAGTGGCTGCTACAGTCGAGGAGTTTTGTCCGTAACATGAAAAATGAGAGACTGCTTTTGATCACCCAATTAATTAAATTTTGTTTAATGACTTATATCTCTACAGAGAAGATCTGTCAACCATTCTCTGATTTACAAGATATTCTGCTTCAACACACATTCATTAGAGGTAATTTTTCTCTTTCATGTGAGCTCGGCTTTGTGCCTGGTGAAAGGGGTTGCAAATTTTTAAAGTATTTTACTGATGCGTTATAAAAATGCTGACCTATTCAAGTTTTTGAGTTCTGTAATTGTGACAATGTTTAATTTGGAGAGTACAGCCCACATATTTGGTTTGGCACTTACCTTATTTACTCATGTGCAACCCAGTCCCCTGGATACAGGATTATGGGGACATGTCACAAGTCTCATGGATATTTCACTCAGTTCACATAGCCACAATGGGACTTGCCATGAATTTAGTTTTGACTGAATTGTAACTGTTGCCTATTTGCCGATTAAGATTTGCTACTGTTTATGGTAATTACAAACTGAAATTTACATTTTTGCAGCCTCAAAAACCTGCATAGAATTTTGTTTTAAAGACTAATCTGTAAATTCACACATTTCATTTTTCAACAAGAGCTCAAACATAAATTTCCAAATCAAATTGGGCTACAACTCAATTAATACAGTGAGGTCTAACTGATCTATGAAATGAAAGTTTTCTTTATGAATCTTTGTCACTCGTACAAAATTATTTGTATGAGAACTTACTTTGTTACTTTGGCGTTTACTGGATCCATATTATTTCAGACTGTCGGCTTTTTTTTCGGCTAAGTAAGTCACTCTCAAATCATACACATTTTCCCCCAGCAACTCCAGACATTGATGTTTTTATTGTCCGCATGGTTTCCCTTTGCATTTGCTGTAAAGACAACAAGTACCATAATGCATCACTCTAGCAGACCATATTGAGACGCCCTCAGCCCCGTGTGAATCCTACAGCTGAGCTGTCACAGGTAGTATTGCATTGATGCACTGTTTATATATAAAGAGGAATGGTTGTGATGATAATGCCCATAGTTTCTTCTGTGCACAGGTGAATGGGATATAACTCCTCAAAGCTAGAGATGTAATTTTTCACTCTTTACCTGCAAATACAGTATGGATGAGTGAATAGCCATGGACATGCTTGCAAATAAGTTTACAAATGTAAAAGCTTGCGGTGAGCATTTTCTTTCTGAGGACAACGAGAAAAATCTCCATTTGGAGTTACTGGATTTTCCTCCTAAACAAATCCTGGATGATGCGGCCGTCCCATATTCATTTTCTGACCCAAGCAATTAACGTTGATCGAGACTGACTTTCACCCTTGAAACCACTGCTGGAGGAGAGAGGACGACCGGCTGAGTCACAGGTGGGTAAGTTGGACAGGTAGCTGGCTGTTTTCCAATGTTAATGCTATGACCTGGATAGAATTTTATGACTGGTGAAATTTCATTCCCCAGGTATAGGTATGTAGAGTATGGAAGGAAGTTTTAACAGTAATGCAGGCTATGTGCGCACCAACGCCAAGGCCTCGGATATAATATCAAGCATAACTTTCACTGGATGACATTTTTAAATCATTGACATATTTGTGTTCAAATGCACACTGCAATATTACAGTTTGAGTTAATATTGAGTTACAAACAATTGTCTGTCTATAAAATGTATCACCTAAATGCAAGCCTTGTAAAAGTCATACAAATAAACTCACTGACCACATCAGCATTTACATTCAAGCAGCATTTTCTGACCATAATGACCTCTCCATGACGCTGACCACCTTTTTCCTCAGAATTGCTGGCCCCATAGAGACATCAGCTGGTTTAAATATCACTTTGTGAACTACCAAGCCCCACAACTAACATGCACCCCAAATTCACAAGTTTAAATTTTTGCCACTTGCCTCAATACTTAGTTAAGTTGATAAAGTATTGACCAATTCTATCCACTTTTTAGATTTCATTTGTGCTGGCAAGCTAGCTTTTTAAGCGTAACAATCGATGTCAGATCTTCCCAGGCCAGGTTATGGACAATATGCAGTGTTTCCCCAAGAATTTTTTGTAGCAGCAGTACTGTGTGTCGGTAACCTAGCAACAGTGGGGTGGGGGTGGGGGTGGGGTGGCGTCTGGGAGAATACTCCCCCAAAGGAAAGGAAAGGAAAAACTTCTGGTGAGTTTTTGGGACAAATTACAATTTACCAAACAATCAACAGATTCAAGTTATCTGCTGACACTAGATACTGATCATAAAGTATGACCATAGTTGAACTTGAACTAGTCACAAAGTACCATTTTTGTATTGATTTTAAACTTTTCTAGCAAAATGGAGTGGCTTAACACAGAAATTTATTGAAGCCAATTTGACGTTGCCTGCCCTAATCTCCTTCACTACCCTCAGCTCCTCCGTGGCCACTGTTCGCCTTTCTCTGTAGCCAGTTTGACACTCATCTTAAAATCGGATTAGTGTTTACTAACCTACAATCAGGATATGACTTACTATCTTTTTATTTGGAAAACGTTCGTCAACAAGGTAGCTGGTGGAATACCAACATCGTTAATGTTGTAGGCCTAATCTACATTATGGCCCCAATTTATTACGACATTTAAGACTGCAAGGGATGACAACAAAAGTTTAAAACTTAAACAGATTTAATCAAACAAAGACTGACAACTAACCTACAATTTATACTGCTGACCAAGATTGACATATACAAAAAAAAATATTTACCGTCCCTTGAGATGGGGTTGCTTGGTGATGTCCTGGGACAGGAAAATGCTCCAACACAGGCCAAAATCCACAAAAAGCTTCACAGGTCTTGAAAAGAGTGACAGGTCTGGTCACATGTATCCTTCTGCTTGCAATTTCTCCTACTACTTTACTCTCTCAATTTTTCTCCTAATATACTTTTTTCCAGCCCCCTCCCACCTTCCAGACTTTTTTTTCAATTCTCTGGGACTTTCCCCTCTCAGACATGCCCAGGACATGCCCAAACCTAGCTCCAGACTGGGCTTAACAAAAAAGGTCAATACTGCCATCTAGTGGCTTTTTTTTTCCAATTTTAACCTTACATACAAGAACAGCTTACCCTATTAACAATAGAGTAGGCCTAGTCACAGCTAGATCCACAGTATTAATTCTAACATCAACTCATTCACTGACATTTATGACTGAAGTGGTCAGAGTGCGCCACAGTGAGCTAACTAGACAGAATCCTGAGTGAATCGCAAACCGCATCAATAAACACAGAATTACACTTTGTTTATGATCAGGCTTAACGTTACGATAGGAAGGCTGTTACCATTAGTAATGCAGCCTGCCTGTGGGGGGTAGCATCTCGCATCTCTGGCTTTGCTCAGCGGGGTGCGGAGTCGCAAAGCCCTGGCTGCCCCAGAACTCCTGTGAGTCATATCACTGTCCCCAAAGTTCAGTTACATTAATCTGTTTAAAATAATCTAAATCTCTGGGAAATTCATAATGTGTTTACATGTTCAATATCCTGTGAAGAAACCACTTATATACTAATAACCCAATGAAACTATACTCCGCAACAAAAGTTTCTGTGACACCATTTATGTGTATGTTATAAATGACACGCAAAGATCTCAATGCAATCAATATGTTTATTTAACAGGAGAAACACTGACTTTTCAGTGCCAACGTCACTCAAAACGAAAAATGTCATTTTCATGCGTCATGAAGCACTTGTCTGACGTCTAACCAATTGTGACCTTCACACTTCAATACCGGGTGTGACTTCCTCGTGCCATGATGCAAGCAACGCATCTCCGGCGCATGGACCGAATCAGATGTGCCAGAAATTGCTGTGGGATGTCATTCCAAATCTGACGTAGACGTTGTCGTAATTCCTGGAGTGTAGCTGGCGGGTTATCCAACCGCCGCAAACGTCGATCCATCTCGTCCCAAAGATGCTCGATTGGGGACATGTCTGGGGATCTGGCTGGCCATGGCAGGACATTGACATGTTGTTGCATCAGATACTGCTGTACAATCCTTGCAACGTGTGGTCTGGCGTTATCATGTTGCAGCGTTATTCCGGGACCATGTTGCATCAAAAACGGTACCACCAATGGCTGTAGCACTTCATCGCGATATCTTTGACCTGTCAGATTTCCATCAATAACAAGCAAATCTGTTCTGTTTCTAGCCGTGATCCCTCCCCAAATCATGACACTACCACCTCCAAAACGATCAAATTCCTGAACACAGTTGTTGGCATAACGTTCTCCACATCGACGGTATACACGTAAACGACCATCACATCGGTTAAGCATGAATCTTGATTCATCAGGGAAGAGTACAAGATCCCACTGACGTTGGATCCACCGTCGATGTTGTTGTGCCCACTGTAGACGCAGTCGTCGGTGTTGTACTGTGAGTATTGGACGTCTTGCTGGCCGACGTGGGACAATGCCAAAATGACGGAGACGGCGACGGATTGTGTGTGCAGACAGCTGCCTCAAACCAGGTATTGTTCTTGCAGTTATGGTTGCAGGTTGGAATCGATTTCGGAGATGGGTTGTTCGAATCCAGTTGTCCTGTCTGGGAGTGGTTACTCGTGGACGGCCGCTGCGAGGACGGTCTCTGACATGTCTTGTCTGCTGATGACGCCGCCATAAGTTCCAAATGGTGTTTCGGTGGACATTCAGGCGATGAGCAACTTCCCTCTGCGAGGTTCCGGATTCAATCATCCCAATGGCCCTCCACCGATCATTTTCAGACAGTCTTGGCATTTAGAGGGTAGAGTTCCTGATCCGAAATGGCTGTGTTTTCGATAAGTGATGCTTCCGTCGTTCATCAGGCACAATGTGAACATTCCAAAAATTCTCCTCTTTTATTGCCATCCACAAGCATGATTTACGCACATTTTCACGCGCAAAGTCATTTTCTCGCATTTTCATGATTTCCATTTCAATGCTGTGTTTACTTGTACTGTTTCAGTCTGATATCACCATGTATGACAATTTCATAATTGCGTTATGAAAAATAATTAACAATATTGGTGTCACCGAAACTTTTGTTGCTGAGTATATATGATAATCCATCTTAAGGCTTTTTCATGACAACTGCATCATATTAGTACATATTCCTATCATGTTTGGTCTTGTTCTTCTCAGGGGAACCCAAGGAGTTGAAAGGAGTTTGGTTCATTCCCACTGAAATTATGCTTCATCCTATTTTGAATTATCAATTCTAATTCTAATTTGGAGTGTAATGTGAATATAGGCCACTAGATGGCAGTATTTACCTTTTTTTGTTAAGCTCAGACTGGAGTCATGTTTGGACATGTCCTGGACATGTCTGGGGCAAGTCTCAGAAAATTTAAAAAAGAGGTCTAAATGTGGGTGGGGTCTGCAAAAGAGTATATAAGGAAAAGAATTGAGACAGTAAAGTAGTAGGAGAAAATGCAAGAAGATGACCAGACCTGCCATTCTGTTCAAGACCTGTGACGTTTCTTTTGTGGATTTCTTTGCCTGTGTTTGAGCATTTTCATCATCCAGGACATCACCAAGCCACCCCCCACGAAAAGGGACTGTAATTATTTCTGTTTATTTTTGTCTTGTAAATCAATCTTGGTCTTTAGGTTAGTTAGTTGTTATTGTCTTTGTTCATTAAATGTGTTTGAGTTTTTAAAACTGTGTCTGTCATCCCTTGCTGTTGCTGTTGCTGTTGTGTTATAAATGTAATAACAAATTGGGGCCATAACAGGAGTCAGATATTTAATGAGGATATAACTAAATTTGGTATTCTAAACGTCTTATGGAGTCAGATTAATTGTAACCGTTGAGTTTTTATGCCCCGTCTTTGGACCGAGAAAAATATCCATTTTATTGAGATTCACACCAGTCAGGAAGTTGCTTGAATTAACGCCAGCCAAGAAGAACATGTGAAACCTTCAGCCCTCTGCAGTGTCCGTCCTTGGTATTGTTTTGTGGGGTTTTACAAGTGCATGACATAATCATTAGAGTGGAGGGGAGTTTGAAAATCACCTAAAACTTTTGTCTTTGATTTGCTATTTCTCCCACAAATTTTATACTTCATACATAATATTTAGGTCTGAAGTGGACCTACACTTTTTGCCATCTGAGCCTCAAACCAACAGCAAATCCAGACAGATCTTTCATTTAACCCCATATAAAATGACAGCCTGACTTTCCCCAGAGACCAGTTAGGGACAGTTTTTTCAAACTACTCTTATGACACATTTTTTCAACTTAAATGACACAAAATATATTTTGAAATTTTCAGCAAAGCCTCGGCGTACCTCCTGTGGCGTTATTTAAATGATACTACATACGACTTTTGAGAAATCTTGCATTTTATAGTGGGTGGCTCAAAAGGATAATCATGTTCAAATGACCTGTGAGTCTCAGCCGTTAAGTGAGTCAGCTGTTAATTTTTAAAACAATAACTGTGGCAACTTAACTGTCAGCAGAGGTGGCTCGGGCCTCACCTATGTTTCAACTGTTACAGTTCAAACAGGCTCCGCCCATTGAACGCAATACAGCGAGTCCCCGGCAGGTGCCTCGAAAATCCTGTAAACTGCGCTTTTTCTCGGAGTTGAAGTGAAAGCGGTGAAAGCGGAGAAAACGCGGCTCTCCCATTTGACTGGGTGACAGTCAGTTCCAATGAAATTTGTTTCTTACAGACAGTGAATAGAGCCTATCCAGGCCCATTTCTGCTATTTTAATTATTTGGATTTCTACCGTTTACGAGCTCATTCTTTGCACCAATATCTGATTATTATGATTATTATATCATATTATGTTTTTGGTCCGACCGCCGCCACCGCATTACGTGTTAACCCGATAACTTCAGATAACTTCAGTAATATTTCAATTCCAAATTCCAAATTTTGCATATAGGTAAGTATCATAAAGAGCGATTTTGGACAATTTACGATGTCTAGATTGGCCACCAGGGGCCAAAAACTGATTTCAGTGTTAACGCGATAACTGCAGTAATATTTCAATTAGAAATTCCAAGTTTTGCACATAAGTAAGTATCATAAAGAGGAAGAACTGATTCGATTTTGGACAATTTACGATCTCTTAATTGGCCACAAGGGGCCAAAATCTGATTTACATGTTAACGCGATAACTGCAGGAATATTTCAATTAGAAATTCCAAGTTTTGCATATAAGTAAGTATCATAAAGAGGAAGAACTGATTCGATTTTGGACAACTTACAATTTCTAGATTGGCCACCAGGGGCCAAAAACGGGAAAAATCACTGTTTTTATCATATCTCTGGAAATATTTGTCGAATTGACCTCAAATCGAGCGCAAATGAAAGGTCATGACCTGAGGATGTGTCCCAAAATGACATTATACCTGTTTGGTTCAAAAGTTTGTGGTGGTCGTCCTCACGTTATCTATCATTGATTTGGGATATAGCATTAAACTAGCTAATCAGGTGACCAGTCGGCTAAAAAATGCTCAGTTGTTTGGTGCTGTATGAGCAGTGGCGTACCGTCAGATGCCAAGAAGGCCTTCAGTAACATCACCCTTTCCCGGATATTTGCTCTTAAACTGTTTGCGATCAGGTTTGATTGATTAACAATCAAACAGTTAATTAACAGAATAGCTACCACCAATGCGTGACACGTAATGATTAAGAAATGCTAATTACAAAGCGATTGCCTGTTGGCTATGTTGATATAATTGATGTGAATCCGCAAAGATGACAATCTGCAAAAAATCAGAAACTTTCGCGGACTTATACTTTCGCAATTATTTTCCTCTTCACTCAGCTGTGCTTCTTACCTAACAACGCACTTTAGCCGTCACATTCAGAAAATGTAGAACGGATTCTCATGGCTAATTGCTCAATGAACGTCGCAAATTAATTTACGCAAATTCGGAAATTATAAAGACGCAGGCTATTGATATTTTTTCCGTAGTCATTGGTGTGCGGAAGTAAGTTAAACGCCGTATAATTTCGTACTGCAATATATAACAAGGCTTTCAAAAACAAGTTAGATTCTCGTCGGTTCCTCCAATCAGTCTGAGCAACGGTTGCTAATCGGGGAGGTAGACTGCGAGAGGTGTCTGTCATTAAGAAGTGAAAGGTGAGGTTATTGCTGGCCCTGTGTTTCTGCCGACGGACCATCACCGTGTAGGAGACATGCAACTGCACAACAAAATGATTCCAGGTTGGGCTGTAAGATTTCACTTGATCTGTGTGTTACCTGGCTGGCGGGGCACAAGACTGTGGCTTCCAGTCGCTCAGCTGATATGCTCCTGCAGCGCATCCACAGAGATATAAGAAAACTAGAGTGGACAATCCTGTCATTTCCGAGGCGGCTATTCTACCGCCAGCGCTTTGGCCCAGCCCACGCGGCGTCCACTCTAGTTTTCTTATATCTCTGTGAGCGCATCTATATGCACTGCGCGCGTGTTCACGTGACAAAGGAAGAGAGGTCGGAAGCTCGTGAGGAGGTGGCCCATTTCGGGGCATTTTTTTCAGTAGTTTTTAATCAGACAGCTTTTATAAAAGATCATTTCAACATTGGCCCCACTAAAGTGTTAATAATAATAATAATAATAATAATTAAAAAAAAAAAAAAAAAAAGAAGTTTCAAAAGGGCACTTTCATTGATAAAGGGCAAAGAGGCAAGTGCTGTAGCACCACCTAGCGTCTATCTGTGCACGCCACTGATTTGGGCCATATCTTCAGAACCATTTGACCGATTGACCTGAAATTAAGTTCAAATGAAAGTCTATTCAAGGTCTATTCAAGGATTGGGGAATTGGAGGATTGGGGGCGTTTGGGGATATACCCCCAGCCGTCGCCTCCGACGGCATAAGCCAAGTTGGGTATGCATTAATTAAAATGGTCCGATCAAGACGGACATGCATCTGCGCCAGCGGAGAGAAAGTGATTTCGGACCTCCATAATTTTTTACGGAGTGGCTTAAATCAGAGTCGGCTGCTAGGCTACAGTCTCCGTCGGATGTTTTAGCTGCTTGAACGCTGAGCTGGCTGAGAAGTGTTGTAATTATCCATCGTTTACAAATGGTGGTAGCTAAAGAGTTAAGCTGCTTTCATACTGGACGCGACACAAATTTGCGTCTTTGCACTGACTTTGAATGTAATCTGTCTTGCGAAAGATTTGTTTCGCGTCCAGTGTGAAAGCAGCTTTATGGTGGTTGATAGTCCGGCTTTTCTGCTAATTCCGCTCACTTCCCACAGATTGTGAGAAGTTCTTGAAATTTTTTATTGACAAGATAGCAGATACGGTCTAGTATCAGTCATGTTCCATCTGTTACCATTTCATGCCCTCGCTTAAACTTGCTGAGTTGTTTCGCACCGATTTCTCTGTTGGAAGTGTTGGAAACCAACAATATTTTTGAGAAATTTCAATTAGGCTTTAGACATCAGCACAGTACAGAAACAGCTTTTCTCAGGGTCACTAATGATCTTTTGATGAATGCTGACTCTAGCAACTGCTCATTACTCGTGCTTTTGGATATCAGTGCTGCCTTTGATACAGCTGATCATGTCATCATGATTGATAAGCTGAAAAATTGGGTTGGGCTCTCTGGTACGGTTCTTAAATGGTTCTTTTCCTATCTGTCGAACAGAAAATTTTTGGTTTCCATCGGTGAACATGTATCCTCGTCTGTACTGCTTACTTCAGGTTTACCTCAAGGCTCCATACTTGGGCCTATATTGTTTTGTATTCATATGTTACCTCTGGGTATTATTATTCGTCAGCATAAAATAGGGTTTCACTGTTATGCTGATGACACGCAGTTGTATATTTCAGTAAAATCCACTGATTTCAGCAATGTGTTGGTCTTGCATGACTGTTTAGCTGATTTTCAAAATTGGTTGTCTAATAACTTTTTGCAGTTAAACTCAAATAAAACCGAAGTCATTGTACTTGGTCCAAAGTTGGTGTCGGATAAAATCCAATCATCACTTGGACCTCTTGCTTCTAATATTAGGCCCTCCTCCCAAAATCTTGGGGTGATATTTGATACTGAACTCAAATTTGAGCTCCACGTAAAGAAGCTTGTACAGTCATGCTATTTGCAACTCCGTAACATAGCTAAAATTAGGTCTGTTCTGTCATTTGAAGATTCGGAAAAAATAATTCATGCTTTTATCTCGTCAGGATTAGACTATTGCAACTCATTATTTACTTGTCTGAATAAGAAATTTTTGAACAAACTGCAAGTGGTTCAAAATTCAGCCGCAAGATTGCTCACTAGAACAAATAAAAGAGCCCACATTACTCCGATTTTGGCATCTTTGCACTGGCTGCCAGTCCAATTCCGAATAGATTTTAAAATTCTGTTGATTACCTTCAAAGCACTCCATGGCATGGCACCAGAGTATATAAGTGAGCTTTTAAATCCTTACAGACCTAAAGATTGCTAAGATCCTCCAAGCAAGCATTATTGGCTGTTCCAGAGTCCAAGTTAAAAACAAAGGGTGATCGAGCCTCTCGGTTAAGGCTCCAATACTCTGGAACAGCCTCCCAAACAACATAAGAAATGCCGAGTCTCTATTGTTGTTTAAATCTCTTTTAAAGACTCATTTTTTAGGCTTGCTTTTGCTGATTTTACGGTTTAAATTATTTTAATGGGTGTGTTTTCATGTATGTCTCCTTTTATTATCTTAATTTTTCCTATTTTGAAGTTTAATTACCTGTTTCCTCATTTTGTTTTATTGCTTTTATGCACATGTATTTTACCTGTGTTATGGCCCCAATTTGTTATTACATTTATAACACAACAGCAACAGCAAGGGATGACAAACACAGTTTTAACAACTAAAACACATTTAATTTTTAAACAAAGACAAAGACTAATAACAACCTACAACTAAAGACCAAGATTGATAAATAAGAAAAAACAGAAATAATTACAGTCCCTTTTTGGTGGGGTGGCTTGGTGATGTCCTGGATGAAGAAAATGCTCAAACACAGGCAAAGAAATCCACAAAAGAAATGTCACAGGTCTTGAACAGAATGGCAGGTCTGGTCATCTACTTGCAATTTCTCCTACTACTTTACTGTCTCCATTCTTTTCCTTATATACTCTTTTGCAGACCCCACCCACATTTAGACCTCTTTTTTTTAACTTTCTGAGACTTGCCCCAGACATGTCCAGGACATGTCTAAACATGACTCCAGTCTGAGCTTAACAAAAAAAAAGGTAAATACTGCCATCTAGTGGCCTATATTCACATTACACCTCCATTCCAAAAGGGAAAAATTTTGACTCATAAAGGCAAAATTTTTCTTTTCAATACAAAATGGTTAAGTGAACACTTGTCTATATATACATATCATACAATATTCAAACACATGATATATATATACACATTCAAACACGGGATAAGCAATCAGCAATTACATTGTCTGTACCCTTCACATGCTTAATTTCCAAGTCAAACTCCTGTAAAATCAAACTCCAATTCAACAATCTCCGATTCTTGTTTTTCATCTTACTCAAAAACGTTAACGGATTGTGGTCAGTGTACACAATCATTGGCTTTTGTCCTGTACAAACATAAACCTCAAAGTGTTGTAAAGAAAGGACCAGAGCCAACAGTTCCTTCTCTATTGTGGAATAGTTCCTTTGGTGGCGATTGAACTTCCTGGAGAAGTATGCCACGGGATGCTCAATGTCATCAGAGTCACTTCTCTGTAGGAGCACAGATCCACAAGCTTGGTCGCTAGCATCGACCGCGATGGAGAACGGTTTGTTGAAGTCAGGAGATTTGAGCACGGGGAAGTGACACAGCAGAGACTTCAGGTGATCGAAGGCTCTCTGGCATGCATCATCCCAGGTGAACTTTACGCCTTTCTTCAGTTGGTTAGTTAGACTGAGAGCAATCTCAGCAAAGTTCTTGCAGAACTTGCGGTAGTACCCGATCATTCCAAGGAAGCGGCGCAAAGCTTTTTTGTTGTCAGGAACTGGAAAGTCCATGATGGCTTGGACTTTAGCATTTATGGGCGCCACCTTACCCTGGCCTATGACGTAGCCAAGATAGGTGACAGTAGCACAACCAAAGTCACTCTTGCTCAGGTTAACAGTCAGGTTAGCCTAGGTCAGGCGCTGGAACAACGTCTCTACATCTTTTAGATGTTCTTCCCAGGAGTCACTCCATGTGATCAGGTCATCGATGTACGCACCCGTGTGTGGCAATCCGGCGATTGTAGACTGTATCATCCTTTGGAACGTGGCTGGGGCATTTTTCATGCCAAAGGGAAGGACTTCATACTGGTACAATCCAGATGGTGTGGCAAAAGCAGAGATGCTCTTGGCCCTCTCAGTTAAAGGCGCACACCAATAACCCTTCAGTAAATCAATCTTGGTCAGAAACTTTGCTTGCCCTACACTATCAATACAATCATCAATCCTAGGTATTGGAAACACATCAGTTCTAGTTACAGCATTGACTTTGCGATAATCTGTACAGAATCTAGTACTTCCATCAGGTTTTGGAACTAGCACACAGGGTGAACTCCAATCGGAGTTGGAGGGTCTGATAATATCATGTTTTAACATGTACTCAACCTCTTTCTCAGCAATCTTTCTCTTTTCAGGATTCATCCGGTATGGATGCTGTTTTATTGGTTTGGCATCACCAACATCTACATCATGAGAGGCTATAGTAACTCTCTTTGGAACATCAGGAAACAAATCCTCATATTTCTTGATCAACCTTTCAAACTGATCTCTGTGAGGGTTCTAAGTGCTGGAGTTTTACATCAAGATTTTGCAACACTTCAGTGTTTGACAATTTACATGAAAGAACTTCAGCTTTAATTCTTGGTTCATCATCTTGAAACTCCCCCTCATCTTCACACATTTCGACCATTGGAGAATCTGAAGTGACAGCTGCAACCCTAGCATTTCTGTCATGATAAGGCTTTAGCATGTTAATATGACACAATTGTTTTGGTTTTCTCCTATCTGGAGTCTTCACAATGTAATTGAGATCATTGAGTTTTGTCAGAATTTCATAAGGACCATGAAATCTAGCCTGCAATGGATTGGACTGCAAGGGAAACAACACAAGGACCTTTTCTCCTGGTTTAAACTCACGGCTTCTAGCCTTATGATCATACCAAGTTTTCATTTTTCCCTGACTTGATTTCAAGTTCTCTTTGGCAAGGTCACAAGCTGCACGCAATCTTTCCTTGAACTTGCTAACATAGTCTAACAGACTGATATGCGGCTCTTCCTCTTGCCATTGTTCACTCAATAATAGCAAAGGTCCTCTCACTTCATGACCAAACACTAGCTCAAATGGACTGAATCCAGTAGACTCCTGCACTGCTTCTCTAGCTGCAAACAACAGCAAATGAACCCCTTCATCCCAGTCTTTCTCATGGTCATAACAATAAGTCCTCATCATTGTCTTGAGAGTGGAATGAAACCGCTCTAAGGCACCCTGACTTTCTGGATGATAGGCACTAGAAAGAATCTGCTTTGCACCAAGTTCATACACAACCTGCTGAAACAAACCAGAAGTGAAATTGCTACCTTGGTCTGACTGAATTTCCCTGGGAAGGCCAAACAACGTGAAGAACTTTATCAAAGCCTTCGAGATTGCCGTTGCCTTGATGTTACGTAGAGGTATGGCTTCGGGGAATCTGGTAGATGCACAAATGATTGTCAACAAGTACTGATTTCCAGATCTAGTCTTGGGTAATGGACCAACGCAATCAACAATGACCCTAGAGAATGGCTTTCCAAATGCTGGGATAGGCTGCCATGGAGCTACAGGTGGGTCTAACTGGTGTTTTCCAACTACCTGACAAGTGTGACAGGTTTTGCAAAAGTTGGAAACGTCTTTCCGAAGCCCAGGCCAAAAGAAGTGTTTCATGATCTTATCAACAGTCTTGTTAACACCAAGATGACCTCCTAAAGGTAAACTATGAGCCATTGTTAAGATCTCATTCCTATAGACCTTCGGAACAACAATTTGCCTGACCACTGCCCAATCTGCATTAGCAGGGATATCAGGAGGGCGCCACTTCCGCATCAACACACCATCCTTGAGATAATACCCAACTGGAACTGCGTCTATTTCTTTATCAGGAAGGGCTCTCCTCTTTAGTACACAAATTTCAGGATCATTAGTTTGCTCCTCAATCAACCGCTTTCTGGACAGAGACAAGTCTCCAGACACATCAAAATCACCAGACCCATCCGGCTGGCTGAATAGAGAACTGATAAAAGTATCTGATAAGTCCTCAAACGGAGAAACCATAGTAGGCTAATCAGAGTCATGAGGCGAACCACCTGAGTCCTGACTATTCAATGTACTGGACGGCACCACATCATCTTCTTCTTTAGCCTTCTTGGCCATAGCACGAGTCACTGCGCAAGAAGGATACAGAGATGGGTCCTCATCCCCATTTTCAGTGCTCAGCTGTGAAGTAAGATGTACAGGGGGAACTACTTTGCCCCCAGCCAGGTCATTGCCTAGCAACAGAGAAACACCCTTTATAGGTAGACTTGACATAAGTCCCACCTTTACCTGTCCTGTAACTAAATCTGACTTCAAGAATATAGAGCGCAGGGGTACAGATACAGTCCTCCCTTCAATACCTTGTACAAGTATGAAATCCCCTGAAGCGGTCTCATCACGTAACTCCAAGGAGTCCATCAACAAAAGTGACTGAGAAGCTCCGGTATCCCTTAGGATATATATGGGGACAGGAGTAGTATGCTCATTCTGAGCCACAAATCCCTCTGACACAAATGGAAGAAATTCCTCCCTCACAAAGTCAGCTGTATTAGGCTTTTTAGCCCCACAAGAAGCAGGCAATTTAGCAGATTGGTTATCTACTACAGGGGTTTCTAACCTTGTTTTCACAAAGGCATTTGGTTTGGTATCCTTTTCTTTTTCTTTCTTAGCTTTAAGGAACCAACAGTTAGTTGTAACATGACCAGATTTCTTGCAATAACTGCAAACTAGACCACTTTTGTCACTGTCAGCTTTCACACTTTGATCAGACCTGTTACTGGATTTCTGAGCACCATCACCAGATTTGTCTTTGTCTTTGGGTGAGGAATCTTGGGTATCACCGTAACCCTTTTTCTGAAATTGGGACCATATATTGTTACTGCTAGACTGAAATTTGGACTTATGAGTGAGAACATATTCATCTGCAAATTTGGCAGCTGATTGCAAGTTCAGTGCTTGCTTCTCATTAAGGTAGGTCTTCACATCATCCTTAACACAGTTCTTGAATTCTTCAACTAACACCATCTCTTTTAGTGAGTTGAAATCATCCTTGACCTCCATAAAAGTACACCAGCGCTCAAAGCAAACCTGCTTCTCATTAGCAAATTCAACATAAGTCTGATTTTCAGATTTCTTCAGACCTCTGAATTTCTGTCGGTAAGCCTCTGGAACCAACTCATAAGCTCTCAAAATAACCTTTTTGACAACCTCATAATCAGAGGAATCATCTGCAGACAAAGCCGAATAGGCTTGTTGAGCTTTACCCTTGAGGACAGTTTGCAACATCAGAGGCCAGTGTTCCTTTGGCCACTGGCAACTCTTTGCTACCTTTTCGAAACACTGGAAATAGTTGTCAACATCCTTTTCTGAAAATGGAGGCACCAGTTTTACCTCCTGACTGGCACAAAATTTATTTTTAGTTTCAATTTTAATTTTTAGTTGCTCCATTTGGAGTCTTTCTTCTCTATCGAATTTCTCTAATTCAAAATCTCTCTGTCTCTGTCTCTCTCTTTCTGCTCTTTCCTCTTTCTCTCTCTCAAATTCTCTTTGTTTTTCTTCTCTTGCTAATTTTTTCTAACTCAAACTGCCTTTGTTTTTCTTTTTCTTCCCTCTCAAATTCTCTTTGCTTTTCTTTTTCCTCCCTTTCTTTTTCTCTTTCCTCCCTTTCAATCTCTAGCATTTTTAATTTAAGTTCCATTTCTATATTTGGATTTTCCACTGGAAACTGTTCCAGATCTCCTGGTGCAAACACATTTTCATCAATGTAATATTCAACTATCTCTCTAGCCAGTCTTGCTTTTCGCATGGCTGGTTTCACCTCTGTCAGCTCCAACTGTCTGCAAATTTCTAGCAGTTCTGTCTTTTTAAAAGACTTCAAAACCCCTACGGTTGGTGATGCCAAGAAATCATCCATTGCTGTTGTCAATATATATCTAGGAAAATTCACAAAAACAATTTCACAATTTGGAATGTTAGATTTTCAATAAATTACTCACACAATGGTCTATCCCGGACCTTGAGCCCCCAATTTGTTATGGCCCCAATTTGTTATTACATTTATAACACAACAGCAACAGCAAGGGATGACAAACACAGTTTTAACAACTAAAACACATTTAATTTTTAAACAAAGACAAAGACTAATAACAACCTACAACTAAAGACCAAGATTGATAAATAAGAAAAAACAGAAATAATTACAGTCCCTTTTTGGTGGGGTGGCTTGGTGATGTCCTGGATGAAGAAAATGCTCAAACACAGGCAAAGAAATCCACAAAAGAAATGTCACAGGTCTTGAACAGAATGGCAGGTCTGGTCATCTTCTTGCAATTTCTCCTACTACTTTACTGTCTCAATTCTTTTCCTTATATACTCTTTTGCAGACCCCACCCACATTTAGACCTCTTTTTTTTAACTTTCTGAGACTTGCCCCAGACATGTCCAGGACATGTCTAAACATGACTCCAGTCTGAGCTTCACAAAAAAAAAGGTAAATACTGCCATCTAGTGGCCTATATTCACATTACACCTGCTTGTGAAGCTTTGTGCTTTATTGCTTTAAAAGGTGTGTTATGGCCCCAATTTGTAATTAGATTTACAACGCAACAGCAACAGCAAGGGATGACAGACACAGTTTTAACAACTAAAACACATTTAATTTTTTTAAACAAAGACAATAACGACTAAGCAACTAACAACTAAGACCAAGATTGAATTATGTACAAAACATAAATATTTACAATCCCTTTTCGGGGGGGGTGGCTTGGTGATGTCCTGGATGATGAAAATGCTCAAACACAGGCAAAGAAATCCACAAAAGAAATGTCACAGGTCTTGAACAGAATGGCAGGTCTGGTCATCTTCTTGCAATTTCTCCTACTACTTTACTGAATTACTAAAATGTAATACCGCATTAAATTATCCATGAACATTATGGACAATTGGGAAATAAGGCAACAAAATGAAAGGGAGGTTGACCGAACTGGAAGCATGCGGTGCACGTGGTGAATGATTTAGAAGCTGCTTCCAAATATTAAGTGAAAGTAGCGGACAAACGCAGATCTCCACAATAACCTTTAATTCCGCACACAAATTTTGCTTACTCGGAAGCAAGCAACTTACTAGTTTCATTCAGACAGCATCATCAGACAAATAACCGAATTACTCGCTATTTTTTCTTGCGTGTCCATCGTGGCTTCACGAAGTAGCTTGGCTACACAAATATTCAAATAAACGTTATATTTCATTATGCAGCATTGATAGCGAAGTTTGCGAGCCAGCCAGCGAAATGTCTGCTTTCTTTCAGTCAACACCAAGATGCATCCGCTCACAGAATGGAAAAAATAGCTTGATGTGTCATTTTGAAATCGAACAAATAACGCAGCCATCATTGTCATCAGGAGAATTAACTCGGCTTCATTTGCTTATGCTTGAAGCGTCTTCTCCTCTTCCGTAGCTGCCCTTGATTTTGTGTCTTCCTCTTCGACTTTTCATTACTACTAGTTGTAGCAGCTTGTTGTTAGTGCTATTATGTATATAATATTATAAGTATTACATATTCATATTTCTCATGGTATACATATATCTAGCGGATATTTAGAGAAATTACATAGTAACCCAAACAGCACAGCGATGTAGCGCCGCCGTAAATGCGACGTTTGGGGAAACGTAGATGCTATGTAGCACAAAGATAGTTTGCCCATTGGCACGACGTCGCGGCGACGTCGCTTCCCGCTGCTCCGCCGACGTTCCTGCGCTCTCTCCGCGGTCTTCACCCAATGCGGCAGCACTGTCTATCCTACACATTGCCTACGTCATTATCCACCGCAACAACGTTGTTGCGGGGGATATAAAAATGGTGTCCGTCCGTCAATCCGTCCGACGCGTTTGTTGTCCGGGCTATAACTTTGAAACTAATCATCCGATTGTGATCATATTTGGCATCAAGGAGTAAAACCACATAAAGGTGTGTTATGAAAAACAATTTTGAAAATATCTTTACAATTGTTTGCATTTTGGGTCAAAAAGTGTCAGATTTGTGGGAAATCTGTAATACGTCCTGTCTTGGCTATAAATTTGAAACTAATCATACAATCGTGATCATATTTCGCATCGAGGTGACATAAAGGTGCGTCATGACAACAATTTGGTATAATTTTCCTAGTTTTCTGATGCATACTCTCCGGCCTATTTGTTTTGCAAGGAAATTAACAGGTTTGCAATTAGTACAGTTCTTTAGAAATCTAAATGCATATAAACATTTTCTATTCAAAAATGCGATGCCAGTTGCGGGGATATTGCTTGACAATGTCAGCAGCTTGTTTGTACTTTATAGAGCCCTTATATAACCTTTGCCAATATGGCAATATTAATAATAGGTAGGTGTGCGTGGAACGATGGGCAAGGGGTGAGCCGTGTGGGGGGGTGGGGTGGGGTGGGGGCCCTCCGATTATTATTATTTATTCATGTATTTATTTTCTTTCTTCCCTCTTTCATTATCAACATTATTGTTACTATTGTTGTTATGAATATTATTATTATTTTGGGATTTTTTTTCCCTTTTTTTTTTCTCTACTCCATTTTATTCTGCCATAAACATTCTCTAAATATCATTTAACAGAACACCCAGTAATCACCCAGTTGTCTCTGAATTAACCTGTCTTTAGGCTTAAACTCTGTGAATCATGCCCTGTCTCTGTACTACTGTTTCTCTCCTTTTGTTTGCTTCTTTCACTCTTTGTCTCATTCATTTGTTCTCCCTCCTCCTCTTCAGTGTCATACCCCCGCTACTTGAAAGATTATACAGCATGACAAAACCTGGCAGTTCCACACCATATCCTTCAATTAACCAAATCCTATGCCAACAGCATTAAAATTTGTTAGCTGGAATGTGCGTGGCATTAACTCACCGGCAAAAAGAGCTAAAATCATGAATCATCTAAAAAAATTAAACGCTGATATATGTCTGCTACAGGAAACCAAATTATCAGACAATGAACACAATAAACTTAAAACACAACACTTCAACCAATTATTTTTCTCTACTTACAGCTCAAAAAAGAGGGGTCTCAGTTCTCATCCACAAAAAATGCTTCATTTATTCATAAACACACAATAACCGACCCAGAAGAACGATATATCATTATCAATGGAAAAATTAATAGCATCAATTTTACAATTGCAAGTATTTATGGTCCAAACACAGATGATCTAGCGTTCTACCATAGCTTCTTTGAATCACTACAGGACTTCTCAACATCAATCATAATTATAGGTGGAGACCTCAACACAGTAATCAACCCAACAATAGACAGCTCAACAAGTACACATCACTCCAAAACCTGGCATTCAACTCAAATTATCAAACAATATATGACAGATATTGGTCTTGGCGATATTTGGAGGCTACATAACCCTTCATCCAGAGAATACACCTACTTCTCCTCAGTCCATAAGTCCTTCTCAAGAATCGACTACTTTCTAGCAAGCAACTCTTCACTGGCAAATATCTCTAACCCCACCATGCACCCAATCATCATATCCGACCATGCTCCCATCAGCTTCACACTGCACAATAAAACTGAAACAAAAACCAGTACAAGATGGCGATTTAACACATCACTACTTCAAGATAGCGAATTTGATTCATATTTCAAAAAACAATGGACACTATTTATGGAAACAAATGACACAATATATACCTCACCAACTCTCATTTGGGAAACAGCCAAAGCAGTATTAAGAGGAAAAATTATCTCATACTCAACATTTAAAAAGAAGAAAGAACTAGAAACAGAAAAAAAATTGGAAGAACAAATTAAACAACTACACAATTCATACGCAACTAATCCAACAGAACACATACTTACAGAAATTAGAAACACCAAAAATAAAATTGACAACAACCTTCATAAAAAGACACAATTCATGCTACGTAGGCTCCAATATAAACAGTTCGAGCACAATGACAAATCTGGAAAATACTTAGCCAACCAACTCAAACACAACAAAGAAAAATCACTCATCACAACTATTACAGACTCAACAGGAAACATCACCAGTGACCCACAAACCATAAATAACACATTCAGACAATACTACGACAACTTGTATAGCAATAATAAAGAAAAGGATCCAAAAGAAATAGACAACTTTCTAAATAACCTCCAACTACCATCATTAACAAAAGAACAAGCAGACATTTTAGACGCTCCACTCACCCTCATAGAATATGAAAAAGCACTACACATCATGACAAACAATAAAGCACCTGGATTCGATGGATACCCCACAGAATTTTATAGACACTTTTGGAAAACAGTATCACCACTTTTTGTTAGAATGGCAGATGAAATCAAGAGCAATCAATCAATTCCATATCACATGAACACAGCACTAATTTCAGTACTACTCAAAACAAACAAAGACCCAACTCACTGCTCAAATTATAGGCCCATTTCATTCATTAACACGGATATCAAAATAATCAGCAAAGCATTAACAACTCGAATTGAATCAGTCATCCCATCTCTCATTCACCCAGATCAAACAGGATTCATTAAAGGAAGACATTCATCAAACAACACGCGCCGTCTATTCAATCTTATCCACCTCTCTCAACAAAGTCAACACAAAACAGTCATTCTTTCCTTAGACGCAGAAAAAGCATTCGACAAGGTAAATTGGACATTTCTCAAAAAAACTATGGAAAAATTTGGATTTGGACAGTCATTTATTCAATGGATAACAACACTCTACAACCAACCAAAAGCAGCAGTTATTACAAACAACCTCATCTCACCTCACTTCACACTTCACAGAGGCACCAGACAAGGATGTCCACTATCACCATCACTATTCGCGCTTTTCATTGAACCATTAGCTGCTGCAATCCGTCAAAATAACAATATATCTGGTATTCATACTAAAAACATAACCCATAAAATCAGTCTGTACGCAGATGACATACTCCTGTTCATACAGAATCCCAATAATTCAATCAAAGAACTTATCAAGCTCATCAATTCATACTCTAGCATCCCAGACGACACAGTAAACTGGAATAAATCAACCACCCTCACATAAATGCAGATACATCCCTTTCTACACCACACATACCCCAATTACCACCTACTACTGGCAACATCACATATTTAGGCATGAAATTCTCTGCCAAGTTGTCTGAGTTGTTTCACCTGAATTTCACACCACTTTTAAAAACAATACAAGATGACCTAAACCGATGGATGACACTACCAATCTCAATTATAGGACGCATCGCCACAATTAAAATGATGATACTGCCAAAACTCAATTACCTATTCACAATGATCCCCATCCAACCCACATCAAAATGGTTTAGCTCACTGGACACAACAATAACATCATTCTACTGGAAAAACAAACAGCCCAGGATAAAACTAACTACACTACAACAGTCAAAACTGCAAGGAGGCCTAGAAGCACCAAATTTCTATCATCACTACTTAGCCAATCAGTTACAGCACCTTTCCAAATGGATCCATTCAACCCATCACTATCACCCCTGGTTAGACATAGAACAGACAGACTGCCAAGACATATCAGTCAAAGACCTTCCATTTATCTGTACTGCAATCAAAAAACACAACTGTTTCAAAAACCCCGCAATCGCAGCAACTCTGACAGCTTGGTGGAAGATCAATAAAATAAGAAACACAACATTCTCTCCCACGACTCAAACACCCATATGGAACAACCCAGACTTCACTGCTAACAAATCCCCTCTAATAGGAAATAAATGGAAAGAAAAAGGAATCACACACCTCCACCACATCTTCTACAACAACACTTTACTAACATTCCAATAGCTGTCTGAAATGTACGATATCGACAAGAAACAATTCCTTCAATACAACCAACTCAAAGAGTCAATTAAAACAAAAATAAATATCACAAATTTCCACCTAGAACATCCACCACTATTATATAGCATCAATAAAATAACACAGTCAAAGAAAAAACTACTCACAAAGTTATATAAACGTATATCCTCCAATAACGACCCACATCACATACCAATAAACAAATGGGAAACGAGACCTCATCATCCACACCAACAGTCAATTCTGGAACACAGTCTGCAACAACATATTCTCCATGTCTAACAACACCAAAATTCAGTTAATTCAGTATAAAATCATCCATAGAACACACCTCACACAACACAAGATGCACATCATGGGACTCACAGACGCAGACATTTGCACCCACTGCACACTCAACACTATCGACGACCACCTGCACACACTCTGGCTCTGCCCACCAATTCATAACTTCTGCAAAAAAATAACCACCACCCTATCCCGATTCCTCGACCACAATATCCCACTATCCCCCACCGTCTGCATACTTGGAAATTTAGAAGAACTCGAAACTAACTCAAAACAAATCACAATCCCCCTGCTTGTGGCCCTAACTATCGCCAAGAAAACAATACTGCTCAACTGGAAAAACAGAAAAAACATCACAACAACACAATGGTTAGATCTCTATACGCAACACGTATCAATGGAACAACAGTCAGCAACCCACAAGAATCAATTACAAGAATTTAACAACATCTACTCCACAGCTCTCACTGCCGGTGAGTTAATGCCACAGCAGAGATATACAATGGCTTGTTCACGAAGAGGAGAAGGGATATTTAAAAAAAAAAAAAAAAAATAGAGAACCTGGGGAATTGGAATCTGTTAATCTGTATAAATCTTTAAGGAAACTTCTTGAACAAAAACATCGTGAAATAACTGCCAAAATACAACTCTGCTTCATTTTGGATCATTTGATTGTTACACTGTTTTGCCTTGTTCCCCTTTTTCCCTTTTCTTTCAGCTCTTATCTCTCTATTTCATTATAATTATTATTATTATTATTGTTATTATTCATTTGTTTTCTCTCCTTTTTTCATCCTTTGTGGTTTTTTTTTCCTCCTTTTTTTCCTTCTTCCCCCCTTTTTTTGTTGTTTGTTTTATTCTCTCTTCTTTTCTATTCCTTTTGTTGATGTCTTTGTCTAATATTATTGTATGTATGTTACTCTGTAAATCAACTCGCTACCCATTTATTTGTCTGGTCACATATTTGTTTGTATGCACTTATTGGTGAATTAATAAAAAAAAAAAAAAAATTAATAATAGGCCCATAAAGTAGCCTATTATATGATAATATACGTATGATATTATTGTATTATGCTTAATATGCTTAAAGTGTAAGAACTGACAAATACACATAGATAGATGGATCGATGTATTTGTCGTCATACAAAAAAAACAAAAAAAAAAAAAAACAAGATGTGTTTGTGAAACACTGATGCCCCCCTGCATAACATGCACATGCTAACCATTAAAGGCCTATCACGAGTCAATCAAAGGTTAAAGGTCACAAGGTCAACATTCATTACCTCATCAGAATGGCCTTGGGTGCAGCTTATCATTGGCCAGGCAGAGCCACTTATGGAGGATCTTGTCAACCTCTGCCTCCGAGCAATGATGGGTCCCGTTGCGCAGTGCTGATGCCGCGAATGTAAGGATTTTTAGGTAAGTTTTAATAGCAATGCAATGAATCAACAATCCACAGATAAGCACTGTTTCAGAATGTTAGTATTTTAAACCTCTTTTTATGCTGTAATTATAGAAACAGCAGAAGAAGCGATTTCCGCAGATTTACCGTGGTTCTTGGTGGAGACTGGTGACTGTTTTCTAACGGTTAACTTGCGTTGCTGGAGACAGGAAATTATTTTAAATTTATAAGAAAATTCTGTCAATTTGTCCCAAACCTGATGCTTCTAACATTTTCATTAATATGCAGAGTTGTGTGAATTTGTTTCTTACATGCAATGAAACCACGAGTGAAGCTGGCCAGCTCACGGGCTGTCGCACGTCAATGCTCATATGCAATAATATTCAAATTATGCGGGAGGCAAGAAAATGGGTTTTAACCCATTTAATCCCATAGGTCACAATAGTGACCGTAATTTTCTTTTCAATTCTAAGGCTCAAAAAAGGTCATTCATTGATGTAGCAGTGCATTTCCAGTAAATATTGAATTAACAAAGGGTCTGAATGAAATATGTGCAGTGTCACATGTTTAGGGTAAATTGTCAAATGACCAGAGCTGTTTACATCCTGGTTGCACCATGAGAAGAAGATGACAGCAGCTAAACTCCAAAACAAAAGGTTAGTTAAGCATGTTAACATGAAGGTAAGACAAGGATTTTTTTTTTTGGTTAGCACTGCCGCCTCACAGCAAGAAGGTCATGGGTTTGAATCCGGCCTGGGCCTTTCTGTGTGGAGTTTGCATGTTCTCCCCGTGTTCGCGTGGGTTTCCTCCGGGTAATCCGGTTTCCCCCACCCACAAAACATGCATCATAGAAACACTCCAACCAGTACCCCTGACCAAGGAACTGGCCTCAGAACTGGAGTTGGTCCCCGGGCGCTGCACTGTGGCTGCCCACTGCTCCTAATTATAGGATGGGTCAAATGCAGAGGACAAATTACCCAATGGGGTTCGATAGTGTATCTTATCTTTGACAGCAACAAAAGTGACTGGTGGGATAATGTGTTGTTTTGTGAATTAACATATTTCTCCCATCAGGGCCGGCCCGTGGCACAGGCAGTGTAGGCCGCTGACCGTCCTGAGGGGCGCCGCGCCGGTGCGCCCAAATGAGGATTAATATGACTTATCTGAGTCTGACTGACCGCAGATTCCACCTTGCCGGTCATGCCCCCGCGCACGTGCACATGGACACGCCCCCACGCTGTCCGCTCGCAGTTTGCATCTGACCTCCCCTCTCAGCAGCTTTGAGCATGGTTGAGGATGAGGGGCTGGTCAGAAGGCAACACCTCACGGTTTTTAAATAACGTTGTCAAAAAGACCAAAGCTCTGAGGTGCTCAAGGGCAAAAGAGAAGGAAAGAACAGGAGGAAACATGTGAAAAAGACCGAGGTAACGTCACGTGTGATTATTGTATACTCAGCAACAAAAGTTTCTGTGACACCATTTATGTGTATGTTATAAATGACACGCAAAGATCTCAATGCAATCAATATGCTTATTTAACAGGAGAAACACTGACTTTTCAGTGCCAACGTCACTCAAAACGAAAAATGTCATTTTCATGCGTCATGAAGAACTTGTCTGACGTCTAACCAATTGTGACCTTCACACTTCAATACCGGGTGTGACTTCCTCGTGCCATGATGCAAGCAACGCATCTCCGGCGCATGGACCGAATCAGATGTGCCAGAAATTGCTGTGGGATGTCATTCCAAATCTGACGTAGACGTTGTCGCAATTCCTGGAGTGTAGCTGGCGGGTTATCCAACCGCCGCAAACGTCGATCCATCTCGTCCCAAAGATGCTCGATTGGGGACATGTCTGGGGATCTGGCTGGCCATGGCAGGACATTGACATGTTGTTGCATCAGATACTGCTGTACAATCCTTGCAACGTGTGGTCTGGCGTTATCATGTTGCAGCGTTATTCCGGGACCATGTTGCATCAAAAACGGTACCACCAATGGCCGTAGCACTTCATCGCGATATCTTTGACCTGTCAGATTTCCATCAATAACAAGCAAATCTGTTCTGTTTCTAGCCGTGATCCCTCCCCAAATCATGACACTACCACCTCCAAAACGATCAAATTCCTGAACACAGTTGTTGGCATAACGTTCTCCACGTCGACGGTATACACGTAAACGACCATCACATAGGTTAAGCATGAATCTTGATTCATCAGTGAAGAGTACAAGATCCCACTGACGTTGGATCCACCGTCGATGTTGTTGTGCCCACTGTAGACGCAGTCGTCGGTGTTGTACTGTGAGTATTGGACGTCTTGCTGGCCGACATGGGACAATGCCAAAATGATGGAGACGGCGACGGATTGTCTGTGCAGACAGTCGCCTCAAACCAGGTATCGTTCTTGCAGTTATGGTTGCAGGTTGGAATCGATTTCGGAGATGGGTTGTTCGAATCCAGTTGTCCTGTCTGGGAGTGGTTACTCGTGGACGGCCGCTGCGAGGACGGTCTCTGACATGTCTTGTCTGCTGATGACGCTGCCATAAGTTCCAAATGGTGTTTCGGTGGACATTCAGGCGATGAGCAACTTCCCTCTGCGAGGTTCCGGATTCAATCATCCCAATGGCCCTCCACCGATCATTTTCAGACAGTCTTGGCATTTAGAGGGTAGAGTTCCTGATCCGAAATGGCTGTGTTTTCGATAAGTGATGCTTCCGTCGTTCATCAGGCACAATGTGAACATTCCAAAAATTCTCCTCTTTTATTGCCATCCACAAGCATGATTTACGCACATTTTCACGTGCAAAGTCATTTTCTCGCATTTTCATGATTTCCATTTCAATGTTGTGTTTACGTGTACTGTTTCAGTCTGATATCACCATGTATGACAATTTCATAATTGCGTTATGAAAAATAATTAACAATATTGGTGTCACAGAAACTTTTGTTGCTGAGTATATAATAATGTAGATTAACTTAATTTGCATTATGATGTTAATCTCTCTGTTATGCTAACGTTAACTTAGTGTAACGTGGCTGGCCACTTTGAACAATAGTGATGTTTAGCAACTTTTTAGAGGTTTGAGAAAAATGAATTTTCAGAAATGGGAGATACTGTAACGTTCAGTGACGTTATTCAGACGCTGCACTGGCTGCCTGTTTTATAGTGTTATGGCCCCAATTAGTTATAACACATATGACAGCAAGGGATGACAGACAAAATCTTAAAACTTAAACGGGTTTCATTAACTTTTAACTGATCTACTGTCTACTCTACTGACCAAGATTGATAAATACAAGAACAAAAATATTTACAGTCCCTTTGGTGGGGTTGCTTGGTGATGTTCCGGGTGTTGGATGCTCCAACACAGGCAAAAATCCACAAAAAGCTTCACCGGTCTTGAAAACAGTTACAGGTCTGGTCAAATGTATCCTTCTGCTTGCAATTTCTCCCACTACTTTACTCTCTCAATTTTTCTCCTTATATATTCTTTTGCAGACCCCACCCACCTTTTACACTTTTTTTAAATTCTCTGGGACTTTCCATCAGACATGCCCAGGACATGCCCAAACCGAGCTCCAGTCTGGGCTTAACAAAAGAAAGGTCAATACTGTCATCTAGTGACTTGTATTCACATTACAATAGAGCTTGTTATCAAGTACATTTTGGCATCTATTCAGAGATCATATTTAGGCCTATATTATGTAGTACTACTACAGTACTGGCCTGCTACACTGCTGCTGCTGCTGCTTTACCTAAATAATGTCTATTACGTATGTATAGTGTTATGGCCCCAATTTGTTATTACATTTATAACACAACAGCAACAGCAAGGGATGACAAACACAGTTTTAACAACTAAAACACATTTAATTTTTAACAAAGACAAAGACTAATAACAACCTACAACTAAAGACCAAGATTGATAAATAAGAAAAAACAGAAATAATTACTGTCCCTTTTTAGTGGGGTGGCTTGGTGATGTCCTGGATGAAGAAAATGCTCAAAAACAGGCAAAGAAATCCACAAAAGAAACGTCACAGGTCTTGAACAGAATGGCAGGTCTGGTCATCTTCTTGCAATTTCTCCTACTACTTTACTGTCTCCATTCTTTTCCTTATATACTCTTTTGCAGACCCCACCCACATTTAGACCTCTTTTTTTTAATTTTCTGAGACTTGCCCCAGACATGTCCAGGACATGTCTAAACATGACTCCAGTCTGAGCTTAACAAAAAAAAGGTATGCCATCTAGTGGCCTATATTCACAATACACCTCCATTCCAAAAGGGAAAAATTTTGACTCATAAAGGCAAAATTTTTCTTTTCAATACAAAATGGTTAAGTGAACACTTGTCTATATATACATATCATACAATATTCAAACACATGATATATATATACACATTCAAACACGGGATAAGCAATCAGCAATTACATTGTCTGTACCCTTCACATGCTTAATTTCCAAGTCAAACTCCTGTAAAATCAAACTCCAATTCAACAATCTCCGATTCTTGTTTTTCATCTTACTCAAAAACATTAACGGATTGTGGTCAGTGTACACAATCATTGGCTTTTCCCCTGTACAAACATAAACCTCAAAGTGTTGTAAAGAAAGGACCAGAGCCAACAGTTCCTTCTCTATTGTGGAATAGTTCCTTTGGTGGCGATTGAACTTCCTGGAGAAGTATGCCACGGGATGCTCAATGTCATCAGAGTCACTTCTCTGTAGGAGCACAGATCCACAAGCTTGGTCGCTAGCATCGACCGCGATGGAGAACGGTTTGTTGAAGTCAGGAGATTTGAGCACGGGGAAGTGACACAGCAGAGACTTCAGGTGATCAAAGGCTCTCTGGCATGCATCATCCCAGGTGAACTTTACGCCTTTCTTCAGTTGGTTAGTTAGACTGAGAGCAATCTCAGCAAAGTTCTTGCAGAACTTGCGGTAGTACCCGATCATTCCAAGGAAGCGGCGCAAAGCTTTTTTGTTGTCAGGAACTGGAAAGTCCATGATGGCTTGGACTTTAGCATTTATGGGTGCCACCTTACCCTGGCCTATGACGTAGCCAAGATAGGTGACAGTAGCACAACCAAAGTCACTCTTGTTCAGGTTAACAGTCAGGTTAGCCTGGGTCAGGCGCTGGAACAACGTCTCTACATCTCTTAGATGTTCTTCCCAGGAGTCACTCCATGTGATCAGGTCATCGATGTATGCACCCGTGTGTGGCAATCCGGCGATTGTAGACTGTATCATCCTTTGGAACGTGGCTGGGGCATTTTTCATGCCAAAGGGTAGGACTTCATACTGGTACAATCCAGATGGTGTGGCAAAAGCAGAGATGCTCTTGGCCCTCTCAGTTAAAGGCACACACCAATAACCCTTCAATAAATCAATCTTGGTCAGAAACTTTGCTTGCCCTACACTATCAATACAATCATCAATCCTAGGTATTGGAAACACATCCGTTCTAGTTACAGCATTGACTTTGCGATAATCTGTACAGAATCTAGTACTTCCATCAGGTTTTGGAACTAGCACACAGGGTGAACTCCAATCGGAGTTGGAGGGTCTGATAATATCATGTTTTAACATGTACTCAACCTCTTTCTCAGCAATCTTTCTCTTTTCAGGATTCATCCGGTATGGATGCTGTTTTATTGGTTTGGCATCACCAACATCTACATCATGAGAGGCTATAGTAACTCTCTTTGGAACATCAGGAAACAAATCCTCATATTTCTTGATCAACCTTTCAAACTGATCTCTCTGTGAGGGTTCTAAGTGCTGGAGTTTTACATCAAGATTTTGCAACACTTCAGTGTTTGACAATTTACATGAAAGAACTTCAGCTTTAATTCTTGGTTCATCATCTTGAAACTTCCCCTCATCTTCACACGTTTCGACCATTGGAGAATCTGAAGTGACAGCTGCAACCCTAGCATTTCTGTCATGATAAGGCTTTAGCATGTTAATATGACACAATTGTTTTGGTTTTCTCCTATCTGGAGTCTTCACAATGTAATTGAGATCATTGAGTTTTGTCAGAATTTCATAAGGACCATGAAATCTAGCCTGCAATGGATTGGACTGCAAGGGAAACAACACAAGGACCTTGTCTCCTGGTTTAAACTCACGGCTTCTAGCCTTATGATCATACCAAGTTTTCATTTTTCCCTGACTTGATTTCAAGTTCTCTTTGGCAAGGTCACAAGCTGCACGCAATCTTTCCTTGAACTTGCTAACATAGTCTAACAGACTGATTTGCGGCTCTTCCTCTTGCCATTGTTCACTCAATAATAGCAAAGGTCCTCTCACTTCATGACCAAACACTAGCTCAAATGGACTGAATCCAGTAGACTCCTGCACTGCTTCTCTAGCTGCAAACAACAGCAAATGAACCCCTTCATCCCAGTCTTTCTCATGGTCATAACAATAAGTCCTCATCATTGTCTTGAGAGTGGAATGAAACCGCTCTAAGGCACCCTGACTTTCTGGATGATAGGCACTAGAAAGAATCTGTTTTGCACCTAATTCATACACAACCTGCTGAAACAATCCTGAAGTGAAATTGCTACCTTGGTCTGACTGAATTTCCCTGGGAAGACCAAACAACGTGAAGAACTTTATCAAAGCCTTCGAGATTGCAGTTGCCTTGATGTTACGTAGAGGTATGGCTTCGGGGAATCTGGTAGATGCACACATGATTGTCAACAAGTACTGATTTCCAGATCTAGTCTTGGGTAATGGACCAACGCAATCAACAATGACCCTAGAGAATGGCTCCCCAATTGCTGGGATAGGCTGCAATGGAGCTACAGGTGGGTCTAACTGGTGTTTTCCAACTACCTGACAAGTGTGACAGGTTTTGCAAAAGTTGGAAACGTCTTTCCGAAGCCCAGGCCAAAAGAAGTGTTTCATGATCTTATCAACAGTCTTGTTAACACCAAGATGACCTCCTAAAGGTAAACTATGAGCCATTGTTAAGATCTCATTCCTATAGACCTTCGGAACAACAATTTGCCTGACCACTGCCCAATCTGCATTGGCAGGGATATCAGGAGGGCGCCACTTCCGCATCAACACACCATCCTTGAGATAATACCCAACTGGAACTGCATCTATTTCTTTTTCAGGAAGGGCTCTCCTCTTTAGTACACAAATTTCAGGATCATTAGTTTGCTCCTCAATCAACCGCTTTCTGGACAGAGACAAGTCTCCAGACACATCAGAATCACCAGACCCATCCGGCTGGCTGAATAGAGAACTGATAAAAGTATCTGATAAGTCCTCAAACGGAGAAACCATAGTAGGCCAATCAGAGTCATGAGGCGAACCACCTGAGTCCTGACTATTCAATGTACTGGACGGCACCACATCATCTTCTTCTTTAGCCTTCTTGGCCATAGCACGAGTCACTGCGCAAGAAGGATACAGAGATGGGTCCTCATCCCCATCTTCAGTGCTCGGCTGTGAAGTAAGATGTACAGGGGGAACTACTTTGCCCCCAGCCAGGTCATTGCCTAGCAACAGAGAAACACCCTTTATAGGTAGACTTGACATAAGTCCCACCTTTACCTGTCCTGTAACTAAATCTGACTTCAAGAATATAGAGCGCAGGGGTACAGATACAGTCCTCCCTTCAATACCTTGTACAAGTATGAAATCCCCTGAAGCGGTCTCATCACGTAACTCCAAGGAGTCCATCAACAAAAGTGACTGAGAAGCTCCGGTATCCCTTAGGATATATATGGGGACAGGAGTAGTATGCTCATTCAGAGCCACAAATCCCTCTGACACAAATGGAAGAAATTCCTCCCTCACAAAGTCAGCTGTATTAGGCTTTTTAGCCCCACAAGAAGCAGGCAATTTAGCAGATTGGTTATCTACTACAGGGGTTTCTAACCTTGTTTTCACAAAGGCATTTGGTTTGATATCCTTTTCTTTTTCTTTCTTAGCTTTAAGGAACCAACAGTTAGTTGTAACATGACCAGATTTCTTGCAATAACTGCAAACTAGACCACTTTTGTCACTGTCAGCTTTCACACTTTGATCAGACCTGTTACTGGATTTCTGAGCACCATCACCAGATTTGTCTTTGTCTTTGGGTGAGGAATCTTGGGTATCACCGTAACCCTTTTTCTGAAATTGGGACCATTTATTGTTACTGCTAGACTGAAATTTGGACTTATGAGTGAGAACATATTCATCTGCAAATTTGGCAGCTGATTGCAAGTTCAGTGCTTGCTTCTCATTAAGGTAGGTCTTAACATCATCCTTAACACATTTCTTGAATTCTTCAACTAACACCATCTCTTTTAGTGAGTTGAAATCATCCTTGACCTCCATAGAAGTACACCAGCGCTCAAAGCAAACCTGCTTCTCATTAGCAAATTCAACATAAGTCTGATTTTCAGATTTCTTCAGACCTCTGAATTTCTGTCGGTAAGCCTCTGGAACCAACTCATAAGCTCTCAAAATAACCTTTTTGACAACCTCATAATCAGAGGAATCATCTGCAGACAAAGCCGAATAGGCTTGTTGAGCTTTACCCTTGAGGACAGTTTGCAACATCAGAGGCCAGTGTTCCTTTGGCCACTGGCAACTCTTTGCTACCTTTTCAAAACACTGGAAATAGTTGTCAACATCCTTTTCCGAAAATGGAGGCACCAGTTTTACCTCCTGACTAGCACAAAATTTATTTTTCATTGCTATTTTAATTTTTAGTCGCTCCATTTGGAGTCTTTCTTCTCTATCCAACTTCTCTAATTCAAAATCTCTCTGTCTTTGTCTCTCTCTTTCTGCTCTTTCCTCTTTCTCTCTCTCAAATTCTCTTTGTTTTTCTTCTCTTGCTAATTTTTCTAACTCAAACTGCCTTTGTTTTTCTTTTTCTTCCCTCTCAAATTCTCTTTGTTTCTCTTTTTCCTCCCTTTCTTTTTCTCTTTCTTCCCTTTCTTTCTCTTTTTCCTCCCTTTCTTTTTCTCTTTCCTCCCTTTCAATCTCTAGCATTTTTAATTTAAGTTCCATTTCTATATTTGGATTTTCCACTGAAAACTGTTCCAGATCTCCTGGTGCAAACACATTTTCATCAATGTAATATTCAACTATTTCTCTAGCCAGTCTTGCTTTTCGCATGGCTGGTTTTACCTCTGTCAGCTCCAACTGTCTGCAAATTTCTAGCAGTTCTGTCTTTTTAAAAGACTTCAAAACCCCTACGGTTGGTGATGCCAAGAAATCATCCATTGCTGTTGTCAATATATATCTAGGAAAATTCACAAAAACAATTTCACAATTTGGAATGTTAGATTTTCAATTAATTACTCACACAATGGTCTATCCCGGACGAGCCCCCAATTTGTGATGGCCCCAATTTGTTATTACATTTATAACACAACAGCAACAGCAAGGGATGACAAACACAGTTTTAACAACTAAAACACATTTAATTTTTAACAAAGACAAAGACTAATAACAACCTACAACTAAAGACCAAGATTGATAAATAAGAAAAAACAGAAATAATTACTGTCCCTTTTTAGTGGGGTGGCTTGGTGATGTCCTGGATGAAGAAAATGCTCAAACACAGGCAAAGAAATCCACAAAAGAAACGTCACAGGTCTTGAACAGAATGGCAGGTCTGGTCATCTTCTTGCAATTTCTCCTACTACTTTACTGTCTCAATTCTTTTCCTTATATACTCTTTTGCAGACCCCACCCACATTTAGACCTCTTTTTTTTAATTTTCTGAGACTTGCCCCAGACATGTCCAGGACATGTCTAAACATGACTCCAGTCTGAGCTTAACAAAAAAGGTAAATACTGCCATCTAGTGGCCTATATTCACATTACAATAGTTATATGCAGAAAAGAAACTAATTTTCCAAAGGGAATAAATGAGGCACCGACACGATTATTTTTTATCGACATTTAGCTGGACACTCATCCCTGATTGTCAATAAACCCTAATTCTAGTCCTGCTGTGTACATGAATGATAGGCAAAGACCTAACTGTGGCAGTCACAACAGTTTTTGTTTTGATGTCAGAACATCAAAAGTCACAACAATAATATAAATTACTATAAATCAGATGTTGCAGCTGCCTTCACATGCAGAAGTGATTGTAGCAGCATAAAAAAGCAATTGTAGTAAGACAATCATACCTACATTCATCTTGCAAAAATGCAAATATTAGGTAAACAAAGTAATGTGCAATTAATGATTAAATACAATTAAATTAAAATGACATACACAATCGTAATTATACAAACATAAATTGTTTTTTTTCTCCATCTTTCTCCTCCTCAACATTAAACAATAGTAAGACATGAATACATCCTAGACATGCAGAGAGAGATCATCACAGACTAAGTGCATAACGAATTTTATGTGCAACTTGCCTGCTACAAGTACAAATATGGGTTGCGAAATTGGCAATAATTCTAAGGGGCGCTAGCTAAAATCTTGCATAGGGCACCAAACTGGCTCGGGCCGGCTCTGTCTCCCATGTAGACATCAAAATTCTTTTATATTCTAGCAGAGTTATTAAGACTTATGTCACACATTCCAAACACCATCACTGGCAGCTCCCAGCATCTCCACTTGAATGCTCTATTGCATTCTAGTGTGACTGTTTTACATATCAGAATCCCTTATTCTGAGAGGAAAGAAAAAATAATCACCATATTTCAACTTTGTTGTAACATACATTGTAACATTGTTTCTTTAGTGCAACATACAGTGACCTCCATAATCATTGGCACCCCTGGTTAAGATGTGTACTTTAGCTTTTAATAAATTCAGTTTTTTTCTAAATAATACAGGACCACAATGAAAAAAAAGGGGAAAATCCAACCTTTAATTCAAGTGCATCTATTCAGTGGGAAAAAAATTCCACATTAAGAAATAATTCTTTTACATCAAATAATGTGTGCCACAATTATTAGCACCCCTGATGTTAATACTTTGTAAAACCCCCTTTTGCCAACAAAACAGTACCTAATCTTCTCCTATAATGTTTCACAAGATGGGAGAATACAGAAAGAGGGATCTTCGACCATTCCTCTTTGCACAATCTCTCTAAATCATCCAGCGACCTGGGTCCTCTCCTCTGCACTCTCCTCTTCAGCTCACTCCACAGGTTTTCAATGGGGTTGAGGTCTGCGGACTGAGATGGCCGTGGGAGGAGCTTGATTCTGTGTCTGGTGAACCATTTCTGAGTAGATTTGGCCACATGTTTAGGGTCATTATCTTGCTGAAAGACCCAGTGACGACCCATCTTCAGCTCTCGGCAGAGGGCACCAGATTTTCATTTAAAATGTCCTGGTATTTCAAAGCGTTCATGATGCCATGCACCCTAACAAGGTTCCCAGGGCCTCTGGAAGAGAAACAGGCCCACAGCATCACCGATCCTCCCCCATACTTCACAGTAGGCATGAGGTGCTTTTCTGCAAACTCATCTTTTGTGTTCCGTTAGACTCACGTAGAGTGTTTGTTGCCAAAAAGCTCTATCTTGGTCTCATCTGATCAAAGCACACGGTCCCAGTTGAAGTCCCAGTACCACTTAGCGAACTCCAGACGTTTGCGTTTATCATTGTGAGTTATAAAAGGTTTTTTCCGTGCATGCCTCCCAGACAGCTTGTTGGCATGTAGATAGCGCCAGATGGTTGTTTTGCAGACTTTGTGACCCCAAGATGCTACCATTTGTTGCAATTCTTTAACAGTGAGCTTTGGAGAACTTTTTATTTCTCTTACCATCCTCCTCACTGTGCGTGGTGGCAAAATAACCTTCCGTCCTCGTCCAGGCTTGTTTACCACTGTTCCAGTTGTTGTAAACTACTTAATGATTCCTCTGACAGTAGATATGGGCACGTGCAGGCGAGTGGCTATTTTCTTGTAGCCATTGCCTGACTTGTGAAGGTCGACACACATCTGCCTTACTTGAATGGCGTGTTCCTTTGTCTTTCCCATGTTGAAGAAAGGATAAGAGAAATGGCCACTGTGTCACGTCATAGTAATACCCCAGGAAAACAGGAAGTGATGAATTACTAATTAAATGTTCCTAGATACTCTGATCAATTTTGTAAACCACTGTAGAAATGACCAAAATACTTCAATCACATTATTTCCTAGGAATTGTTAGGGGTGCCAATAATTGTGGAACAGGTGATTTTTATGAAAAAAAATTATTTCTTAGTCAGGGATTGGTTTTTTCCCTTAAAATTCACTTGAGTTGAAGGTTACATTTTTCTACAATTTTCAGTATGAGAGTATGCTTCTGCAATAAAAGTTGAATTTATTTTAAGGCTTTTAACACATCTTAACCAACCAATAATTATGTAGAGCGGTGTAATTTTTTGTTGTTTACTGAAGGCTTCTACAGTATCTCACAAAGTGAGTACACCCCCCACATTTCAGCAAACATTTTATGATATCTTCTCAAGGGACAATACTGTAGAAATGTAACTTGGATATAACTTAGAGTAGTCAGTGTACAGCTTGTATAGCAATATAGATTTTCTAGCCACTGAAAATTACTCAACACTCAGCCATTATTGTTTTTATAGCTGGCAATACATGTGAGTACACCTCTAGTGATACCTGTACATTTTGTATGAATGTGCAAAGCCACCTGTCCTATTCATCATGTTCATGTTTTTGCCTGCTTGACTGGACCATACAAATTTGTGTGTCATGGATTAGAGCTGTTAAATTTGCTGCTTTGGGTACAATTCTCTCATGCTGGCCACTGGATGTTCAATATGGCACCTCATGGCTCAGAACTCTCTGAGGGTGTGAGTAGTAGAATTGTTTCTCTCCACAAAGATAGCCTAGGCTATAAGAAGATTGGTAACACCCTGAAAGTGAACTACAGCACGGTGGCCAAGGTATACAGCGAGAAGATATAATTACATTTTTGCTGAAATGTGAGGGGTGTACTCAAAGAACTTCAATGTGAATCAAACACAGAATCACATTTGTAAGCGAATGTAGTACATTACAATGACAATATTACAATGAATACGGAAAAAAAATAGAAGTTCAAATGGTACAAGAAAATACAATATTGAACTTTCAATATATGTTGCACTAAAGAAACAATGTTATAACATACGTGTTATGGCCCCCTTTTCTTATTACAATCTACAACACAACAGCAACAGCAAGGGATGACAGACACAGTTTTAAAAACTTAAACACATTTAATTAAACACAACAACTAACTAAACTGACCAAGATTGAATAGAAAAAAAAAAAAGAAATATTTACAGTCCCTTTTTGTGGGGTGGCTTGGTGATGTCCTGGATAATGAAAATGCTCAAACACAGGCAAAGAAATCCACAAAAGAAACATCACAGGTCTTGAACAGAATGGCAGGTCTGGTCATCTTCTTGCAATTTCTCCTACTACTTTACTGTCTCAATTCTTTTCCTTATATACTCTTTTGCAGACCCAACCCACATTTAGACCTCTTTTTTTCACTTTTCGGGGACTTGCCCCAGACATGTCCAGGACATGTCTAAACATAATCCCAGTCTGAGTTTAACAAAAAAAGGTAAATACTGCCATCCAGTGGCCTATATTCACATTACACCTCCATTCCAAAAGGGAAAAATTTTTGACTCATAAAGGCAAAATTTTTCTTTTCAAGACAAAATGGTTAAGTGAATACTTGTCTATATATACATATCATACAATATTCAAATAAACACATGATATATATATACATATTCAAACACGGGATAAGCAATCAGCAATTACATTGTCTGTACCCTTCACATGCTTAATTTCCAAGTCAAACTCCTATAAAATCAAACTCCAATTCAACAATCTCCGATTCTTGTTTTTCATCTTTCTCAAAAATATTAACGGATTGTGGTCAGTGTACACAATCATTGGCTTTTCCCCTGTGCAAACATAAACCTCAAAGTGTTGTAAAGAAAGGACCAGAGCCAACAGTTCCTTCTCTATTGTGGAATAGTTCCTTTGGTGGCGATTGAACTTCCTGGAGAAGTATGCCACGGGATGCTCAATGTCATCAGAGTCACTTCTCTGTAGGAGCACAGATCCACAAGCTTGGTCGCTAGCATCGACCGCGATTGAGAATGGTTTGTTGAAGTCAGGAGATTTGAGCACGGGGAAGTGACACAGCAGAGACTTCAGACATGTAACTACATAAGGATTTCATGTGCATAATGCGTCACCATGTGCCTTTTATTGTATTTGTAGGCAGTCCTACTTACAGACCCTATTTACAGACCCTGGAGTTTTTATACCTCTCTTAAGCAAAAAAAAATTCAATTCTTTATTTTCCAACACGTTAAAAGATAAAACAGAGAAAATCACCAAAACAAATGGCCATCATGCCAATACCAAAACAAAAAGCAAACTGTTGATAACTGTCTTGCATGAGCAGCAAGATTATATGCTCGAAAAGGAGTAGGAAGAAGTAAGAACTTATTTAATCCTACCCCTTGTATTACCGCATTCTACAGTCAAGTTATTAATTTCTCTATTATTATATTTACAACATTCACCGTCTATTCAAGAACCAATGGTACTTACAATTTATTGACTATAATATTCAATAAGCTACTTATATACAAATATACACAGAATATTGCACCTGTATATAATACTGAATTTCTATACTTCTAGAACCCCCTGCGCACACAGAGAAAAAGACATAACAAGACAATGTATCCACATTTTTCTAAACCCTGCCATTACCGTCCTGGGTCAAACTGCTGTTCCTCATCCTTATATTTATTTAAAATTTGTATTTTATATGTTTTTTTTTATTTGCCAAAGGTTTTACATTTCCTTAATTCATCTGTTAAACTGTTCCATAATTTGACCCCAGAGACTGAGACACACATGCTTTTCAAGGTAGTTCTGACACAATTTATTTTTAAGTTCAGTTCCCCTCTTAGATTATAGCCTCCTTCTCTCTCTGAGAACAGTTTATTTATGTTGCCTGGGAGTAAGTTATTTTTTGCTTTAAATATTATTTGTGCTGTTTTAAACTGAATCAGATCTTGAAATTTTAGAGCTTGCAGTTTTAAGAAAAGTCTATTTGTGTAGTCTCTAAATCCTACATTGTGGATGAATCTGATAGCCCTTTTCTGCATTATATTAATTGTTTGAAGATTACTTTTATATGTGTTTCCCCATACCTCTACACAATAGGTCAGATAAGGTAAAATTAATGCCCAATATAAAATATATAGAGCTTTCAAGTTAAAGATCTGCCTTGCTTTTCCCAGGACGGCAATGCTCCGTGCCAGCTTCCCCCGAACATATTTAATATGTGGTTTCCAGCAGATTTTGTGGTCTAGAATTACACCAAGGAATTTAATTTCATTTACTCTTTCTATGCTAATATTATCAATGTTTAATTTTACATCTATATTTCTCTTATAATGTCCGAACAACATAAAATTAGTTTTGTTCAGATTTAAAGACAATTTATTAGCATCAAACCACCTTTTTAAGGTATCCATTTCCTTTGTAATCACCTCCAAAAGCTGCTGTAATTCCACATCTGAACAAAAAATATTTGTGTCATCTGCAAATAACACAAATCTTAATACATTAGATACCCTGCAAATATCATTAATATACATAATAAATAGTTTTGGTCCCAAAACGAATCCTTGAGGCACCCCACATGTAATATTCATAAAACTTGATGTATTCTGATTTATTTGTACAAATTGCAGTCTGTTTAGTAGATAACTCTTCAGCCAATCCAGAACATGACCTCGGAAACCATATTTCTCCAATTTTCTAATCAATATGTCATGATTGACTGTGTCAAATGCTTTCTTGAGATCTAAAAACACTCCCATTGCGTACCTCTTTGTATCGATACAGTGTGTTATTTCTTCTACCAATTCTAACAGTGCCATGGCTGTCGATCTATTATTTCTAAATCCATACTGACTGTCTGTTAACAACTTGTGTTTCTCAACAAAACCATCAAATTGTTTTATGAATACTTTTTCTTATATTTTTGAAAATTGGGAAAGCACTGATATCGGCCTATAATTCGTGAAGTAGTGTTTATCGCCTGCTTTGTAAATGGGAACAACTTTTGCTACTTTCATCTTATTTGGAAATAACCCATTTTGAAAAGACAGGTTAAAAATATACAAGATAATAAGTGGCTTAGTAATACCATCAATAACATTCTTCACAGTCAACATGTCAATATCATCACAATCTATACAGTTTTTGTTCTTAAATCCTTTGACTACATCATAAATGTCTTTTTCTTCTACAGCTGTTAAAAACATTGAACTATTATTCCTCTCAACATAGTCTGTAGGATCAATTTCTGTTCCCTCCACCATTATTTCCTCTGACAGTTTTTGTCCAATATTTACAAAAAATGAGTTGAATCCATCAGCTACATCCTTCATTTTCTTAACACAGCTTCCTTCAACTATGAAATACTGAGGATATTGATCATGTTTTTTTCCATTTTTAATTACACTGTTTAGTGTACTCCATAACGCTTTTGTGTTATTTTTATTATATTCTAATTTATTACTAAAGTACTCTTTTTTTACACGTTCTCATTAAATTGGTTAACTTATTTTATGTTTTTTATATTTATTTTCTGCTTCAATATATCGATATAAGGCATTCTTTTTCTTGCTGGAATTTTGTAGCCCTTTAGTCATCCATGGTCTTCCTGTGTAGTTTCGTTTCATGTTACATTGTACTACTGGACAGTGTTTATCATACAGTATTTTAAATATCTGTAAAAATGTTTCATATGCTTTGTTAACATCAGTCTCTTCATATATGATATTCCAATTTTGCTTTAGCAACTCATTTTTAAAGATATTTAATGTCTTCTCTGTACGGATTATTTCATACACAATGTACAAAATGTATATATCTCTTCTCTCCACGGCCGCCCCAGTTTAGCTGGACAGCCACAAAGGGGGCAAACACTTTCTGACATATCCTCCATCTAATTTTTTTAAGTGTTTGCCCCCCTCTCAGAGACAACATTCACGTCTGTGAGTGAGACAAAAATGTTTTGCGATCATAATGAGAGCTGCTGAATTTGGATGTCAGTTACTCAAAGCTGCAGCATTAATAATGTGGGCAAGTTGTGTAGATTCAATCACATTCTTACACGTCCAATTAATTATATTTTTCTCCTTCAGAATGGATTCCCAGAAATATTTATGTGCCTCAGTGCTTCCCTACAGATGAATGCAAAGGTGTGTCAGTGATTGACCAAGTATAGACCATGTAGACAGGGGTGTATTTAGAGCAGGTGGCTCTCAACCAGAGGTCCAGAGACCCCCTCGGGTCCTTGGGGGAGTTCCGGAGGGTCCCCATTATTTTGTTGACTAGAATTAGCCCAATGACTAATTTCTAGCTTAGAACCCGCCTACCACCCAGAGACAGATGCTCTGAGAGCTTGCTAAAATGCAGTTTTCTGGCTGAATAGTTTGTGTAATACAGGATTAGAGACATGCTTCATTTTTTTTTTTTGTGACCATTATTGATTTTGGGTGCATTTCCCATAATTTGGACACGTTTTTTTTTTTTTTTTGGCAAGTTCTCATTTTGGGCCAAATTTACAACAATGCAATTGAGAGCCCAGGGTGTATAACATGATTGGCTATAAAAGGGATGTCTTAGAGAGGCTGAGTCTCTCAGAAGTAAAGATGGCCTGAGGCTCTCCAACCTGCAAAGGCTTGCGTAAAAAAATTGTGGAATACTTTAAAAACAATGTTCCTCAACGTCAAATTGCAAAGGCTTTGAAGGTCTCATCATCGACAGGGCATAACGTCATCAAAAGATTCAGAGAAACTAGAAAAATCTCTGTGCATAAGGGACAAGGCCAAAGACCTTTATTGGATGCCCGTGATCTTCAGGCCCTCAGACGCCACTGCATCACTCACCGGCATGATTCTGTCATTGACATTACTAAATGGGCCCAGGAATACTTCAAGAAACCACTGTCTGTAAACACAGTCCACCCTGCCATCCAGAGATGCCACCTAAAACTCTATCATGCAAAAAGGAAGCCATTGTTGAGCATTATCCAGAAGTGCCGCCATGTTCTGTGGGCCAAGGCTCAATAAAAATGGACTGCACTGACTTGGCTTATTCACAGGTCTTGGAGATGTTATTCTGGGCAATAAAAGAAAGACACATTGTTAAGAACTCTTATCTATAAGTCATTACAATCATGCCATACTCTGTTTGAAGTCTTTATAATTATGGCACAGTTCACATTACTGCTCACATCACTGTCCTTACTGCGTTTTATAGTATTGTCATTAGCATTTCGCTCAAGTTATTGAGGTAGAAGTTAATCGGGGGGGGGGCTCACAATTTATTTCAATGGGGAGTTATCCGAATCTCTTGTAACGTGAGTCATTTGATGAATTGAGGTTATTTAAGATAGCTAAGGTGGTTAATTTTAAAAGTTGGACCGAAATGTCTTTTGGCTGATTATCTGGGTTGCAATCAGCCACTTGATATCCAGCGGTCCTGGAAGTGTTCCTTTTTATCCCCCTGGCATATAATGCGGGGGGATATAGCGATCAGTGTGTCCGTCCGTCCGTCAGTAATAAAATTGTTTCCGGACCAGAACTCGAAAACTATACCACTTACAAACACCAAATTTGGTATGGAGCTTCTCCTTATGGTCTAGTTGTGCCTTTTGGGGGTTTCTGTCCGTCCGTCTGTCCACACAACCTGTAGGTTACACAGCCTACAGCCAAGGGGATCCGCCATTGCCAGATGGCTCTTGTTATTTTTTACCATCAAAAGGGTATGAGACCAGGCGTCATTAGCCTGCCATGTTTGGAAGCTCAGCAGCCGACGAAGAAGTACACGAAGTTACTCGTATTAATATCGAAGACTAAATTGAGGCCACGATTGATTTAATTTACTTGCAGTTGTGATTTGTGGCTGTATATTTGTTGCACTGATTAAGGTAGCGGGAGACGACAAGGTAACGTATTGTATTAGCGCAGCGTTAACTTCCCACGCGCTGTTGGCCAACTTAGCTGGGTAGCTCATTAACGGAGATTAGTTAGTTAGTTGGTTAGCTAGCGTTTCATTGGTGGACTCGGGGATACTTTTCCCCCGAGCTGCGTTTCGGAAATGACCCAACATTCATGTTGGGGGAAAATGTGCAACACAGTGATGTATTATCATGCTGAACGGTGAATGAATTTTGATATGTGGACTACTTGCCTGTCTGATGGAAATGGTGCATCTCTTAGGCAGAATCCAAAAATGGCTTCCTCGGATCTTGAGTCCCAGTACATTGAGGTTTTCTGCTTGGCTTTTTATCTTTTCTCTCAAAAATAGCATCTCAACATCTTCATTCACTTATTTGTGAAAGTGTGACTGCACTTAAGGTGCTGTCATGTTCTCATTTTTCTTGGTTGAAGTTATTCACCTTGTCATTCAGGGGACAATCTGAAAAAAGACATCATTCTCGCCCATTGTTGCCCATTCAACAAGTCCAAACTGCTTTATCATTAATACTGGTACGTTTTTTTTTTTGTTTTTTTTTTTTTAAGTGAGTATTTTATTTTATGAGGACACAAAAAACAAAAAATATTGTGTAGCCTTTATTTCCTTTCACGTTCTAATTCTTTAAAGTTTCCCAATTCTTGCTTATAAGAATTATCCTCACCGCAGGATGGTACCTGTGCCATATTTTATAATTAGGATTGTGTGTCCTTAGGCATTGGTAGGATTAGATTTATGCCATGTGTAGTGCTTTGAGGGTATGGTAAGCATTTTCAGAGGGGTTGAACACTTCTGCAATTTACCATAGATGAATGTGAGTCAGATGTTAAGGTGTTATTTTAACCCTGCAATAGTATAACACATTTGTAATGTCAAAATAATGTTGTTATAGGAGAAAATGCCAAAGCAAGGAGATCGTCAGAAACCAGAAAAAAGTGGTTTCAGTGCAGGACAGATGGAGAAGGGGACGAATTGCCTCCTAATTTCTCTCCACACACACAGACACACACGCATACGCACGCACACACACACACGGACACACACACACACACACACGCATACACACGCACACACACACACACACACACACATACGCACACGCATACGCACACACACGCACACAGACACACACACACACGCACACACACACACACACACGCATACACACACTCACACACACGCATACACACACTCACACGCATACACACACACACACGCATACACACACACACGCATACACACGCATACACACACACGCATACACACACACACACGCATACACACACACACACACACGCATACACACACACACACACACATGCATACACACACACACACACACACACACACACATACACACACACACACACACACACACACACACACACACACCCAAAGTTGTGTTTTTTGACATAACATGCAATCGCCAGTTTTTTAAGCACATCTAGCAAAAGATAATGCAGCAGTCCTGCAATAATTCACCCTTTATGACTCATATAACATTCAGTTTATGCTGAAACAGTTTGAGGTGGTGATTCAGCTGGATGATCAGATAATGTAAATGGTGGTGCCGTCAGTGAATTGAATTTTAAACTCCGCTGTTGTATTGCCTCGCCGCACTGGCTGGAAAGAGGAGGGTCAGAGTAATTGAAATGAATGTTTGTACAACCCAGTACAGTTCAACAGCAACACAAATTGCAGTCCCCAAGCTAAACACACTATTGAATCCACAGCTTTCTTAATTAGTTCAAATTCTGATCATTATACCCTTGTGAAGCCAAGATTTATTACAGCTCTGGTGTGTAAGTCTGCCTTGATTTTAGTTAAGTGTCCCAAATACACTGTCCATTGATTGTATTTCAACTTTTTTGTGCTAGATGTACAAAACCCAAAATCAGTGATGTTGGCACGTTGTGTAAATCGTAAATAAAAACAGAATACAATGATTTGCATATCTTTTTCAACCTATATTCAATTGAATACACCGCAAAGACAAGTTACTTAATGTTCGAACAGGTAAACTTTGTAATTTTTTGCAAATATTAGCTCATTTGGAATTTGATGCCTGCAACATGTTTCAAAAAAGCTGGCTCAAATGGCAAAAAAGACTGAGAGAGTTGAGGAATGCTCATCAAACACTTATTTGGAACATCCCACAGGTGAACGGGCTGATTGGGAACAGGAGGGTGCCATGATTGGGTATAAAAGCAGCTTCCCTGAAATGCTCAGTCATTCACAAACAAGGATGGGGCGAGGGTCACCACTAAGTGAACAAATGCGTGAGCTGATTGTCGAACAGTTTAAAAACAATATTCCTCAGCGAGCTATTGCAAGAAATTTAGGGATTTCATCATCTAAGGTCCATAATATCGTCAAAAGGTTCAGAGAATCTGGAGAAATCACTGCACGTAAGCGAAAAGGCCGAAAACCAACATTGAATGCCCGTTACCTTCGATCCCTCAGGCGGTACCGCATCAAAAACCAACATCAGTGTGTAAAGGACATCACCACATGGGCTCAGGAACACTTCAGAAAACCACTGTCAGTAACTACAGTTTGTCGCTACATCTGCAAGTGCAAGTTAAAACTCTCCAATGCAAAGCGAAAGCCATTTATCAACAGCACCCAGAAACGCCGCCGGCTTCGCTGGGCCCAAGCTCATCTAAGATGGACTGATGCAAAGTGGAAAAGTGTTCTGTGGTCTGACGAGTCCACATTTCAAATTATTTTTGGAAACTGTGGACATTGTGTCCTCCGGACCAAAGAGGAAAAGAACCATCCGGACTGTTATAGTTCAAAAGCCAGCATCTGTGATGGTATGGGGGAGTATTAGTGCCCAAGGCATGGGCAACTTGCATGTACGTGAAGGCACCATTAATGCTGAAAGGTACATACAGGTTTTGGAGCAACACATGTTGCCATCCAAGCAACGTCTTTTTCATGGACGTCCCTGCTTATTTCAGCAAGACAATGCCAAGCCACATTCTGCACGTGTTACAACAGCATGGCTCCGTAGTAAAAGAGTGCGGGTACTAGACTGGCCTGCCTGTAGTCCAGACCTGTCTCCCATTGAAAGTGTGTGGCGCATTATGAAGCGTAAAATACAACAACAGAGACCCCAGACTGTTTAACAACTTAAGCTGTACATCAAGCAAGAATGGGAAATAGTTCCACCTGAAAAGCTTCAAAAATGGGTCTCCTCAGTTCCCAAAAGTTTACTGAGTGTCGTAAAAAGGAAAGGCGATGTAACACAGTGGTAAAAAGGCCCCTGTGCCAACTTTTTTGCAATGTGTTGCTGCCTTTAAATTCTAAGTTAATGATTATTTGCAAAAAAAAATTAAAGTTTCTCAGTTTGAACATTAAACATCTTGTCTTTGCAGTGTATTCAATTGAATATAAGTTGAAAAGGATTTGCAAATCATTGTATTCTGTTTTTATCTACGATTTACATAACGTGCCAACTTCACTGGTTTTGGGTTTTGTAATTATCAGTAAAACATGTTTATGTTAAAGGAGAATTCTGGTGTGAAATTGACTTGGGGTGTATTGAAATATGAGTATAACGAGTATGAATTTTTGTCGAATACCCCACCTCTGTACGCATGCAACATGTTGTGGTGGAAATTCTTATTCCATAGTGTGTACCTCCTGAACTGTAGGTGTCGCTGTTTATGTTAGGATTTGCTTACTGTAACCTGCCGGCTCTTTCTCTTTGTTCACTGTAACTCCTCCCCTCCTGTTGTGAATAAGATCTGTGGTCACCCCCGTTTCTAGGGAGGTCTCCACCTAGGACTTTTGTCTGTAGGGTGTGGCTTCCCGTGCACGTATAAACTAATAACAACTGCCTTTGACTGAGTGTGTTATTACTTATTGCTTACAATACTTAAAATACACAACGCAGAAGGGGAAATCCCCCACAATGTCAAAATACATGGCTTTTTAGCCGAAGCTCCCAACAGGCTTACAATGGTAGTGAATTAGGCAGAGCGTTGCCATGCAAAGAAACCGCTATTTTTCATCATTAACAAGGCTCAAAGTAGCTCCACACTTCATTGGTAGAATTCCGAGGGCACTGTGGTGTAGGCTCTCAGGGGCTGGCCTGGCCTCTAAATTCCAGTGAAGCGAAGTCTTGGTACTTCAGCTAACCAAGACATCTTGGACAATTCTATGCTTTGAACTTTGTGGGAACAGTTTTAGGAAGGTCCTGTTCTGTTCCAGTACAACTGCCCCTCAGTGCACAATGCAAATGCCATGAAAAGCACGGTTGGGTGACTGAAATGTGGGAGAAACGGACAGGCCTACAGAGAGCCCTGAGCAGAACACCTTTGGATGAACTGGAGCAGAGACTGAGCCAGGCCCTCTCATCCAACATCAGTGTCTGATCTCACAAAGGCTCTTTAGGGCGAATGGGCAAAATTCCCACAGATGCCCCAAAATCTTGTGGAAAGCCTTCCCAGATTCCAGTATGAGTGGAAGCTGTTACAGCTGCAGAGTAGGACCAATTAATGCCCATGGATTTTTTTTAGAAGAGAACCTAAAGGTGCAATGTGTTGGTGGTCCAAAACTTTGTCCATTGCGTATGTCTGTGTGTAAATTTACCCCGTTCAAAATTCAGTCCACATTTTGGATGGGTTGCAGTTGGCCCACTATAATATATGTAGGCCTATCTATGAATATCAGCACAAATGAATACTTGAAAATGATAACGCTTTTTTTTTTAGTGAGAGCATTCAACATTTTCCAATATCACTGAATCTAACGTTACAGAAAGAAAAAATGAACCATTTATTAGAGCGGCACTTCAGAAATATTTTGACAGAACAAATAAATTGCTGTGCAAGCTTTGCGAAGTTGAATTTGCGTTGTTGTGGATTTTCTTCTACATATTGAGATTCCCACATCCTCAAGCAATTGGAGAGAGACAGATTCTTGAAAAAGGAGAAATTAGACTTTATTGTGTCATGATGATAAATGTAAAGAGGAACTGCTGACGAACTGACGGTCCACCCAAGAACTGAAAATCTTCTGACGTGCACCCCATTTTATATCGAAAATTTGGTCCCTCCCCTTTTCATTCTCGCTCTACAATTGGTCAAGTAACTTGAGATTGCAAATAGGTAATCTTTCAGGAATTTGATACGTCACAATGGAAACTTACTGGCACACTCAGATGAAAAAGAAAAAGGAAAAAGAATACAGCCAAAAAGAAAAAGATACCAGTGGATGAATTCGATGCATATCAAATTAAAAACAAATAATTCAATTGAGTATGTTTTCAGTTGCAAATAATGATTTTGCTGAACAAATATTGATCAAAGCTACAGAAATCAAATACATCCTCTGATTGTTTTTTAATCAACTAAACAGAAGCTGCTGACTAATCAAAGCTACAGAAGCTGCTGCTTATGTGTGTGTGAGCTGAACTGCTTGTATTTGTGTGTCTCTCTATGTGTGAACTACTGGTATGTATATTTGTGTTATGTTATGTGTGTGTCTGCACTGCAGTATGTGAATTACTTGTATGTATGCGTGTGTGTGTCATGTGTGTGTGTGTGTGTCTTTCTGCTGCCTGCATAATGTAATTATTGATTATTAGTATGAGCAAATGATAAAATATATCTATAATCAATATTATCGAATATAACAAACAATGCTGAAATAAAATCCTCAACAGCGTATACAACTAGATAGTTGATTTTCTAATCAGAATAAATCATTTTATAAATTGCAGGCATAGGCCTATATAGCCTAGTAGACTATAACTTGAACATCCCATTTTCACAGCTCACGGCTCCCGGTATCCGTGTTTTGAGTTTTGTGCGCAAAATTCTGTCATTTAACTATTGACATAAGAAATATCCTCTTAAAAGTTAACTCGGCATTTATGGCAATGACGCTTTTGGAGGCCTGGTTTTTCAGTTAATGGGTGGGCTAATCTCTGCAGGGCAGAATAAAGGCAAACCTAAACCCCAGGATTTTGTATTCGGTGTTAATTTTGAATTTGATATTTGAATCTTTTTTTTTTTTTTGAGAATGGGCTGCTCCATTGTGATTGAATGTGAGCACTCCAATATGGAAATGGGTTAAAATGCACATCCAGAGTACGTTTTGTTTCAAGGCCGTGGTAAGTTTCTTGACCATTCGGCAAATTGAGTGAGTGAACTTGAGCACTGCAATCGTTTGGAAGTCGCATGCTAGTTAAGAGATCAGTGTACGGAATTCCATCCAGCAGCCAACTTTGGCCCGCGTCCGTTTTTGAACGACTTTTGGCAAAAGTCGCTGGCTGTTTGGGTACTATATTTAAAAAAAAAAAAAAAAGTATGCGAACCCTTTGGAATTACTTTGATTTCTGTATAAATTGGTCAAAAAATGTGATCTGATCTTCATCTAAGTCACAACAATATACAAACACGGTCTTCCTAAACTAATACCTCACAAACTATTATATGTTTTCATGCTTTTATTGAACATAACATGTAAATATTCACAGTGCAGGGTGGAAAAAGTATGTGAACCTTTGGATTTAATAAGTGGTCGACCCTCCTTTGGCAGCAATAACCTCAACCTAATGTTTCCTGTAGTTGCAGATCAGACCTGCTCACGGTCAGGAGGAACTTTGGACCATTCCTCTTTACAAAACTGTTTCTGTTCAGCAGTTTTCTTGGGATGTCTGGTGTGACTCGCTCTCTTGAGGTCATGCCACAGCATCTCAATCGGGTTGGTCAGGACTCTGACTGGGCGACTCTAGAAGGCGTATTTTCTTTGGTTGAAGCCATTCTGTTGTTGATTTACTTCTGTGCTTTGGGACATGTCCTGTTGCATCACCCATCCTCTGTTGAGCTTCAGTCGGTGGACAGTTTGTCAATCATGAAGATGAATGAGAACAGGTCAGGATTTATATTTGCTTTAAATAGCTGTTTTGTGCTACCAAATCCTCTGTTCTGCCACTGTGCTGAATTTAACCCTCGATTTGATCGCTGTTAGATCACATGTGGAGAGAAACCATGTCTTCAGTTGCCACTTACAATAATTGGAAAAGACGTCAATAAAGGAAAATGAGATCCAGCCAGGACTAACAGGGACGTGTCTTCGCCCCTCCGCCACTGCTGCCACCTGTTCCAGAGAAAGAAAAAATGTTTGCTATTCTCTAGCGCAGAGCTTTTACTTTTACTTATTTTACTTTTATTTATTAGGCCTCAATTCCATTTGAGTTGTACATGTTATGTAGAGATTTGTTATATATTTTATTGGTTTCATTATATTTTATAGTTTGTAATAGTTTGTTCAGTGTTTTAAATATTGTGATGAAGATTTGCACAAATAAAAAACACAAATCTTATGAAAGCCACAGGTGTCAGCTCTCAAATACTTTTTGAATTTTGTTTCTATCTGCTACAGAGGCTGAGATATCAGCTTTTAACTAGACGTTGACACCTGGGTGCTGTTTTTCAGAAAACCTCAGGTTTTAGGGGTTCTTTTCAAAATCTCCCATAGGTTTTCATAGGCGTTTTTTTTTAATAGGCCTCAGGCCTAAATGGGTTAAGGTGAGGTTACTCAAGGGCTTTTATTCCTACAACCGCAAAGTATTGAAAATCACAGGTGGAAGAAACAGGTAAAATTTCATATAATAATAATAATAATTATTATTATTATTAATAATAATAATAATAATAATAATAATAATAATTTTTATTATTATTATTATTATTATTATTATTATCAGAATTCAGGTGATCATAATGTTTATCATAATTTAGGTGAATACACTATCCATTTGATTTGAGAGCTGTTCTATATGTTGGCTAATGATTGTTCTAAATCAACAAGCGATTTAGTTCAAAGTCTGATCCATGATCAAACTGAGAGATGCTATAAATTCAGCAATAAGAACTGAGACCGTGCTTGTAACCAGGTGAGATACAGAATCATTTTACATTTGCAATGGTTTTTTGACATGTATATTTGTGTGACTGTTTGCTCTTTATCTACAAAAGGAAAACAGGTCATTGGTATTTAGAGCTGCACATTGTATCACCACAATGTATGAGTATGAATGAAAATACTTAAGTCGGGAGTGGGGTAGTGGAGAAATCAAGATGAGCACCATGGCTTATTTTCATAAATGTTTTTAACATATTTTTATTTGTTTGTAAATTTCTCAAAAGTGGCCAAAATGTTTGTATCTGACATTAGCCAGAAATGTACATTTTAAGATTTTAGTGTGCTCTTGCCTTTTCATTCACAAATTAACCTTTATTTAAACAATGTTCAAAGTATATGTGTTGTGAAAATGCTGTAATAATGATTGTGTTTTGGCAGTTAAAGAGATGAAGGGCCTCCTGTATTACGGTGTAGCACTGATGGTGCTTTTGTCCATCGTGCAATGTGATCGGGAGAAGGGTCGCACCCCGCACCCCCGACCCCATCACGATGATGATCAACGTCATGATCATGGGAAGCACCTCGGTCACGATCAGCATCATGGTCATGATCATGGGCACCACCTCGGTCACGATCAGCATCATGGTCATGGTCATGGGCACCACCTCGGTCACGATCACCATCTTGGTCATGATCATGGGCACCACCTCGGTCACGATCACCATCATGGTCATGATCATGGGCAAGAAGGACATCATCACCATGCCAATGGAAGCCTGAAGATATTCCATGAGAATCTTGACTTCGCTTTCCGTCTGTATAAGCGTATCTCCACCCTGCCCGACTCTCAGTCCAAGAACGTCTTCTTCTCCCCACTGAGCGTGTCCGTGGCCCTGGCCGCTCTCTCCTTGGGCGCCGGAGGGAAGACACACCAGCAGCTCTTTGAAGGCCTGGGCTTCAACGAGACAGAGATCACTGCGGACGAAGTCAACCAGGCCTTCCTGCACATCCATGAGAACCTCAACGCAAAAAAAGATGTTGACCTGTCACTCGGAAATGCACTCTTCATTTCACAAGACTTCAAGCCGCGCCCTGAGTTTCTGGAGAGCATGAAACGCTACTTCCAATCAGAGGGCTTCAGCACTGACTTCAGCAAAACTGAAGCAGCTAAGGAACAGATCAATAAGTATGTGGATGAGAAGACCAAGGGTAAAATTACAGATCTGGTGGAGGACGTGGATCCTGCAGCAGTAATGTATCTCATCAACTATATTTACTTCAAAGGTGAGGAACAATGAGCCTCAGATTGAGGGTTTTCAATCTCTGTATAACTCAAGGTGCCAGTTTAGAACTCATTTAGAATTCAATTTATTTATTTTCTTTATTTGAGAACTTTCACTTGGTTTACAAGTAAATATAGAAAAACAAAAAATTTTATGCAGAAAAAAAATTACTGAAAGAAAAATCAAAAATTAATGAAAATAAAATCTGATCACGATATATTTTTGGTTGGTGTCATTTGATCTCAGTCAAAATAATATATCAGTTGTGGTGTCTCTCCCCATACAGGTAAATGGAACATTCCTTTTGATCCCAAAAAAACCGAGGAAGCACAGTTTCATGTTGATGATAAAACAACCGTGCCAGTTCAGATGATGCACGAGGATGATTATTTCCACGTTTTTCACGATGAAGAAAGCTCCGCTCATGTTCTCCAGCTGCATTATAATGAGTCCGTCTCAATGATGCTGGTGCTGCCAGAGAAAGGGCTCAAGAGTCTGGAGGATGTTGTCTGCAGACATCATTTGAGGAAATGGATCAGATCTGTGAGGGAGAGGTGAGCTGCTTTAAATCAAAGTTTAAGCGCAATCATGATGCAAACGCACAACACATCAGCATCCTTTTTGTGTGAGGGAGGGTCAACTCATTTGACTTGTTCATTTTGTAATCAAGAATAAGAAATTACAAACAGTATATGGCTGTACTCTGTCACAGCTTTTCCTTTTGAAAGAGCAACAGCCAGTGGGGAAACACCAGCACTTAACAAACCAGTGTTCAACCTCACCACTCAGTCAGAGACTTGCTTGTTTATAGGTCTGGCCCCTGCTTTGCTGCGGTGCAGAAAATACTGTACAGCAACCGTAAATATTGCACCATTACACATAAAGACACAACTGGTAGTGTTGATGTAATTGCCTCTTCCGTGTGTGCGTCAATGAAGCTAAAGCCAGAAAAAGTGAGTTCTCTGTAGGATCAGCATTTAGCAGCAAACAGAGAACTTTGCAATTCCTGGCAATTGTAATAATTGAAATATCCTCAGAAATTCTTCAGTAAAAATATAATAATATCGTTTGGAACCATTATTAAGGGTTTGAGCATCAAAGGTGCTGGACAACTATTTTGTTTGTATAATAAAAATAATACTCTAATTATTAATCTTATTAATCTGGTTGAAAACTTTCCATCTTGTCATAGTCAACAAAAATATTGTGAGCGCGTAAGTGCTATTTAGAAGCAAAAAGAAATGGGGTAATATGCCAGTGCACCTCCAATACCAATCATTTCAATCTGTTTAACCCCGTAAAAGTACATGATTTAGTTTTCAGGCTTTTTGTACAGTTGTGGTCAGAGATTTACATATAATCATCATGGACATGAATGTCAAAGCAATATTAGGCTTTTAATAATTTCTGTGAACTGTTCTTTTCCTGAGGCAGAACGATTGTTCAACATAAATCTTTCATCGGAAGAAAACAAGAATTTGGTGCACAGATTTTAATTTATTTTGGATATTCTGAAATCAACTCAGGTTCACAATTATACATACGGGTTCAAAAATACACATACAGCACACCAACTATTTGGTTAAGACCAGACGCTTTTGGTAGCCATCAACAAGCTTCTGGCATAATTCTGGCTGGATAATTGACTGCACTTGTATGTTATACAATCATTCTGCCCCAGGAAAAGAATAGTTCGAACAGATCATTGAAAGCCCAATATTGCCAAGACATTCATGTCCATGATGAGTGTATGTAAACAGAACTGTACATGTAGGGCTTACAGTGTATATATAGACTCCAAATGGTTTACTTTTATTAACTGAGGGACACTACAGCCAGGCTGCAGTCGACCAAAGAGCGAAGGAGAGACAGATCGAGTTCAAAACCATGGTCTGTGTGTATTTGCGTGTGCGTGTGCATGTGTGTTTCTGCATGCGTGTAATTGGTAAGAAAACAAATGTACCATGTTTCAAAGATGTCCCTACCAATGCTGAATCCAAACCAATGGCCTTGGTCTTCACTGCTTCAAAGATAACAACTGCCTCATTTTGCTTGGCACACGTCAATTACCGCTTTCAATGATATTTCATAACAATATTATATCATATTTCAATTGTAAATGTTCCTAAAATGATTAAGGATCAAGAATCCCCTGTATTTGATCTATTTTTTTCTTATTCTATTCAGGTTTTTCCATTTTATCATCTACCTTGAACAATGTAGGGATACCTAACACTAATGTCTTGTAGTATACAACTATTAAGGTGTTATAGAAAATGGTAAGTTATATGATGCTAACAGTATAACTGATGTTACCTTCGCAGGAAATATAACGTGTATGTTCCAAAACTGTCTCTGAAAACCTCATATCAACTCAAGGATATCCTGTTTGGAATGGGAATTACAGACATATTTGAAGAAACCGCAAACTTCACTGGAATAACAGAAACTGGAAAACTACTTGTATCTAAGGTAGGCAAAATGTGAAATATGTGTTGATTTCCTTTTTTAAAAAAACTATATGGCAAAGTTTGTTTTTGATATATTACAGCCTTGCGGTGATAGGACGTCACCTTGTTTGACGGCTTACTATATCAAAACTAACTTGGTACATGGGACTTTCCCCAGCAAAGAACACTTCTCGAAACGCAATCCAACTCCTTGAAAATTACCTGGAAGTGTTTACGTGGCAGCAATAATCGGTGTCTTCAAATTCTTAAAAGGATAAGTAAAGGGGCTTCAATGCTTCCGAACGTATCTCCTTTAGCAAAGGGTTCACTTTACAAAAAGAGAAGAGAGAGCGCTATCCCACAATCTGTTGCAACAGCCATATTTGATGCGGCACACCATTTATCTGGCCACTCTCTAGAGCAAATAAACTTGACTGGATGATACGCATGATTACGTCACCTAGTTAAGAGCAGTTGGATTCCTCTAGCACCACGATGATCGTCTTTCCCAAATAACTTATGAATCCTCCTATTCATCTTTCCTTAACCTCATGAAGTTTTCTATTGAGGAAAAGTGGAGAGGAATTAGACCACAGGATGTTTTTTTTTTCAAACAATTTTTCAGACAATTCAAACACAGCAATGGACTCAGGACCCCATTTTCAGGAAAAACTAAAAATTTGAATCATTTGACCTCAGGGGGCAGCTGCAATAATGAGAAATGCATTTTGGCTAATAATTGTTGATGTGTTTACCTTTAAAAAAATTATTGTGTCTGGTAATGTTGTGGGAGGTCCAAAGGATGAGACATGGGAAATTGCCATGGCGACCTAATTAACATGGCTGCCATGTAGGGTTTTTACAAATGAATTTAAAAATTCCTTTTGCCCACTAGTTTTTTTTTTTTTTTTTTTTGGCAACAGTTGGATACAAATGGTCTTTGGACCAAACCCTATCAAGATATCTATGTTGATTTTTGATTTTCAATAGTGTTTGTCAGTCAGGGCCATAGAATATAAATAAAGATGGATGACAGATCTCCACTTCCTCACACCCTGAAAGATAGAGCCAAAATATCCTTCATACAGACGCTGCGTTGTAGCTCATCGGGAGCCACAGTCTGTGCATTAGTGATCAGGGGCTGAGCTGTGGCATGAAGGTCATACACCTGCTCTACTCAGTCACAAACAGCTCTCTTCTTGCCTGAACTCTTCTTCCTGAACTTCTTGCCTGACTTGCTGCTTCAGGGAGTGCGTTTACATGACGTCATAAAGAAATATATTTATTGCGTTGATCCCGCTAAAACCAGACTTTTTAAATACATGTAAACATTAGTCCAACTGGAAACATACTGAATCGAATTTCTCAAAGTGGGACTAACACACCCACATAATTTGGTTATTAGTCAGATTATTCCTCCACATAAATGCTTGAATCAAACCGAACTGGACTATGCGCTGCACAGTTCATCATGCAGGGCTTTGACCCAAAAGTCTAGAGGACTTGTGAACACCAAACTGATCGGTAACAACTCTGTCTTCTGCACTAGTAGCAAGTTTGTACAGAACAGTAGCAATCCTCATCTGCAATGGTACTGGCGCTCGAACAGTCACGTCTTGGGGGCTCGTACCCGATTGCAAAAGATAAACTAGCATAGGCACGCAGGGTCTATTAGGTAACCTGTTCTAGTTCGGTAACAACCAAACTGTTTTTAGCTAGCAAGATTTGGTATCGGGTCACTTTAATCAGCAAAAAAAAAAAATTGAGGTTAAAAAGCTCTTTGCTCTCAACATAGCATCGCTGTAACATTGCTCTATTTTCTGAATAAAGAGATTTTTACCATTGATTTTTGTTGCTGTCTAAATTACAGTGACCTGTTATAGAATCCTGCTAACTCGCTAGCTAGTTAGCTTGCTAGTTTGCTGGCTAAGTGGTTTTAGTAATCAGTGATTGCGGCACCTCAAACAGTAAATGATGCTATGTTCAGAGTTAAGACCTTTCTACTGTCAATTTTCAGTGAACTTTCCAAATCAGCATGGGTTATATTCAGCTGTACTGGGACCAAGTAACTTATGCGCGTGTAATGTTACTGTCTTATCTCCTCTCAACACTCCTCTCGCACTCTAGCTTCGAAGAATTCCTGTCAATCACAGCCATCAATCATGACTTTACACCCCCTTTCTATAGTACTGGTACCAAATACTGTAACTAAATAAAACCAAACTTATCAGAAAAAAACAAACGCATGATTATATATCAGCATGGTAAGGTCTAATTGAAATGACAGACAGCTTCTTCAGAAAAAAAATTCTGTGACGCGTACTTTATTTTGTAGTGAGGGCAAACCATTCTGGTAACTGGCTGCTTTGTTACTTTGGCTTTTTGCCTCTGCAACTATGTCCAAGTTGTACTATAATCAAACAAAGACCAGATCAAAGATCACTGAGTATTTCTTTGAATTAAGTTGATTATAACACATCAGCTTATTAATTCTATGAGTGTCGAATACATTTTCAAGGAATTAAAAATGTGGTTATCCTGAGCTGTTGAAAACCTATCAAATGGAAACTTGTTTAAAAGAGCTCCCCTGCAGGAGCTCTTTTAAGCAAGTTGCCACATGATAGCTTTTCAACAGCATCTGACTTTGATATCTTTCATTATTGGTCAACTATAGTTGCCCATGGTGCTGAAAGGGTTAAAAGTTATAAAGCTATGGGAGAGCTTCTAAGTAAACTCTTTTACCAGGATTTGTTCTGAACACGAATGAAGACAGAAGTTGAATAAGCAAACAGACTCAAGTGCATGAGTACTTTTTTTTTCCGATTTGATCTTTGTTTGATTGTCCGTATTGAGTCAGAACCTGAAAAAATATTCTCAGCTATATCGTTTTTGTTAAGTTTTACAAATGACTCTTGTAATATTTATGTTCTTAACTTGCATTTATCTAATAGTAGCGAATGGACGTGGACATGGTAGCGAAAGTACAGTGTGCATTAGAGAAAGTGCAGAAGAGAAGAGCCAAGGTAGTGAAACCACCGAACCCCACCATGTCGCATCCATTGTCATGGAGGGGGCGGGTTTATAACCTGTACTGCAGCCAGCCACAAGAGGGTGATCAAGATGTTTTGGCCTCACTTTTGGGGAGCTGTAAGGTCGTCCATCTTGTTATGCAGCCAATAGCCACGGCTGAATAAAATCAGCAGCAAAGCCACCAAACAGGAGCGGACATCATGTTGCAATCTGAAGAAATTCAAAAAAAGATGGATGTCAATGACGTCTGTCTGCAAAGGGTTACAAAGCCATAATACGGTCTTAGTAAGTGTAATAGATTTGGGGATCTGATTCTGTGGACTTAAAAAAAATGTCATGTTTCAATTTCATTACAAAAATGAACATCATGCTATATCGAAGGAGACTTGAAACTTGCAATAGACGCCATGAAATGATGTGGAAAATCATTATTGAAACAAGCATTCAGAAAATTCATAGTCTCGCCTATAGTTATCCGCCAACATGCTGGCAAATATTGGGAACTTGTGAAACACAGTTTCATAAGACGAAAGATACAGTACATGTATGATTTCTATTTCCTGTGAGTACTGGGCGAACTTATTAGGAATTGAATGTGCTAGTGCAATTGTGTGTAAGTACTAAGTGTCGTAGTCTAGATTTTAGACCATATAGTTGCAATTTTCATGCAATATGACGTCACTGCACGACGTCATCGTGACGTCACATTTACATCAGTAGATGCCATTTTGTTTGCTGCTTGATATGCACTTGAAATCATTTCTCTACCTGCCTTAGTTTCGAAGTTATTGTGAAAAATGTGATTTTCTGAGTATATTTATTATGACCTTGACCTTGACCTTTGACCTATGACCTTCAAATTTATGTCATGCCGAAAGACTCTCACAAGGAACCCGCCTGTGTAATATGAAGGCAATCGGCCTCGCGGTTCCAGAGATATCAGTCCGGATAGACACACACACACACAGACACACGAAGCGATTACAATAGTCTCGCGAAATCCCTTCGGGGGCTCGACTAATAAAAATTTAGGTGGGAAAGTATTGTCATTTTCTCATAGACTTCTATAGCAGTGAACTTCTCTTTGCAACCACTGACGCCATCTGCTGGCCATTAAATAGAATGCAATTTCTGCAGTGGCTTCACTTTTCAGAGCCAGGTGCTGCATCCATCTTTTTATACAGTCTATGGTCCACACACACACACACACACACACATCCTGGCCTTCTAAGTCAGCCATTTTGGTAAGGTAGAAAGCTAAAGTAGCTACTATTGGCCAACCAATTTTCTAAGCAATGCTTTGATTGGCTGACTGGACTGGCGTACTTGATGAAGTTTTGGACTGGACTTGGTCACTGCTAGTCGTCACTTCTTGGGGAATTTCCAGTGCACTGCTCATTTTATATTGTACTTGAGTTCTTTTGGCCAAAATTAGCTTCTATGCCTTATTCCTCATCAATGAACGAATAGATATGTTGTGTTGTCTGATTTTCAATAAATATGGACTTGAGCGCTAAATGAAATAAACCCATCAATTTTACTGTATACAGTTCGGTTAAATATTCAAACTGTGGGATTCAGAGGCTTAATGAGGGGTGTTCATCTGTTGTTTTGGATTCCTTGTACCTTAATCAGTCATACAGCCAAAGCTGGTCCAAATCTGAGCCATAATTTTAAAGCTATTGACAGTGAAAAAGAACAAAATAGAGTGTGCAGTCAAAATGGCAGACTTGGCCCATATAGATTAATTATTATTCTTGAAAGCAATAAGCATAAAAAAATGCTTAAAGAGAATTTCTTTCATGAGTACACACCATCTGATCGAGTTTCAGCAACATCTGAGATGGTGGGCGTCAGGCCTCGGTCATTTGGCAAGGAATGACCCATAATCATGTGAACTGTGACTCGAGTGTTGTTTGCCTTATAAATGCAGTATGTTGTGAAACATACGTCTGTATTTCAGAAGTACTTACGCTGTGTTTCTGTAGGTTATGCACAAGGCGACACTGGACATGGATGAAGCTGGTGCAACAGCAGCCGCAGCGACAGGAATTGAAATAATGCTAACGGCATCTCGATTTCCACCTCCTGTTTTGAGATTTGACCATCCTTTCATGTTTTTCGTGCTCAATCTTGAAACAAGAAGTATACTCTTCATGGGAAAAATTGAGAATCCTAGAGGAAAGTAAAATGTATGCAAACTGTGCAAAGCGACCTGAATAATTCATTTCACGATTTGTAAGAACATGCACACTCAAGTTTCCTGCTCTGTCAAACAAGAGTTACTTATCAATTACTTTACATCTATGTACGCCATGTCCACTCATGATTCATTCATACTCCGATAACAGGCACTATATGAGCTACAGTAGGAAAGAGCAATCGATTGAGGGTGGCTCTCATGTCGCCAAATTCTTATGAATGGCACTCTGACTTGTTCCCTCTGAAATAACGGCATTTAATAAACTAATCACCAACATACAGAATGTCTGGATTGATTTTCTTTCGGTGGCAGTGCTTGTCCACTGTAGCCCGGGCTGCTGACAGTGCATTATTTGTTTTCCCAGCGGAGTACAGGTGCAATCCTACCCATGTCAAAACATGAAATATGACACAATATCTTCTACCAGGGTGAGGGAAATATGATAGAAAAATTAAATGAAGTACTTATGTAGGTTAAAAGGGTACGCCTTTCTTTTCTAAACTGGGCCTAAGCACCATCAACATAGGCAGCGGAACTGAACAGCAAAACTGGGAACTATGGATCAATCTTTTTTGGATTGCCTGAAACAAGACTCTTGAAGACAGACTTATCTTTTTTCCATCAATAAGCCTTCTTTATTTCAGGAGTTTTGGAACTTTTAAAAGCGGTACTAAAGTTTATGTAGGAAGGGAACTTCATTGATGTAATAACAGATTGGGGCCATAACACATTTACAACAGCAAGGAATGCGGACACAATTTTAAAACTCAAACAAATTTAATTAAACAAAGGCAACTAACAACTAACTAATCTACTGACCAAGATTGATAAACACAACAACAAAAATATTTACAGTACCTTTGATGGGTTGCTTGGTGATGTCCTGGGTGAGGAAAATGCTCCAACACAGGCAAAAATCCACTAAAAGCTTCACAGGTCTTGAACAGAATGACAGGTCTGGTCACATGTATCCTTCTCCTTGCAATTTCTCCTACTACTTTACTGTCTCAATTCTTCTCCTTATATACTCTCTTGCAGACCCCACACACATTTAGACCTCTTTTTTTTTATTTCCTGGGACTTGCCCCAGACATGCCCAGAACATGTCCAAACCTAGATAGATATTTCGAGTCTACAACGTATAAGTATATAAAGTACAAATACATACAATACAAATACAAATACCCTGTGCCTCCACACAGGTCCAGACAAATACAGGAACATGTACATGCGAAAGCTGTAGCAGCCTTGTTCATTCATACTTTGTATCCCTATAATTGGAAAACAAAATATATACATATATATACACATGCATATACATATACATATGCACATATATACATATACACACAGACATACACACATAATAGTATAATAGTAATAATAATAATAGAAAATAATAATAGGAATTAAACAAAAATGATCTTGAAAAGGAGTGGGAAGAAGACAAGCTTATTTACTCCCACCCCCAATTCATTCTTTTAAATTATGTGGTTGCAACATGCTTATATAGCAGTCAGAATGGTCATCATCATCATCATCATCATCATCATCACCAAACAGTAATTATAGATAATTATAATTGTTTAACTTCAACAATATAATTTATGTGAGCATATAACATATAATCCATGTTATTCAGGAGAAGTACATATAGTAATCACAGATTGGTGACCATGGTAACAAGTTTTAGTTTTGATGGTGTGCCTTGTCCATCAGAGGATCCAATGTGTTTTTTGTGAACCTGCTGCCAGACAAGGGGCGCTCCCGAGCCACAGGACCACTCTCTGCTGAGTGTCCTTTGCTGTGCATTAAAAGAGACAGTATTGGGAGCTGCAGACAGAGGGGGTTATCCTCAGCAGCACCGCTCCCCTGCTGCCAGAGGGGGGCGCCCCCGAGCCACAGGACCACTCTCTGCTCAGTGTCCTTTGCTGTGCATTAAAAGAGACAGTACTGGGAGCTGCAGACAGAGGGGGTTATCCTAAGCAGCACAGCTCCCCTGCTGCCAGAGGGGGGCGCCCCCGAGCCACAGGACCACTCTCTGCTCAGTGTCCTTTGCTGTGCATTAAAAGAGACAGTACTGGGAGCTGCAGACAGAGGGGGTTATCCTCAGCAGCACAGCTCCCCTGCTGCCAGAGGGGGCGCCCCCGAGCCACAGGCAAACTCTCTGCTGAGTGTCCTTTGCTGTGCATTAAAAGAGACAGTACTGGGAGCTGCAGTCAGAGGGGGTTATCCTCAGCAGCACACCTCCCCTGCTGCCAGAGGGGGGCGCCCCCGAGCCAGAGGACCACTCTGCTCAGTGTCCTTTGCTGTGCATTAAAAGAGACAGTACTGGGAGCTGCAGCCAGAGGGGGTTATCCTCAGCAGCACAGCTCCCCTGCTGCCAGAGGGGGCGCCCCCGAGCCACAGGACCACTCTCTGCTGAGTGTCCTTTGCTGTGCATTAAAAGAGACAGTACTGGGAGCTGCAGACAGAGGGGGTTATCCTCAGCAGCACAGCTCCCCTGCTGCAAGAGGGGGGCGCCCCCGAGCCACAGGACCACTCTCTGCTGAGTGTCCTTTGCTGTGCATTAAAAGAGACAGTATTGGGAGCTGCAGTCAGAGGGGGTTATCCTCAGCAGCACGCCTCCCCTGCTGCCAGAGGGGGGCGCCCCCGAGCCACAGGACCACTCTCTGCTGAGTGTCCTTTGCTGTGCATTAAAAGAGACAGTACTGGGAGCTGCAGACAGAGGGGGTTATCCTCAGCAGCACAGCTCCCCTGCTGCCAGAGGGGGCACCCCCGAGCCACAGGACCACTCTCTGCTGAGTGTCCTTTGCTGTGCATTAAAAGAGACAGTATTGGGAGCTGCAGACAGAGGGGGTTATCCTCAGCAGCACTGCTCCCCTGCTGCCAGAGGGGGGCGCCCCCGAGCCACAGGACCACTCTCTGCTCAGTGTCCTTTGCTGTGCATTAAAAGAGACAGTACTGGGAGCTGCAGACAGAGGGGGTTATCCTCAGCAGCACAGCTCCCCTGCTGCCAGAGGGGGGCGCCCCGAGCCACAGGACCACTCTCTGCTCAGTGTCCTTTGCTGTGCATTAAAAGAGACAGTATTGGGAGCTGCAGACAGAGGGGGTTATCCTCAGCAGCACAGCTCCCCTGCTGCCAGAGGGGGCGCCCCCGAGCCACAGGACCACTCTCTGCTCAGTGTCCTTTGCTGTGCATTAAAAGAGACAGTACTGGGAGCTGCAGACAGAGGGGGTTATCCTCAGCAGCACAGCTCCCTTGCTGCCAGAGGGGGCGCCCCCGAGCCACAGGACCACTCTCTGCTGAGTGTCCTTTGCTGTGCATTAAAAGAGACAGTACTGGGAGCTGCAGACAGAGGGGGTTATCCTCAGCAGCACAGCTCCCCTGCTGCCAGAGGGGGCGCCCCGAGCCACAGGACCACTCTCTGCTGAGTGTCCTTTGCTGTGCATTAAAAGAGACAGTACTGGGAGCTGCAGACAGAGGGGGTTATCCTCAGCAGCACAGCTCCCCTGCTGCCAGAGGGGGGCGCCCCCGAGCCACAGGACCACTCTCTGCTGAGTGTCCTTTGCTGTGCATTAAAAGAGACAAAACTAGGAGCTGCAGACAGAGGGGGTTATCCTCAGCAGCACAGCTCCCCTGCTGCCAGAGGGGGCGCCCCCGAGCCACAGGACCACTCTCTGCTCAGTGTCCTTTGCTGTGCATTAAAAGAGACAGTGCTGGGAGCTGCAGACAGAGGGGGTTATCCTCAGCAGCACAGCTCCCCTGCTGCCAGAGGGGGGCGCCCCCGAGCCACAGGACCACTCTCTGCTGAGTGTCCTTTGCTGTGCATTAAAAGAGACAGTACTGGGAGCTGCAGACAGAGGGGGTTATCCTCAGCAGCACAGCTCCCCTGCAGCCAGAGGGGGCGCCCCCGAGCCACAGGACCACTCTCTGCTGAGTGTCCTTTGCTGTGCATTAAAAGAGACAGTACTGGGAGCTGCAGACAGACGGGGTTATCCTCAGCAGCACAGCTCCCCTGCTGCCAGAGGGGGCGCCCCCGAACCACAGGACCACTCTCTGCTCAGTGTCCTTTGCTGTGCATTAAAAGAGACAATACTGGGAGCTGCAGTCAGAGGGGGTTATCCTCAGCAGCACACCTCCCCTGCTGCAAGAAGGGGGCGCCCCCGAGCCACAGGACCACTCTCTGCTCAGTGTCCTTTGCTGCGCATTAAAAGAGACAGTACTGGGAGCTGCAGACAGAGGGGGTTATCCTCAGCAGCACAGCTCCCCTGCTGCAAGAGGGGGCGCCCCCGAGCCACAGGACCACTCTCTGCTGAGTGTCCTTTGCTGTGCATTAAAAGAGACAGTACTGGGAGCTGCAGACAGAGGGGGTTATCCTCAGCAGCACAGCTCCCCTGCTGCCAGAGGGGGCGCCCCCGAGCCACAGGACCACTCTCTGCTCAGTGTCCTTTGCTGTGCATTAAAAGAGACAGTACTGGGAGCTGCAGCCAGAGGGGGTTATCCTCAGCAGCACAGCTCCCCTGCTGCCAGAGGGGGGCGCCCCGAGCCACAGGACCACTCTCTGCTCAGTGTCCTTTGCTGTGCATTAAAAGAGACAGTACTGGGAGCTGCAGACAGAGGGGGTTATCCTCAGCAGCACACCTCCCCTGCTGCCAGAGGGGGGCGCCCCCGAGCCACAGGACCACTCTCTGCTCAGTGTCCTTTGCTGTGCATTAAAAGAGACAGTACTGGGAGCTGCAGACAGAGGGGGTTATCCTCAGCAGCACAGCTCCCCTGCTGCCAGAGGGGGCGCCCCCGAGCCACAGGACCACTCTCTTCTCAGTGTCCTTTGCTGTGAATTAAAAGAGACAGTACTGGGAGCTGCAGACAGAGGGGGTTATCCTCAGCAGCACACCTCCCCTGCTGCCAGAGGGGGGCGCCCCCGAGCCACAGGACCACTCTCTGCTCAGTGTCCTTTGCTGTGCATTAAAAGAGACAGTACTGGGAGCTGCAGACAGAGGGGGTTATCCTCAGCAGCACAGCTCCCCTGCTGCCAGAGGGGGGCGCCCCCGAGCCACAGGACTACTCTCTGCTGAGTGTCCTTTGCTGTGCATGAAAAGAGACAGTACTGGGAGCTGCAGACAGAGGGGGTTATCCTCAGCAGCACAGCTCCCCTGCTGCCAGAGGGGGGCGCCCCCAGCCACAGGACCACTCTCTGCTCAGTGTCCTTTGCTGTGCATTAAAAGAGACAGTACTGGGAGCTGCAGCCAGAGGGCGTAATCCTCAGCAGCACCGCTCCCCTGCTGCCAGAGGGGGCGCCCCCGATCCACTGGACTACTCTCTGCTGAGTGTCCTTTGCTGTGCATTAAAAGAGACAGTACTGGGATCTGCAGACAGAGGGGGTTATCCTCAGCAGCACAGCTCCCCTGCTGCCAGAGGGGGCGCCCCCGAGCCACAGGACCACTCTCTGCTCAGTGTCCTTTGCTGTGCATTAAAAGAGACAGTACTGGGAGCTGCAGACAGAGGGGGTCATCCTCAGCAGCACAGCTCCCCTGCTGCCTGAGGGGGCGCCCCCGAGCCACAGGACCACTCTCTGCTCAGTGTCCTTTGCTGTGCATTAAAAGAGACAGTACTGGGAGCTGCAGACAGAGGGGGTTATCCTCAGCAGCACAGCTCCCCTGCTGCCAGAGGGGGGCGCCCCCGAGCCACAGGACCACTCTCTGCTCAGTGTCCTTTGCTGTGCATTAAAAGAGACAGTACTGGGAGCTGCAGACAGAGGGGGTTATCCTCAGCAGCACAGCTCCCCTGCTGCCAGAGGGGGCGCCCCCGAGCCACAGGACCACTCTCTGCTCAGTGTCCTTTGCTGTGCATTAAAAGAGACAGTACTGGGAGCTGCAGACAGAGGGGGTTATCCTCAGCAGCACAGCTCCCCTGCTGCCAGAGGGGGGCGCCCCCGAGCCACAGGACCACTCTCTGCTCAGTGTCCTTTGCTGTGCATAAAAAGAGACAGTACTGGGAGCTGCAGACAGAGGGGGTTATCCTCAGCAGCACAGCTCCCCTGCTGCCAGAGGGGGCGCCCCCGAGCCACAGGACCACTCTCTGCTCAGTGTCCTTTGCTGTGCATTAAAAGAGACAGTACTGGGAGCTGCAGGAAGAGGGGGTTATCCTAAGCAGCACAGCTCCCCTGCTGCCAGAGGGGGGCGCTCCCGAGCCACAGGACCACTCTCTGCTGAGTGTCCTTTGCTGTGCATTAAAAGAGACAGTACTGGGAGCTGCAGACAGAGGGGGTTATCCTCAGCAGCACACCTCCCCTGCTGCCAGAGGGGGCGCCCCCGAGCCACAGGACCACTCTCTGCTCAGTGTCCTTTGCTGTGCATTAAAAGAGACAGTACTGGGAGCTGCAGACAAAGGGGGTTATCCTCAGCAGCACAGCTCCCCTGCTGCCAGAGGGGGGCGCTCCCGAGCCACAGGACCACTCTCTGCTGAGTGTCCTTTGCTGTGCATGAAAAGAGACAGTACTGGGAGCTGCAGACAGAGGGGGTTATCCTCAGCAGCACAGCTCCCCTGCTGCCAGAGGGGGGCGCCCCCGAGCCACAGGACCACTCTCTGCTCAGTGTCCTTTGCTGTGCATTAAAAGAGACAGTACTGGGAGCTGCAGACAGAGGGGGTTATCCTCAGCAGCACAGCTCCCCTGCTGCCAGAGGGGGGCGCCCCCGAGCCACAGGACCACTCTCTGCTGAGTGTCCTTTGCTGTGCATTAAAAGAGACAGTACTGGGAGCTGCAGACAGAGGGGGTTATCCTCAGCAGCACAGCTCCCCTGCTGCCAGAGGGGGGCGCCCCCGAGCCACAGGACCACTCTCTGCTGAGTGTCCTTTGCTGTGCATTAAAAGAGACAGTATTGAGAGCTGCAGCCAGAGGGGGTTATCCTCAGCAGCACAGCTCCCCTGCTGCCAGAGGGGGCGCCCCCGAGCCACAGGACCACTCTCTGCTGAGTGTCCTTTGCTGTGCATTAAAAGAGACAGTACTGGGAGCTGCAGACAGAGGGGGTTATCCTCAGCAGCACACCTCCCCTGCTGCCAGAGGGGGGCGCCCCAGAGCCACAGGACCACTCTCTGCTCAGTGTCCTTTGCTGTGCATTAAAAGAGACAGTACTGGGAGCTGCAGACAGAGGGGGTTATCCTCAGCAGCACAGCTCCCCTGCTGCCAGAGGGGGGCGCCCCCGAGCCACAGGACCACTCTCTGCTCAGTGTCCTTTGCTGTGCATTAAAAGAGACAGTACTGGGAGCTGCAGACAGAGGGGGTTATCCTCAGCAGCACAGCTCCCCTGCTGCCAGAGGGGGGCGCCCCCGAGCCACAGGACCACTCTCTGCTCAGTGTCCTTTGCTGTGCATAAAAAGAGACAGTACTGGGAGCTGCAGCCAGAGGGCGTTATCCTCAGCAGCACCACTCCCCTTCTGCCAGAGGGGGGCGCCCCCAAGCCACAGGACCACTCTCTGCTCAGTGTCCTTTGCTGTGCATTAAAAGAGACAGTATTGGGAGCTGCAGACAGAGGGGGTCATCCTCAGCAGCACAGCTCCCCTGCTGCCAGAGGGGGGCGCCCCCGAGCCACAGGACCACTCTCTGCTCAGTGTCCTTTGCTGTGCATAAAAAGAGACAGTACTGGGAGCTGCAGCCAGAGGGCGTTATCCTCAGCAGCACCACTCCCCTTCTGCCAGAGGGGGGCGCCCCCAAGCCACAGGACCACTCTCTGCTCAGTGTCCTTTGCTGTGCATTAAAAGAGACAGTATTGGGAGCTGCAGACAGAGGGGGTCATCCTCAGCAGCACAGCTCCCCTGCTGCCAGAGGGGGGCGCCCCCGAGCCACAGGACCACTCTCTGCTCAGTGTCCTTTGCTGTGCATTAAAAGAGACAGTACTGGGAGCTGCAGACAGAGGGGGTTATCCTCAGCAGCACAGCTCCCCTGCTGCCAGAGGGGGTGCCCCCGAGCCACAGGACCACTCTCTGCTCAGTGTCCTTTGCTGTGCATAAAAAGAGACAGTACTGGGAGCTGCAGACAGAGGGGGTTATCCTCAGCAGCACAGCTCCCCTGCTGCCAGAGGGGGGCGCCCCCAGCCACAGGACCACTCTCTGCTCAGTGTCCTTTGCTGTGCATTAAAAGAGACAGTACTGGGAGCTGCAGCCAGAGGGCGTAATCCTCAGCAGCACCGCTCCCCTGCTGCCAGAGGGGGCGCCCCCGATCCACAGGACCACTCTCTGCTCAGTGTCCTTTGCTGTGCATTAAAAGAGACAGTACTGGGATCTGCAGACAGAGGGGGTTATCCTCAGCAGCACCACTCCCCTTCTGCCAGAGGGGGCGCCCCCGAGCCACAGGACCACTCTCTGCTCAGTGTCCTTTGCTGTGCATTAAAAGAGACAGTACTGGGAGCTGCAGACAGAGGGGGTCATCCTCAGCAGCACAGCTCCCCTGCTGCCTGAGGGGGCGCCCCCGAGCCACAGGATCACTCTCTGCTCAGTGTCCTTTGCTGTGCATTAAAAGAGACAGTACTGGGAGCTGCAGACAGAGGGGGTTATCCTCAGCAGCACAGCTCCCCTGCTGCCAGAGGGGGGCGCCCCCGAGCCACAGGACCACTCTCTGCTCAGTGTCCTTTGCTGTGCATTAAAAGAGACAGTACTGGGAGCTGCAGACAGAGGGGGTTATCCTCAGCAGCACAGCTCCCCTGCTGCCAGAGGGGGCGCCCCCGAGCCACAGGACCACTCTCTGCTCAGTGTTCTTTGCTGTGCATTAAAAGAGACAGTACTGGGAGCTGCAGACAGAGGGGGTTATCCTCAGCAGCACAGCTCCACTGCTGCCAGAGGGGGGCGCTCCCGAGCCACAGGACCACTCTCTGCTGAGTGTCCTTTGCTGTGCATTAAAAGAGACAGTACTGGGAGCTGCAGACAGAGGGGGTTATCCTCAGCAGCACAGCTCCCCTGCTGCCAGAGGGGGGCGCTCCCGAGCCACAGGACCACTCTCTGCTCAGTGTCCTTTGCTGTGCATTAAAAGAGACAGTACTGGGAGCTGCAGACAGAGGGGGTTATCCTCAGCAGCACAGCTCCCCTGCTGCCAGAGGGGGGCGCTCCCGAGCCACAGGACCACTCTCTGCTGAGTGTCCTTTGCTGTGCATTAAAAGAGACAGTACTGGGAGCTGCAGACAGAGGGGGTTATCCTCAGCAGCACACCTCCCCTGCTGCCAGAGGGGGCGCCCCCGAGCCACAGGACCACTCTCTGCTCAGTGTCCTTTGCTGTGCATTAAAAGAGACAGTACTGGGAGCTGCAGACAAAGGGGGTTATCCTCAGCAGCACAGCTCCCCTGCTGCCAGAGGGGGGCGCTCCCGAGCCACAGGACCACTCTCTGCTGAGTGTCCTTTGCTGTGCATTAAAAGAGACAGTACTGGGAGCTGCAGACAGAGGGGGTTATCCTCAGCAGCACAGCTCCCCTGCTGCCAGAGGGGGGCGCCCCCGAGCCACAGGACCACTCTCTGCTCAGTGTCCTTTGCTGTGCATTAAAAGAGACAGTACTGGGAGCTGCAGACAGAGGGGGTTATCCTCAGCAGCACAGCTCCCCTGCTGCCAGAGGGGGGCGCCCCCGAGCCACAGGACCACTCTCTGCTGAGTGTCCTTTGCTGTGCATTAAAAGAGACAGTACTGGGAGCTGCAGACAGAGGGGGTTATCCTCAGCAGCACAGCTCCCCTGCTGCCAGAGGGGGGCGCCCCCGAGCCACAGGACCACTCTCTGCTGAGTGTCCTTTGCTGTGCATTAAAAGAGACAGTACTGGGAGCTGCAGACAGAGGGGGTTATCCTCAGCAGCACAGCTCCCCTGCTGCCAGAGGGGGCGCCCCCGAGCCACAGGACCACTCTCTGCTCAGTGTCCTTTGCTGTGCATTAAAAGAGACAGTACTGGGAGCTGCAGACAGAGGGGGTTATCCTCAGCAGCACAGCTCCCCTGCTGCCAGAGGGGGCGCCCACAAGCCACAGGACCACTCTCTGCTCAGTGTCCTTTGCTGTGCATTAAAAGAGACAGTACTGGGAGCTGCAGACAGAGGGGGTTATCCTCAGCAGCACCCCTCCCCTGCTGCCAGAGGGGGGCGCTCCCGAGCCACAGGACCACTCTCTGCTGAGTGTCCTTTGCTGTGCATTAAAAGAGACAGTACTGGGAGCTGCAGGAAGAGGGGGTTATCCTCAGCAGCACAGCTCCCCTGCTGCCAGAGGGGGGCGCTCCCGAGCCACAGGACCACTCTCTGCTGAGTGTCCTTTGCTGTGCATTAAAAGAGACAGTACTGGGAGCTGCAGACAAAGGGGGTTATCCTCAGCAGCACAGCTCCCCTGCTGCCAGAGGGGGGCGCTCCCGAGCCACAGGACCACTCTCTGCTGAGTGTCCTTTGCTGTGCATTAAAAGAGACAGTACTGGGAGCTGCAGACAGAGGGGGTTATCCTCAGCAGCACAGCTCCCCTGCTGCCAGAGGGGGGCGCCCCCGAGCCACAGGACCACTCTCTGCTCAGTGTCCTTTGCTGTGCATTAAAAGAGACAGTACTGGGAACTGCAGCCAGAGGGGGTTATCCTCAGCAGCACAGCTCCCCTGCTGCCAGAGGGGGGCGCCCCCGAGCCACAGGACCACTCTCTGCTCAGTGTCCTTTGCTGTGCATTAAAAGAGACAGTACTGGGAGCTGCAGACGGAGGGGGTTATCCTCAGCAACACAGCTCCCCTGCTGCCAGAGGGGGCGCCCCCGAGCCACAGGACCACTCTCTGCTCAGTGTCCTTTGCTGTGCATTAAAAGAGACAGTACTGGGAGCTGCAGACAGAGGGGGTTATCCTCAGCAGCACACCTCCCCTGCTGCCAGAGGGGGGCGCTCCCGAGCCACAGGACCACTCTCTGCTGAGTGTCCTTTGCTGTGCATTAAAAGAGACAGTACTGGGAGCTGCAGGAAGAGGGGGTTATCCTCAGCAGCACAGCTCCCCTGCTGCCAGAGGGGGGCGCTCCCGAGCCACAGGACCACTCTCTGCTGAGTGTCCTTTGCTGTGCATTAAAAGAGACAGTACTGGGAGCTGCAGACAAAGGGGGTTATCCTCAGCAGCACAGCTCCCCTGCTGCCAGAGGGGGGCGCCCCCGAGCCACAGGACCACTCTCTGCTCAGTGTCCTTTGCTGTGCATTAAAAGAGACAGTACTGGGAGCTGCAGACAGAGGGGGTTATCCTCAGCAGCACAGCTCCCCTGCTGCCAGAGGGGGGCGCCCCCGAGCCACAGGACCACTCTCTGCTCAGTGTCCTTTGCTGTGCATTAAAAGAGACAGTACTGGGAGCTGCAGACAGAGGGGGTTATCCTCAGCAGCACAGCTCCCCTGCTGCCAGAGGGGGGCGCCCCCGAGCCACAGGACCACTCTCTGCTGAGTGTCCTTTGCTGTGCATTAAAAGAGACAGTACTGGGAGCTGCAGACAAAGGGGGTTATCCTCAGCAGCACAGCTCCCCTGCTGCCAGAGGGGGCGCCCCCAGCCACAGGACCACTCTCTGCTGAGTGTCCTTTGCTGTGCATTAAAAGAGAAAGTATTGGGAGCTGCAGACAGAGGGGGTTATCCTCAGCAGCACAGCTCCCCTGCTGCCAGAGGGGGGTGCTCCCGAGCCACAGGACCACTCTCTGCTCAGTGTCTTTTGCTGTGTATTAAAAGAGACAGTACTGGGAGCTGCAGACAGAGGGGGTTATTTTCAGCAGCACAGCTCCCCTGCTGCCAGGGGGGGCGCCCCCGAGCCACAGGACCACTCTCTGCTGAGTGTCCTTTGCTGTGCATTAAAAGAGACAGTACTGGGAGCTGCAGCCAGAGGGGGTTATCCTCAGCAGCACAGCTCCCCTGCTGCCAGTGGGGGCGCCCCCGAGCCACAGGACCACTCTCTGCTGAGTGTCCTTTGCTGTGCATTAAAAGAGACAGTATTGGGAGCTGCAGACAGAGGGGGTTATCCTCAGCAGCACAGCTCCCCTGCTGCCAGAGGGGGGCGCCCCGAGCCACAGGACCACTCTCTGCTCAGTGTCCTTTGCTGTGCATTAAAAGAGACAGTACTGGGAACTGCAGCCAGAGGGGGTTATCCTCAGCAGCACAGCTCCCCTGCTGCCAGAGGGGGGCGCCCCGAGCCACAGGACCACTCTCTGCTCAGTGTCCTTTGCTGTGCATTAAAAGAGACAGTACTGGGAACTACAGCCAGAGGGGGTTATCCTCAGCAGCACAGCTCCCCTGCTGCCAGAGGGGGGCGCCCCGAGCCACAGGACCACTCTCTGCTCAGTGTCCTTTGCTGTGCATTAAAAGAGACAGTACTGGGAGCTGCAGCCAGAGGGCGTTACCCTCAGCAGCACCACTCCCCTTCTGCCAGAGGGGGGCGCCCCCAAGCCACAGGACCACTCTCTGCTCAGTGTCCTTTGCTGTGCATTAAAAGAGACAGTATTGGGAGCTGCAGACAGAGGGGGTCATCCTCAGCAGCACAGCTCCCCTGCTGCCAGAGGGGGCGCACCCGAGCCACAGGACCACTCTCTGCTCAGTGTCCTTTGCTGTGCATTAAAAGAGACAGTACTGGGAGCTGCAGACAGAGGTGGTTATCCTCAGCAGCACAGCTCCCCTGCTGCCAGAGGGGGGCGCCCCCGAGCCACAGGACCACTCTCTGCTCAGTGTCCTTTGCTGTGCATTAAAAGAGACAGTATTGAGAGCTGCAGCCAGAGGGGGTTATCCTCAGCAGCACAGCTCCCCTGCTGCCAGAGGGGGCGCCCCCGAGCCACAGGACCACTCTCTGCTGAGTGTCCTTTGCTGTGCATTAAAAGAGACAGTACTGGGAGCTGCAGACAGAGGGGGTTATCCTCAGCAGCACACCTCCCCTGCTGCCAGAGGGGGGCGCCCCAGAGCCACAGGACCACTCTCTGCTCAGTGTCCTTTGCTGTGCATTAAAAGAGACAGTACTGGGAGCTGCAGACAGAGGGGGTTATCCTCAGCAGCACAGCTCCCCTGCTGCCAGAGGGGGGCGCCCCCGAGCCACAGGACCACTCTCTGCTCAGTGTCCTTTGCTGTGCATTAAAAGAGACAGTACTGGGAGCTGCAGACAGAGGGGGATATCCTCAGCAGCACAGCTCCCCTGCTGCCAGAGGGGGGCGCCCCCGAGCCACAGGACCACTCTCTGCTGAGTGTCCTTTGCTGTGCATTAAAAGAGACAGTATTGGGAGCTGCAGACAGAGGGGGTTATCCTCAGCAGCACAGCTCCCCTGCTGCCAGAGGGGGGCGCCCCCGAGCCACAGGACCACTCTCTGCTCAGTGTCCTTTGCTGTGCATTAAAAGAGACAGTACTGGGAGCTGCAGACAGAGGGGGTTATCCTCAGCAGCACAGCTCCCCTGCTGCCAGAGGGGGGCGCCCCGAGCCACAGGACCACTCTCTGCTCAGTGTCCTTTGCTGTGCATTAAAAGAGACAGTACTGGGAACTACAGCCAGAGGGGGTTATCCTCAGCAGCACAGCTCCCCTGCTGCCAGAGGGGGGCGCCCCGAGCCACAGGACCACTCTCTGCTCAGTGTCCTTTGCAGTGCATTAAAAGAGACAGTACTGGGAGCTGCAGCCAGAGGGCGTTACCCTCAGCAGCACCACTCCCCTTCTGCCAGAGGGGGGCGCCCCCAAGCCACAGGACCACTCTCTGCTCAGTGTCCTTTGCTGTGCATTAAAAGAGACAGTATTGGGAGCTGCAGACAGAGGGGGTCATCCTCAGCAGCACAGCTCCCCTGCTGCCAGAGGGGGCGCACCCGAGCCACAGGACCACTCTCTGCTCAGTGTCCTTTGCTGTGCATTAAAAGAGACAGTACTGGGAGCTGCAGGAAGAGGGGGTTATCCTCAGCAGCACAGCTCCCCTGCTGCCAGAGGGGGGCGCCCCCGAGCCACAGGACCACTCTCTGCTCAGTGTCCTTTGCTGTGCATTAAAAGAGACAGTACTGGGAGCTGCAGACGGAGGGGGTTATCCTCAGCAGCACAGCTCCCCTGCTGCCAGAGGGGGGCGCCCCCGAGCCACAGGACCACTCTCTGCTCAGTGTCCTTTGCTGTGCATAAAAAGAGACAGTACTGGGAGCTGCAGCCAGAGGGCGTTATCCTCAGCAGCACCACTCCCCTTCTGCCAGAGGGGGGCGCCCCCAAGCCACAGGACCACTCTCTGCTCAGTGTCCTTTGCTGTGCATTAAAAGAGACAGTATTGGGAGCTGCAGACAGAGGGGGTCATCCTCAGCAGCACAGCTCCCCTGCTGCCAGAGGGGGCGCACCCGAGCCACAGGACCACTCTCTGCTCAGTGTCCTTTGCTGTGCATTAAAAGAGACAGTACTGGGAGCTGCAGACAGAGGGGGTTATCCTCAGCAGCACACCTCACCTGCTGCCAGAGGGGGGCGCCCCCGAACCATAGGACCACTCTCTGCTCAGTGTCCTTTGCTGTGCATTAAAAGAGACAGTACTGGGAGCTGCAGACAGAGGGGGTTATCCTCAGCAGCACAGCTCCCCTGCTGCCAGAGGGGGGCGCCCACGAGCCACAGGACCACTCCCTGCTGAGTGTCCTTTGCTGTGCATCAAAAGAGACAGTACTGGGAGCTGCAGACAGAGGGGGTTATCTTTAGCAGCACAGCTCCCCTGCTGCCAGAGGGGGGCGCTCCCGAGCCACAGGACCACTCTCTGCTCAGTGTCCTTTGCTGTGCATTAAAAGAGACAGTATTGGGAGCTGCAGACAGAGGGGGTTATCCTCAGCAGCACAGCTCCCCTGCTGCCAGAGGGGGCGCCCCGAGCCACAGGACCACTCTCTGCTGAGTGTCCTCTGCTGTGCATTAAAAGAGACAGTACTGGGATCTGCCGACAGAGGGGGTTATCCTCAGCAGCACAGCTCCCCTGCTGCCAGAGGGGGCGCCCCCGAGCCACAGGACTACTCTCTGCTGAGTGTCCTTTGCTGTGCATTAAAAGAGACAGTACTGGGAGCTGCAGACAGAGGGGGTTATCCTCAGCAGCACAGCTCCCCTGCTGCCAGAGGGGGCGCCCCCGAGCCACAGGACCACTCTCTGCTCAGTGTGCTTTGCTGTGCATTAAAAGAGACAGTACTGGGAGCTGCAGACAGAGGGGGTTATCCTCAGCAGCACAGCTCCCCTGCTGCCAGAGGGGGCGCCCACAAGCCACAGGACCACTCTCTGCTCAGTGTCCTTTGCTGTGCATTAAAAGAGACAGTACTGGGAGCTGCAGACAGAGGGGGTTATCCTCAGCAGCACAGCTCCCCTGCTGCCAGAGGGGGCGCACCCGAGCCACAGGACCACTCTCTGCTCAGTGTCCTTTGCTGTGCATTAAAAGAGACAGTACTGGGAGCTGCAGACAGAGGGGGTTATCCTCAGCAGCACAGCTCCCCTGCTGCCAGAGGGGGGCGCCCACGAGCCACAGGACCACTCCCTGCTGAGTGTCCTTTGCTGTGCATCAAAAGAGACAGTACTGGGAGCTGCAGACAGAGGGGGTTATCTTTAGCAGCACAGCTCCCCTGCTGCCAGAGGGGGGCGCTCCCGAGCCACAGGACCACTCTCTGCTCAGTGTCCTTTGCTGTGCATTAAAAGAGACAGTATTGGGAGCTGCAGACAGAGGGGGTTATCCTCAGCAGCACAGCTCCCCTGCTGCCAGAGGGGGCGCCCCGAGCCACAGGACCACTCTCTGCTGAGTGTCCTCTGCTGTGCATTAAAAGAGACAGTACTGGGATCTGCCGACAGAGGGGGTTATCCTCAGCAGCACAGCTCCCCTGCTGCCAGAGGGGGCGCCCCCGAGCCACAGGACTACTCTCTGCTGAGTGTCCTTTGCTGTGCATTAAAAGAGACAGTACTGGGAGCTGCAGACAGAGGGGGTTATCCTCAGCAGCACAGCTCCCCTGCTGCCAGAGGGGGCGCCCCCGAGCCACAGGACCACTCTCTGCTCAGTGTCCTTTGCTGTGCATTAAAAGAGACAGTACTGGGAGCTGCAGACAGAGGGGGTTATCCTCAGCAGCACAGCTCCCCTGCTGCCAGAGGGGGCGCCCACAAGCCACAGGACCACTCTCTGCTCAGTGTCCTTTGCTGTGCATTAAAAGAGACAGTACTGGGAGCTGCAGACAGAGGGGGTTATCCTCAGCAGCACACCTCCCCTGCTGCCAGAGGGGGGCGCTGCCGAGCCACAGGACCACTCTCTGCTGAGTGTCCTTTGCTGTGCATTAAAAGAGACAGTACTGGGAGCTGCAGGAAGAGGGGGTTATCCTCAGCAGCACAGCTCCCCTGCTGCCAGAGGGGGGCGCTCCCGAGCCACAGGACCACTCTCTGCTGAGTGTCCTTTGCTGTGCATTAAAAGAGACAGTACTGGGAGCTGCAGACAAAGGGGGTTATCCTCAGCAGCACAGCTCCCCTGCTGCCAGAGGGGGGCGCTCCCGAGCCACAGGACCACTCTCTGCTGAGTGTCCTTTGCTGTGCATTAAAAGGGACAGTACTGGGAGCTGCAGACAGAGGGGGTTATCCTCAGCAGCACAGCTCCCCTGCTGCCAGAGGGGGGCGCCCCCGAGCCACAGGACCACTCTCTGCTCAGTGTCCTTTGCTGTGCATTAAAAGAGACAGTACTGGGAGCTGCAGACAGAGGGGGTTATCCTCAGCAGCACAGCTCCCCTGCTGCCAGAGGGGTGCGCCCCCGAGCCACAGGACCACTCTCTGCTGAGTGTCCTTTGCTGTGCATTAAAAGAGACAGTACTGGGAGCTGCAGACAGAGGGGGTTATCCTCAGCAGCACAGCTCCCCTGCTGCCAGAGGGGGGCGACCCCGAGCCACAGGACCACTCTCTGCTGAGTGTCCTTTGCTGTGCATTAAAAGAGACAGTATTGAGAGCTGCAGCCAGAGGGGGTTATCCTCAGCAGCACAGCTCCCCTGCTGCCAGAGGGGGCGCCCCCGAGCCACAGGACCACTCTCTGCTGAGTGTCCTTTGCTGTGCATTAAAAGAGACAGTACTGGGAACTGCTGCCAGAGGGGGTTATCCTCAGCAGCACAGCTCCCCTGCTGCCAGAGGGGGGCGCCCCGAGCCACAGGACCACTCTCTGCTCAGTGTCCTTTGCTGTGCATTAAAAGAGACAGTACTGGGAGCTGCAGCCAGAGGGCGTTATCCTCAGCAGCACCACTCCCCTGCTGCCAGAGGGGGGCGCCCCCAAGCCACAGGACCACTCTCTGCTCAGTGTCCTTTGCTGTGCATTAAAAGAGACAGTATTGGGAGCTGCAGACAGAGGGGGTCATCCTCAGCAGCACAGCTCCCCTGCTGCCAGAGGGGGCGCACCCGAGCCACAGGACCACTCTCTGCTGAGTGTCCTTTGCTGTGCATTAAAAGAGACAGTACTGGGAGCTGCAGACAGAGGGGGTTATCCTCAGCAGCACAGCTCCCCTGCTGCCAGAGGGGGGCGCCCCCGAGCCACAGGACCACTCTCTGCTCAGTGTCCTTTGCTGTGCATTAAAAGAGACAGTACTGGGAGCTGCAGACGGAGGGGGTTATCCTCAGCAACAGAGCTCCCCTGCTGCCAGAGGGGGCGCCCCCGAGCCACAGGACCACTCTCTGCTCAGTGTCCTTTGCTGTGCATAAAAAGAGACAGTACTGGGAGCTGCAGACAGAGGGGGTTATCCTCAGCAGCACACCTCCCCTGCTGCCAGAGGGGGGCGCCCCCGAGCCATAGGACCACTCTCTGCTCAGTGTCCTTTGCTGTGCATTAAAAGAGACAGTACTGGGAGCTGCAGACAGAGGGGGTTATCCTCAGCAGCACAGCTCCCCTGCTGCCAGAGGGGGGCGCCCCCGAGCCACAGGACCACTCCCTGCTGAGTGTCCTTTGCTGTGCATCAAAAGAGACAGTACTGGGAGCTGCAGACAGAGGGGGTTATCTTTAGCAGCACAGCTCCCCTGCTGCCAGAGGGGGGCGCTCCCGAGCCACAGGACCACTCTCTGCTCAGTGTCCTTTGCTGTGCATTAAAAGAGACAGTATTGGGAGCTGCAGACAGAGGGGGTTATCCTCAGCAGCACAGCTCCCCTGCTGCCAGAGGGGGCGCCCCGAGCCACAGGACCACTCTCTGCTGAGTGTCCTCTGCTGTGCATTAAAAGAGACAGTACTGGGATCTGCCGACAGAGGGGGTTATCCTCAGCAGCACAGCTCCCCTGCTGCCAGAGGGGGCGCCCCCGAGCCACAGGACTACTCTCTGCTGAGTGTCCTTTGCTGTGCATTAAAAGAGACAGTACTGGGAGCTGCAGACAGAGGGGGTTATCCTCAGCAGCACAGCTCCCCTGCTGCCAGAGGGGGCGCCCCCGAGCCACAGGACCACTCTCTGCTCAGTGTCCTTTGCTGTGCATTAAAAGAGACAGTACTGGGAGCTGCAGACAGAGGGGGTTATCCTCAGCAGCACAGCTCCCCTGCTGCCAGAGGGGGCGCCCACAAGCCACAGGACCACTCTCTGCTCAGTGTCCTTTGCTGTGCATTAAAAGAGACAGTACTGGGAGCTGCAGACAGAGGGGGTTATCCTCAGCAGCACACCTCCCCTGCTGCCAGAGGGGGGCGCTCCCGAGCCACAGGACCACTCTCTGCTGAGTGTCCTTTGCTGTGCATTAAAAGAGACAGTACTGGGAGCTGCAGGAAGAGGGGGTTATCCTCAGCAGCACAGCTCCCCTGCTGCCAGAGGGGGGCGCTCCCGAGCCACAGGACCACTCTCTGCTGAGTGTCCTTTGCTGTGCATTAAAAGAGACAGTACTGGGAGCTGCAGACAAAGGGGGTTATCCTCAGCAGCACAGCTCCCCTGCTGCCAGAGGGGGGCGCCCCCGAGCCACAGGACCACTCTCTGCTCAGTGTCCTTTGCTGTGCATTAAAAGAGACAGTACTGGGAGCTGCAGACAGAGGGGGTTATCCTCAGCAGCACAGCTCCCCTGCTGCCAGAGGGGGGCGCCCCCGAGCCACAGGACCACTCTCTGCTCAGTGTCCTTTGCTGTGCATTAAAAGAGACAGTACTGGGAGCTGCAGACAGAGGGGGTTATCCTCAGCAGCACAGCTCCCCTGCTGCCAGAGGGGGGCGCCCCCGAGCCACAGGACCACTCTCTGCTCAGTGTCCTTTGCTGTGCATTAAAAGAGACAGTACTGGGAGCTGCAGACAAAGGGGGTTATCCTCAGCAGCACAGCTCCCCTGCTGCCAGAGGGGGCGCCCCCAGCCACAGGACCACTCTCTGCTGAGTGTCCTTTGCTGTGCATTAAAAGAGAAAGTATTGGGAGCTGCAGACAAGGGGGTTATCCTCAGCAGCACAGCTCCCCTGCTGCCAGAGGGGGGTGCTCCCGAGCCACAGGACCACTCTCTGCTCAGTGTCTTTTGCTGTGTATTAAAAGAGACAGTACTGGGAGCTGCAGACAGAGGGGGTTATTTTCAGCAGCACAGCTCCCCTGCTGCCAGAGGGGGCGCCCCCGAGCCACAGGACCACTCTCTGCTGAGTGTCCTTTGCTGTGCATTAAAAGAGACAGTACTGGGAGCTGCAGACAGAGGGGGTTATCCTCAGCAGCACAGCTCCCCTGCTGCCAGAGGGGGGCGCCCCGAGCCACAGGACCACTCTCTGCTCAGTGTCCTTTGCTGTGCATTAAAAGAGACAGTACTGGGAACTGCAGCCAGAGGGGGTTATCCTCAGCAGCACAGCTCCCCTGCTGCCAGAGGGGGGCGCCCCGAGCCACAGGACCACTCTCTGCTCAGTGTCCTTTGCTGTGCATTAAAAGAGACAGTACTGGGAACTACAGCCAGAGGGGGTTATCCTCAGCAGCACAGCTCCCCTGCTGCCAGAGGGGGGCGCCCCGAGCCACAGGACCACTCTCTGCTCAGTGTCCTTTGCTGTGCATTAAAAGAGACAGTACTGGGAGCTGCAGCCAGAGGGCGTTACCCTCAGCAGCACCACTCCCCTTCTGCCAGAGGGGGGCGCCCCCAAGCCACAGGACCACTCTCTGCTCAGTGTCCTTTGCTGTGCATTAAAAGAGACAGTATTGGGAGCTGCAGACAGAGGGGGTCATCCTCAGCAGCACAGCTCCCCTGCTGCCAGAGGGGGCGCACCCGAGCCACAGGACCACTCTCTGCTCAGTGTCCTTTGCTGAGCATTAAAAGAGACAGTACTGGGAGCTGCAGACAGAGGGGGTTATCCTCAGCAGCACAGCTCCCCTGCTGCCAGAGGGGGGCGCCCCCGAGCCACAGGACCACTCTCTGCTCAGTGTCCTTTGCTGTGCATTAAAAGAGACAGTACTGGGAGCTGTAGACGGAGGGGGTTATCCTCAGCAGCACAGCTCCCCTGCTGCCAGAGGGGGGCGCCCCCGAGCCACAGGACCACTCTCTGCTCAGTGTCCTTTGCTGTGCATAAAAAGAGACAGTACTGGGAGCTGCAGCCAGAGGGCGTTATCCTCAGCAGCACCACTCCCCTTCTGCCAGAGGGGGGCGCCCCCAAGCCACAGGACCACTCTCTGCTCAGTGTCCTTTGCTGTGCATTAAAAGAGACAGTATTGGGAGCTGCAGACAGAGGGGGTCATCCTCAGCAGCACAGCTCCCCTGCTGCCAGAGGGGGCGCACCCGAGCCACAGGACCACTCTCTGCTCAGTGTCCTTTGCTGTGCATTAAAAGAGACAGTACTGGGAGCTGCAGACAGAGGGGGTTATCCTCAGCAGCACAGCTCCCCTGCTGCCAGAGGGGGTGCCCCCGAGCCACAGGACCACTCTCTGCTCAGTGTCCTTTGCTGTGCATAAAAAGAGACAGTACTGGGAGCTGCAGACAGAGGGGGTTATCCTCAGCAGCACACCTCACCTGCTGCCAGAGGGGGGCGCCCCCGAACCATAGGACCACTCTCTGCTCAGTGTCCTTTGCTGTGCATTAAAAGAGACAGTACTGGGAGCTGCAGACAGAGGGGGTTATCCTCAGCAGCACAGCTCCCCTGCTGCCAGAGGGGGGCGCCCCCGAGCCACAGGACCACTCCCTGCTGAGTGTCCTTTGCTGTGCATCAAAAGAGACAGTACTGGGAGCTGCAGACAGAGGGGGTTATCTTTAGCAGCACAGCTCCCCTGCTGCCAGAGGGGGGCGCTCCCGAGCCACAGGACCACTCTCTGCTCAGTGTCCTTTGCTGTGCATTAAAAGAGACAGTATTGGGAGCTGCAGACAGAGGGGGTTATCCTCAGCAGCACAGCTCCCCTGCTGCCAGAGGGGGCGCCCCGAGCCACAGGACCACTCTCTGCTGAGTGTCCTCTGCTGTGCATTAAAAGAGACAGTACTGGGATCTGCCGACAGAGGGGGTTATCCTCAGCAGCACAGCTCCCCTGCTGCCAGAGGGGGCGCCCCCGAGCCACAGGACTACTCTCTGCTGAGTGTCCTTTGCTGTGCATTAAAAGAGACAGTACTGGGAGCTGCAGACAGAGGGGGTTATCCTCAGCAGCACAGCTCCCCTGCAGCCAGAGGGGGCGCCCCCGAGCCACAGGACCACTCTCTGCTCAGTGTCCTTTGCTGTGCATTAAAAGAGACAGTACTGGGAGCTGCAGACAGAGGGGGTTATCCTCAGCAGCACAGCTCCCCTGCTGCCAGAGGGGGCGCCCACAAGCCACAGGACCACTCTCTGCTCAGTGTCCTTTGCTGTGCATTAAAAGAGACAGTACTCGGAGCTGCAGACAGAGGGGGTTATCCTCAGCAGCACACCTCCCCTGCTGCCAGAGGGGGCGCCCCCAGCCACAGGACCACTCTCTGCTGAGTGTCCTTTGCTGTGCATTAAAAGAGACAGTACTGGGAGCTGCAGGAAGAGGGGGTTATCCTCAGCAGCACAGCTCCCCTGCTGCCAGAGGGGGGCGCTCCCGAGCCACAGGACCACTCTCTGCTGAGTGTCCTTTGCTGTGCATTAAAAGAGACAGTACTGGGAGCTGCAGACAGAGGGGGTTATCCTCAGCAGCACACCTCCCCTGCTGCCAGAGGGGGCGCCCCCGAGCCACAGGACCACTCTCTGCTCAGTGTCCTTTGCTGTGCATTAAAAGAGACAGTACTGGGAGCTGCAGACAAAGGGGGTTATCCTCAGCAGCACAGCTCCCCTGCTGCCAGAGGGGGGCGCTCCCGAGCCACAGGACCACTCTCTGCTGAGTGTCCTTTGCTGTGCATTAAAAGAGACAGTACTGGGAGCTGCAGACAGAGGGGGTTATCCTCAGCAGCACAGCTCCCCTGCTGCCAGAGGGGGGCGCCCCCGAGCCACAGGACCACTCTCTGCTCAGTGTCCTTTGCTGTGCATTAAAAGAGACAGTACTGGGAGCTGCAGACAGAGGGGGTTATCCTCAGCAGCACAGCTCCCCTGCTGCCAGAGGGGGGCGCCCCCGAGCCACAGGACCACTCTCTGCTGAGTGTCCTTTGCTGTGCATTAAAAGAGACAGTACTGGGAGCTGCAGACAGAGGGGGTTATCCTCAGCAGCACAGCTCCCCTGCTGCCAGAGGGGGGCGCCCCCGAGCCACAGGACCACTCTCTGCTGAGTGTCCTTTGCTGTGCATTAAAAGAGACAGTACTGGGAGCTGCAGACAGAGGGGGTTATCCTCAGCAGCACAGCTCCCCTGCTGCCAGAGGGGGCGCCCCCGAGCCACAGGACCACTCTCTGCTCAGTGTCCTTTGCTGTGCATTAAAAGAGACAGTACTGGGAGCTGCAGACAGAGGGGGTTATCCTCAGCAGCACAGCTCCCCTGCTGCCAGAGGGGGCGCCCACAAGCCACAGGACCACTCTCTGCTCAGTGTCCTTTGCTGTGCATTAAAAGAGACAGTACTGGGAGCTGCAGACAGAGGGGGTTATCCTCAGCAGCACACCTCCCCTGCTGCCAGAGGGGGGCGCTCCCGAGCCACAGGACCACTCTCTGCTGAGTGTCCTTTGCTGTGCATTAAAAGAGACAGTACTGGGAGCTGCAGGAAGAGGGGGTTATCCTCAGCAGCACAGCTCCCCTGCTGCCAGAGGGGGGCGCTCCCGAGCCACAGGACCACTCTCTGCTGAGTGTCCTTTGCTGTGCATTAAAAGAGACAGTACTGGGAGCTGCAGACAAAGGGGGTTATCCTCAGCAGCACAGCTCCCCTGCTGCCAGAGGGGGGCGCTCCCGAGCCACAGGACCACTCTCTGCTGAGTGTCCTTTGCTGTGCATTAAAAGAGACAGTACTGGGAGCTGCAGACAGAGGGGGTTATCCTCAGCAGCACAGCTCCCCTGCTGCCAGAGGGGGGCGCCCCCGAGCCACAGGACCACTCTCTGCTCAGTGTCCTTTGCTGTGCATTAAAAGAGACAGTACTGGGAACTGCAGCCAGAGGGGGTTATCCTCAGCAGCACAGCTCCCCTGCTGCCAGAGGGGGGCGCCCCCGAGCCACAGGACCACTCTCTGCTCAGTGTCCTTTGCTGTGCATTAAAAGAGACAGTACTGGGAGCTGCAGACGGAGGGGGTTATCCTCAGCAACACAGCTCCCCTGCTGCCAGAGGGGGCGCCCCCGAGCCACAGGACCACTCTCTGCTCAGTGTCCTTTGCTGTGCATAAAAAGAGACAGTACTGGGAGCTGCAGACAGAGGGGGTTATCCTCAGCAGCACACCTCCCCTGCTGCCAGAGGGGGGCGCCCCCGAGCCATAGGACCACTCTCTGCTCAGTGTCCTTTGCTGTGCATTAAAAGAGACAGTACTGGGAGCTGCAGACAGAGGGGGTTATCCTCAGCAGCACAGCTCCCCAGCTGCCAGAGGGGGGCGCCCCCGAGCCACAGGATCACTCCCTGCTGAGTGTCCTTTGCTGTGCATCAAAAGAGACAGTACTGGGAGCTGCAGACAGAGGGGGTTATCTTTAGCAGCACAGCTCCCCTGCTGCCAGAGGGGGGCGCTCCCGAGCCACAGGACCACTCTCTGCTCAGTGTCCTTTGCTGTGCATTAAAAGAGACAGTATTGGGAGCTGCAGACAGAGGGGGTTATCCTCAGCAGCACAGCTCCCCTGCTGCCAGAGGGGGCGCCCCGAGCCACAGGACCACTCTCTGCTGAGTGTCCTCTGCTGTGCATTAAAAGAAACAGTACTGGGATCTGCCGACAGAGGGGGTTATCCTCAGCAGCACAGCTCCCCTGCTGCCAGAGGGGGCGCCCCCGAGCCACAGGACTACTCTCTGCTGAGTGTCCTTTGCTGTGCATTAAAAGAGACAGTACTGGGAGCTGCAGACAGAGGGGGTTATCCTCAGCAGCACAGCTCCCCTGCTGCCAGAGGGGGCGCCCCCGAGCCACAGGACCACTCTCTGCTCAGTGTCCTTTGCTGTGCATTAAAAGAGACAGTACTGGGAGCTGCAGACAGAGGGGGTTATCCTCAGCAGCACAGCTCCCCTGCTGCCAGAGGGGGCGCCCACAAGCCACAGGACCACTCTCTGCTCAGTGTCCTTTGCTGTGCATTAAAAGAGACAGTACTGGGAGCTGCAGACAGAGGGGGTTATCCTCAGCAGCACACCTCCCCTGCTGCCAGAGGGGGGCGCTCCCGAGCCACAGGACCACTCTCTGCTGAGTGTCCTTTGCTGTGCATTAAAAGAGACAGTACTGGGAGCTGCAGGAAGAGGGGGTTATCCTCAGCAGCACAGCTCCCCTGCTGCCAGAGGGGGGCGCTCCCGAGCCACAGGACCACTCTCTGCTGAGTGTCCTTTGCTGTGCATTAAAAGAGACAGTACTGGGAGCTGCAGACAAAGGGGGTTATCCTCAGCAGCACAGCTCCCCTGCTGCCAGAGGGGGGCGCCCCCGAGCCACAGGACCACTCTCTGCTCAGTGTCCTTTGCTGTGCATTAAAAGAGACAGTACTGGGAGCTGCAGATAGAGGGGGTTATCCTCAGCAGCACAGCTCCCCTGCTGCCAGAGGGGGGCGCCCCCGAGCCACAGGACCACTCTCTGCTCAGTGTCCTTTGCTGTGCATTAAAAGAGACAGTACTGGGAGCTGCAGACAGAGGGGGTTATCCTCAGCAGCACAGCTCCCCTGCTGCCAGAGGGGGGCGCCCCCGAGCCACAGGACCACTCTCTGCTGAGTGTCCTTTGCTGTGCATTAAAAGAGACAGTACTGGGAGCTGCAGACAAAGGGGGTTATCCTCAGCAGCACAGCTCCCCTGCTGCCAGAGGGGGCGCCCCCAGCCACAGGACCACTCTCTGCTGAGTGTCCTTTGCTGTGCATTAAAAGAGAAAGTATTGGGAGCTGCAGACAGAGGGGGTTATCCTCAGCAGCACAGCTCCCCTGCTGCCAGAGGGGGGTGCTCCCGAGCCACAGGACCACTCTCTGCTCAGTGTCTTTTGCTGTGTATTAAAAGAGACAGTACTGGGAGCTGCAGACAGAGGGGGTTATTTTCAGCAGCACAGCTCCCCTGCTGCCAGAGGGGGCGCCCCCGAGCCACAGGACCACTCTCTGCTGAGTGTCCTTTGCTGTGCATTAAAAGAGACAGTACTGGGAGCTGCAGCCAGAGGGGGTGATCCTCAGCAGCACAGCTCCCCTGCTGCCAGTGGGGGCGCCCCCGAGCCACAGGACCACTCTCTGCTGAGTGTCCTTTGCTGTGCTTTAAAAGAGACAGTATTGGGAGCTGCAGACAGAGGGGGTTATCCTCAGCAGCACAGCTCCCCTGCTGCCAGAGGGGGGCGCCCCGAGCCACAGGACCACTCTCTGCTCAGTGTCCTTTGCTGTGCATTAAAAGAGACAGTACTGGGAACTGCAGCCAGAGGGGGTTATCCTCAGCAGCACAGCTCCCCTGCTGCCAGAGGGGGGCGCCCCGAGCCACAGGACCACTCTCTGCTCAGTGTCCTTTGCTGTGCATTAAAAGAGACAGTACTGGGAACTACAGCCAGAGGGGGTTATCCTCAGCAGCACAGCTCCCCTGCTGCCAGAGGGGGGCGCCCCGAGCCACAGGACCACTCTCTGCTCAGTGTCCTTTGCTGTGCATTAAAAGAGACAGAACTGGGAGCTGCAGCCAGAGGGCGTTACCCTCAGCAGCACCACTCCCCTTCTGCCAGAGGGGGGCGCCCCCAAGCCACAGGACCACTCTCTGCTCAGTGTCCTTTGCTGTGCATTAAAAGAGACAGTATTGGGAGCTGCAGACAGAGGGGGTCATCCTCAGCAGCACAGCTCCCCTGCTGCCAGAGGGGGCGCACCCGAGCCACAGGACCACTCTCTGCTCAGTGTCCTTTGCTGTGCATTAAAAGAGACAGTACTGGGAGCTGCAGACAGAGGGGGTTATCCTCAGCAGCACAGCTCCCCTGCTGCCAGAGGGGGGCGCCCCCGAGCCACAGGACCACTCTCTGCTCAGTGTCCTTTGCTGTGCATTAAAAGAGACAGTATTGAGAGCTGCAGCCAGAGGGGGTTATCCTCAGCAGCACAGCTCCCCTGCTGCCAGAGGGGGCGCCCCCGAGCCACAGGACCACTCTCTGCTGAGTGTCCTTTGCTGTGCATTAAAAGAGACAGTACTGGGAGCTGCAGACAGAGGGGGTTATCCTCAGCAGCACACCTCCCCTGCTGCCAGAGGGGGGCGCCCCAGAGCCACAGGACCACTCTCTGCTCAGTGTCCTTTGCTGTGCATTAAAAGAGACAGTACTGGGAGCTGCAGACAGAGGGGGTTATCCTCAGCAGCACAGCTCCCCTGCTGCCAGAGGGGGGCGCCCCCGAGCCACAGGACCACTCTCTGCTCAGTGTCCTTTGCTGTGCATTAAAAGAGACAGTACTGGGAGCTGCAGACAGAGGGGGATATCCTCAGCAGCACAGCTCCCCTGCTGCCAGAGGGGGGCGCCCCCGAGCCACAGGACCACTCTCTGCTGAGTGTCCTTTGCTGTGCATTAAAAGAGACAGTATTGGGAGCTGCAGACAGAGGGGGTTATCCTCAGCAGCACAGCTCCCCTGCTGCCAGAGGGGGGCGCCCCCGAGCCACAGGACCACTCTCTGCTCAGTGTCCTTTGCTGTGCATTAAAAGAGACCGTACTGGGAGCTGCAGACAGAGGGGGTTATCCTCAGCAGCACAGCTCCCCTGCTGCCAGAGGGGGGCGCCCCGAGCCACAAGACCACTCTCTGCTCAGTGTCCTTTGCTGTGCATTAAAAGAGACAGTACTGGGAACTACAGCCAGAGGGGGTTATCCTCAGCAGCACAGCTCCCCTGCTGCCAGAGGGGGGCGCCCCGAGCCACAGGACCACTCTCTGCTCAGTGTCCTTTGCAGTGCATTAAAAGAGACAGTACTGGGAGCTGCAGCCAGAGGGCGTTACCCTCAGCAGCACCACTCCCCTTCTGCCAGAGGGGGGCGCCCCCAAGCCACAGGACCACTCTCTGCTCAGTGTCCTTTGCTGTGCATTAAAAGAGACAGTATTGGGAGCTGCAGACAGAGGGGGTCATCCTCAGCAGCACAGCTCCCCTGCTGCCAGAGGGGGCGCACCCGAGCCACAGGACCACTCTCTGCTCAGTGTCCTTTGCTGTGCATTAAAAGAGACAGTACTGGGAGCTGCAGGAAGAGGGGGTTATCCTCAGCAGCACAGCTCCCCTGCTGCCAGAGGGGGGCGCCCCCGAGCCACAGGACCACTCTCTGCTCAGTGTCCTTTGCTGTGCATTAAAAGAGACAGTACTGGGAGCTGCAGACGGAGGGGGTTATCCTCAGCAGCACAGCTCCCCTGCTGCCAGAGGGGGGCGCCCCCGAGCCACAGGACCACTCTCTGCTCAGTGTCCTTTGCTGTGCATAAAAAGAGACAGTACTGGGAGCTGCAGCCAGAGGGCGTTATCCTCAGCAGCACCACTCCCCTTCTGCCAGAGGGGGGCGCCCCCAAGCCACAGGACCACTCTCTGCTCAGTGTCCTTTGCTGTGCATTAAAAGAGACAGTATTGGGAGCTGCAGACAGAGGGGGTCATCCTCAGCAGCACAGCTCCCCTGCTGCCAGAGGGGGCGCACCCGAGCCACAGGACCACTCTCTGCTCAGTGTCCTTTGCTGTGCATTAAAAGAGACAGTACTGGGAGCTGCAGACAGAGGGGGTTATCCTCAGCAGCACAGCTCCCCTGCTGCCAGAGGGGGTGCCCCCGAGCCACAGGACCACTCTCTGCTCAGTGTCCTTTGCTGTGCATAAAAAGAGACAGTACTGGGAGCTGCAGACAGAGGGGGTTATCCTCAGCAGCACACCTCACCTGCTGCCAGAGGGGGGCGCCCCCGAACCATAGGACCACTCTCTGCTCAGTGTCCTTTGCTGTGCATTAAAAGAGACAGTACTGGGAGCTGCAGACAGAGGGGGTTATCCTCAGCAGCACAGCTCCCCTGCTGCCAGAGGGGGGCGCCCACGAGCCACAGGACCACTCCCTGCTGAGTGTCCTTTGCTGTGCATCAAAAGAGACAGTACTGGGAGCTGCAGACAGAGGGGGTTATCTTTAGCAGCACAGCTCCCCTGCTGCCAGAGGGGGGCGCTCCCGAGCCACAGGACCACTCTCTGCTCAGTGTCCTTTGCTGTGCATTAAAAGAGACAGTATTGGGAGCTGCAGACAGAGGGGGTTATCCTCAGCAGCACAGCTCCCCTGCTGCCAGAGGGGGCGCCCCGAGCCACAGGACCACTCTCTGCTGAGTGTCCTCTGCTGTGCATTAAAAGAGACAGTACTGGGATCTGCCGACAGAGGGGGTTATCCTCAGCAGCACAGCTCCCCTGCTGCCAGAGGGGGCGCCCCCGAGCCACAGGACTACTCTGCTGAGTGTCCTTTGCTGTGCATTAAAAGAGACAGTACTGGGAGCTGCAGACAGAGGGGGTTATCCTCAGCAGCACAGCTCCCCTGCTGCCAGAGGGGGCGCCCCCGAGCCACAGGACCACTCTCTGCTCAGTGTCCTTTGCTGTGCATTAAAAGAGACAGTACTGGGAGCTGCAGACAGAGGGGGTTATCCTCAGCAGCACAGCTCCCCTGCTGCCAGAGGGGGCGCCCACAAGCCACAGGACCACTCTCTGCTCAGTGTCCTTTGCTGTGCATTAAAAGAGACAGTACTGGGAGCTGCAGACAGAGGGGGTTATCCTCAGCAGCACACCTCCCCTGCTGCCAGAGGGGGGCGCTGCCGAGCCACAGGACCACTCTCTGCTGAGTGTCCTTTGCTGTGCATTAAAAGAGACAGTACTGGGAGCTGCAGGAAGAGGGGGTTATCCTCAGCAGCACAGCTCCCCTGCTGCCAGAGGGGGGCGCTCCCGAGCCACAGGACCACTCTCTGCTGAGTGTCCTTTGCTGTGCATTAAAAGAGACAGTACTGGGAGCTGCAGACAAAGGGGGTTATCCTCAGCAGCACAGCTCCCCTGCTGCCAGAGGGGGGCGCTCCCGAGCCACAGGACCACTCTCTGCTGAGTGTCCTTTGCTGTGCATTAAAAGGGACAGTACTGGGAGCTGCAGACAGAGGGGGTTATCCTCAGCAGCACAGCTCCCCTGCTGCCAGAGGGGGGCGCCCCCGAGCCACAGGACCACTCTCTGCTCAGTGTCCTTTGCTGTGCATTAAAAGAGACAGTACTGGGAGCTGCAGACAGAGGGGGTTATCCTCAGCAGCACAGCTCCCCTGCTGCCAGAGGGGGGCGCCCCCGAGCCACAGGACCACTCTCTGCTGAGTGTCCTTTGCTGTGCATTAAAAGAGACAGTACTGGGAGCTGCAGACAGAGGGGGTTATCCTCAGCAGCACAGCTCCCCTGCTGCCAGAGGGGGGCGCCCCCGAGCCACAGGACCACTCTCTGCTGAGTGTCCTTTGCTGTGCATTAAAAGAGACAGTATTGAGAGCTGCAGCCAGAGGGGGTTATCCTCAGCAGCACAGCTCCCCTGCTGCCAGAGGGGGCGCCCCCGAGCCACAGGACCACTCTCTGCTGAGTGTCCTTTGCTGTGCATTAAAAGAGACAGTACTGGGAACTGCAGCCAGAGGGGGTTATCCTCAGCAGCACAGCTCCCCTGCTGCCAGAGGGGGGCGCCCCGAGCCACAGGACCACTCTCTGCTCAGTGTCCTTTGCTGTGCATTAAAAGAGACAGTACTGGGAGCTGCAGCCAGAGGGCGTTATCCTCAGCAGCACCACTCCCCTGCTGCCAGAGGGGGGCGCCCCCAAGCCACAGGACCACTCTCTGCTCAGTGTCCTTTGCTGTGCATTAAAAGAGACAGTATTGGGAGCTGCAGACAGAGGGGGTCATCCTCAGCAGCACAGCTCCCCTGCTGCCAGAGGGGGCGCACCCGAGCCACAGGACCACTCTCTGCTGAGTGTCCTTTGCTGTGCATTAAAAGAGACAGTACTGGGAGCTGCAGACAGAGGGGGTTATCCTCAGCAGCACAGCTCCCCTGCTGCCAGAGGGGGGCGCCCCCGAGCCACAGGACCACTCTCTGCTCAGTGTCCTTTGCTGTGCATTGAAAGAGACAGTACTGGGAGCTGCAGACGGAGGGGGTTATCCTCAGCAACAGAGCTCCCCTGCTGCCAGAGGGGGCGCCCCCGAGCCACAGGACCACTCTCTGCTCAGTGTCCTTTGCTGTGCATAAAAAGAGACAGTACTGGGAGCTGCAGACAGAGGGGGTTATCCTCAGCAGCACACCTCCCCTGCTGCCAGAGGGGGGCGCCCCCGAGCCATAGGACCACTCTCTGCTCAGTGTCCTTTGCTGTGCATTAAAAGAGACAGTACTGGGAGCTGCAGACAGAGGGGGTTATCCTCAGCAGCACAGCTCCCCTGCTGCCAGAGGGGGGCGCCCCCGAGCCACAGGACCACTCCCTGCTGAGTGTCCTTTGCTGTGCATCAAAAGAGACAGTACTGGGAGCTGCAGACAGAGGGGGTTATCTTTAGCAGCACAGCTCCCCTGCTGCCAGAGGGGGGCGCTCCCGAGCCACAGGACCACTCTCTGCTCAGTGTCCTTTGCTGTGCATTAAAAGAGACAGTATTGGGAGCTGCAGACAGAGGGGGTTATCCTCAGCAGCACAGCTCCCCTGCTGCCAGAGGGGGCGCCCCGAGCCACAGGACCACTCTCTGCTGAGTGTCCTCTGCTGTGCATTAAAAGAGACAGTACTGGGATCTGCCGACAGAGGGGGTTATCCTCAGCAGCACAGCTCCCCTGCTGCCAGAGGGGGCGCCCCCGAGCCACAGGACTACTCTCTGCTGAGTGTCCTTTGCTGTGCATTAAAAGAGACAGTACTGGGAGCTGCAGACAGAGGGGGTTATCCTCAGCAGCACAGCTCCCCTGCTGCCAGAGGGGGCGCCCCCGAGCCACAGGACCACTCTCTGCTCAGTGTCCTTTGCTGTGCATTAAAAGAGACAGTACTGGGAGCTGCAGACAGAGGGGGTTATCCTCAGCAGCACAGCTCCCCTGCTGCCAGAGGGGGCGCCCACAAGCCACAGGACCACTCTCTGCTCAGTGTCCTTTGCTGTGCATTAAAAGAGACAGTACTGGGAGCTGCAGACAGAGGGGGTTATCCTCAGCAGCACACCTCCCCTGCTGCCAGAGGGGGGCGCTCCCGAGCCACAGGACCACTCTCTGCTGAGTGTCCTTTGCTGTGCATTAAAAGAGACAGTACTGGGAGCTGCAGGAAGAGGGGGTTATCCTCAGCAGCACAGCTCCCCTGCTGCCAGAGGGGGGCGCTCCCGAGCCACAGGACCACTCTCTGCTGAGTGTCCTTTGCTGTGCATTAAAAGAGACAGTACTGGGAGCTGCAGACAAAGGGGGTTATCCTCAGCAGCACAGCTCCCCTGCTGCCAGAGGGGGGCGCCCCCGAGCCACAGGACCACTCTCTGCTCAGTGTCCTTTGCTGTGCATAAAAAGAGACAGTACTGGGAGCTGCAGCCAGAGGGCGTTATCCTCAGCAGCACCACTCCCCTTCTGCCAGAGGGGGGCGCCCCCAAGCCACAGGACCACTCTCTGCTCAGTGTCCTTTGCTGTGCATTAAAAGAGACAGTATTGGGAGCTGCAGACAGAGGGGGTCATCCTCAGCAGCACAGCTCCCCTGCTGCCAGAGGGGGCGCACCCGAGCCACAGGACCACTCTCTGCTCAGTGTCCTTTGCTGTGCATTAAAAGAGACAGTACTGGGAGCTGCAGACAGAGGGGGTTATCCTCAGCAGCACAGCTCCCCTGCTGCCAGAGGGGGTGCCCCCGAGCCACAGGACCACTCTCTGCTCAGTGTCCTTTGCTGTGCATAAAAAGAGACAGTACTGGGAGCTGCAGACAGAGGGGGTTATCCTCAGCAGCACACCTCACCTGCTGCCAGAGGGGGGCGCCCCCGAACCATAGGACCACTCTCTGCTCAGTGTCCTTTGCTGTGCATTAAAAGAGACAGTACTGGGAGCTGCAGACAGAGGGGGTTAGCCTCAGCAGCACAGCTCCCCTGCTGCCAGAGGGGGGCGCCCCCGAGCCACAGGACCACTCCCTGCTGAGTGTCCTTTGCTGTGCATCAAAAGAGACAGTACTGGGAGCTGCAGACAGAGGGGGTTATCTTTAGCAGCACAGCTCCCCTGCTGCCAGAGGGGGGCGCTCCCGAGCCACAGGACCACTCTCTGCTCAGTGTCCTTTGCTGTGCATTAAAAGAGACAGTATTGGGAGCTGCAGACAGAGGGGGTTATCCTCAGCAGCACAGCTCCCCTGCTGCCAGAGGGGGCGCCCCGAGCCACAGGACCACTCTCTGCTGAGTGTCCTCTGCTGTGCATTAAAAGAGACAGTACTGGGATCTGCCGACAGAGGGGGTTATCCTCAGCAGCACAGCTCCCCTGCTGCCAGAGGGGGCGCCCCCGAGCCACAGGACTACTCTCTGCTGAGTGTCCTTTGCTGTGCATTAAAAGAGACAGTACTGGGAGCTGCAGACAGAGGGGGTTATCCTCAGCAGCACAGCTCCCCTGCAGCCAGAGGGGGCGCCCCCGAGCCACAGGACCACTCTCTGCTCAGTGTCCTTTGCTGTGCATTAAAAGAGATAGTACTGGGAGCTGCAGACAGAGGGGGTTATCCTCAGCAGCACAGCTCCCCTGCTGCCAGAGGGGGCGCCCACAAGCCACAGGACCACTCTCTGCTCAGTGTCCTTTGCTGTGCATTAAAAGAGACAGTACTGGGAGCTGCAGACAGAGGGGGTTATCCTCAGCAGCACACCTCCCCTGCTGCCAGAGGGGGGCGCTCCCGAGCCACAGGACCACTCTCTGCTGAGTGTCCTTTGCTGTGCATTAAAAGAGACAGTACTGGGAGCTGCAGGAAGAGGGGGTTATCCTCAGCAGCACAGCTCCCCTGCTGCCAGAGGGGGGCGCCCCCGAGCCACAGGACCACTCTCTGCTGAGTGTCCTTTGCTGTGCATTAAAAGAGACAGTACTGGGAGCTGCAGACAGAGGGGGTTATCCTCAGCAGCACAGCTCCCCTGCTGCCAGAGGGGGGCGCCCCCGAGCCACAGGACCACTCTCTGCTGAGTGTCCTTTGCTGTGCATTAAAAGAGACAGTACTGGGAGCTGCAGACAGAGGGGGTTATCCTCAGCAGCACAGCTCCCCTGCTGCCAGAGGGGGGCGCCCCCGAGCCACAGGACCACTCTCTGCTGAGTGTCCTTTGCTGTGCATTAAAAGAGACAGTATTGAGAGCTGCAGCCAGAGGGGGTTATCCTCAGCAGCACAGCTCCCCTGCTGCCAGAGGGGGCGCCCCCGAGCCACAGGACCACTCTCTGCTGAGTGTCCTTTGCTGTGCATTAAAAGAGACAGTACTGGGAGCTGCAGACAGAGGGGGTTATCCTCAGCAGCACACCTCCCCTGCTGCCAGAGGGGGGCGCCCCAGAGCCACAGGACCACTCTCTGCTCAGTGTCCTTTGCTGTGCATTAAAAGAGACAGTACTGGGAGCTGCAGACAGAGGGGGTTATCCTCAGCAGCACAGCTCCCCTGCTGCCAGAGGGGGGCGCCCCTGAGCCACAGGACCACTCTCTGCTCAGTGTCCTTTGCTGTGCATTAAAAGAGACAGTACTGGGAGCTGCAGACAGAGGGGGATATCCTCAGCAGCACAGCTCCCCTGCTGCCAGAGGGGGGCGCCCCCGAGCCACAGGACCACTCTCTGCTGAGTGTCCTTTGCTGTGCATTAAAAGAGACAGTATTGTGAGCTGCAGACAGAGGGGGTTATCCTCAGCAGCACAGCTCCCCTGCTGCCAGAGGGGGGCGCCCCCGAGCCACAGGACCACTCTCTGCTCAGTGTCCTTTGCTGTGCATTAAAAGAGACAGTACTGGGAGCTGCAGACAGAGGGGGTTATCCTCAGCAGCACAGCTCCCCTGCTGCCAGAGGGGGGCGCCCCGAGCCACAGGACCACTCTCTGCTCAGTGTCCTTTGCTGTGCATTAAAAGAGACAGTACTGGGAACTGCAGCCAGAGGGGGTTATCCTCAGCAGCACAGCTCCCCTGCTGCCAGAGGGGGCGCCCCGAGCCACAGGACCACTCTCTGCTCAGTGTCCTTTGCTGTGCATTAAAAGAGACAGCACTGGGAACTGCAGCCAGAGGGGGTTATCCTCAGCAGCACAGCTCCCCTGCTGCCAGAGGGGGGCGCCCCGAGCCACAGGACCACTCTCTGCTCAGTGTCCTTTGCTGTGCATTAAAAGAGACAGTACTGGGAGCTGCAGCCAGAGGGCGTTATCCTCAGCAGCACCACTCTCCTGCTGCCAGAGGGGGGCGCCCCCAAGCCACAGGACCACTCTCTGCTCAGTGTCCTTTGCTGTGCATTAAAAGAGACAGTATTGGGAGCTGCAGACAGAGGGGGTCATCCTCAGCAGCACAGCTCCCCTGCTGCCAGAGGGGGCGCACCCGAGCCACAGGACCACTCTCTGCTGAGTGTCCTTTGCTGTGCATTAAAAGAGACAGTACTGGGAGCTGCAGACAGAGGGGGTTATCCTCAGCAGCACAGCTCCCCTGCTGCCAGAGGGGGGCGCCCCCGAGCCACAGGACCACTCTCTGCTCAGTGTCCTTTGCTGTGCATTAAAAGAGACAGTACTGGGAGCTGCAGACGGAGGGGGTTATCCTCAGCAACACAGCTCCCCTGCTGCCAGAGGGGGCGCCCCCGAGCCACAGGACCACTCTCTGCTCAGTGTCCTTTGCTGTGCATAAAAAGAGACAGTACTGGGAGCTGCAGACAGAGGGGGTTATCTTTAGCAGCACAGCTCCCCTGCTGCCAGAGGGGGGCGCTCCCGAGCCACAGGACCACTCTCTGCTCAGTGTCCTTTGCTGTGCATTAAAAGAGACAGTATTGGGAGCTGCAGACAGAGGGGGTTATCCTCAGCAGCACAGCTCCCCTGCTGCCAGAGGGGGCGCCCCGAGCCACAGGACCACTCTCTGCTGAGTGTCCTCTGCTGTGCATTAAAAGAGACAGTACTGGGATCTGCCGACAGAGGGGGTTATCCTCAGCAGCACAGCTCCCCTGCTGCCAGAGGGGGCGCCCCCGAGCCACAGGACTACTCTCTGCTGAGTGTCCTTTGCTGTGCATTAAAAGAGACAGTACTGGGAGCTGCAGACAGAGGGGGTTATCCTCAGCAGCACAGCTCCCCTGCTGCCAGAGGGGGCGCCCCCGAGCCACAGGACCACTCTCTGCTCAGTGTCCTTTGCTGTGCATTAAAAGAGACAGTACTGGGAGCTGCAGACAGAGGGGGTTATCCTCAGCAGCACAGCTCCCCTGCTGCCAGAGGGGGCGCCCACAAGCCACAGGACCACTCTCTGCTCAGTGTCCTTTGCTGTGCATTAAAAGAGACAGTACTGGGAGCTGCAGACAGAGGGGGTTATCCTCAGCAGCACACCTCCCCTGCTGCCAGAGGGGGGCGCTCCCGAGCCACAGGACCACTCTCTGCTGAGTGTCCTTTGCTGTGCATTAAAAGAGACAGTACTGGGAGCTGCAGGAAGAGGGGGTTATCCTCAGCAGCACAGCTCCCCTGCTGCCAGAGGGGGGCGCTCCCGAGCCACAGGACCACTCTCTGCTGAGTGTCCTTTGCTGTGCATTAAAAGAGACAGTACTGGGAGCTGCAGACAAAGGGGGTTATCCTCAGCAGCACAGCTCCCCTGCTGCCAGAGGGGGGCGCCCCCGAGCCACAGGACCACTCTCTGCTCAGTGTCCTTTGCTGTGCATTAAAAGAGACAGTACTGGGAGCTGCAGACAGAGGGGGTTATCCTCAGCAGCACAGCTCCCCTGCTGCCAGAGGGGGGCGCCCCCGAGCCACAGGACCACTCTCTGCTCAGTGTCCTTTGCTGTGCATTAAAAGAGACAGTACTGGGAGCTGCAGACAGAGGGGGTTATCCTCAGCAGCACAGCTCCCCTGCTGCCAGAGGGGGGCGCCCCCGAGCCACAGGACCACTCTCTGCTGAGTGTCCTTTGCTGTGCATTAAAAGAGACAGTACTGGGAGCTGCAGACAAAGGGGGTTATCCTCAGCAGCACAGCTCCCCTGCTGCCAGAGGGGGCGCCCCCAGCCACAGGACCACTCTCTGCTGAGTGTCCTTTGCTGTGCATTAAAAGAGAAAGTATTGGGAGCTGCAGACAGAGGGGGTTATCCTCAGCAGCACAGCTCCCCTGCTGCCAGAGGGGGGTGCTCCCGAGCCACAGGACCACTCTCTGCTCAGTGTCTTTTGCTGTGTATTAAAAGAGACAGTACTGGGAGCTGCAGACAGAGGGGGTTATTTTCAGCAGCACAGCTCCCCTGCTGCCAGAGGGGGCGCCCCCGAGCCACAGGACCACTCTCTGCTGAGTGTCCTTTGCTGTGCATTACAAGAGACAGTACTGGGAGCTGCAGCCAGAGGGGGTTATCCTCAGCAGCACAGCTCCCCTGCTGCCAGTGGGGGCGCCCCCGAGCCACAGGACCACTCTCTGCTGAGTGTCCTTTGCTGTGCATTAAAAGAGACAGTATTGGGAGCTGCAGACAGAGGGGGTTATCCTCAGCAGCACAGCTCCCCTGCTGCCAGAGGGGGGCGCCCCCGAGCCACAGGACCACTCTCTGCTGAGTGTCCTTTGCTGTGCATTAAAAGAGACAGTACTGGGAGCTGCAGACAGAGGGGGTTATCCTCAGCAGCACAGCTCCCCTGCTGCCAGAGGGGGCGCCCCCGAGCCACAGGACCACTCTCTGCTGAGTGTCCTTTGCTGTGCATTAAAAGAGACAGTACTGGGAGCTGCAGACAGAGGGGGTTATCCTCAGCAGCACACCTCCCCTGCTGCCAGAGGGGGGCGCCCCCGAGCCACAGGACCACTCTCTGCTCAGTGTCCTTTGCTGTGCATTAAAAGAGACAGTACTGGGAGCTGCAGCCAGAGGGGGTTATCCTCAGCAGCACAGCTCCCCTGCTGCCAGAGGGGGCGCCCCCGAGCCACAGGACCACTCTCTTCTCAGTGTCCTTTGCTGTGCATTAAAAGAGACAGTACTGGGAGCTGCAGACAGAGGGGGTTATCCTCAGCAGCACAGCTCCCCTCCTGCCAGAGGGGGGCGCCCCCGAGCCACAGGACCACTCTCTGCTCAGTGTCCTTTGCTGTGCATTAAAAGAGACAGTACTGGGAGCTGCAGACAGAGGGGGATATCCTCAGCAGCACAGCTCCCCTGCTGCCAGAGGGGGGCGCCCCTGAGCCACAGGACCACTCTCTGCTGAGTGTCCTTTGCTGTGCATTAAAAGAGACAGTATTGGGAGCTGCAGACAGAGGGGGTTATCCTCAGCAGCACAGCTCCCCTGCTGCCAGAGGGGGGCGCCCCCGAGCCACAGGACCACTCTCTGCTCAGTGTCCTTTGCTGTGCATTAAAAGAGACAGTACTGGGAGCTGCAGACAGAGGGGGTTATCCTCAGCAGCACAGCTCCCCTGCTGCCAGAGGGGGCGCCCCCGAGCCACAGGACCACTCTCTGCTCAGTGTCCTTTGCTGTGCATTAAAAGAGACAGTACTGGGAGCTGCAGACAGAGGGGGTTATCCTCAGCAGCACAGCTTCCCTGCTGCCAGAGGGGGCGCCCCCGAGCCACAGGACCACTCTCTGCTCAGTGTCCTTTGCTGTGCATTAAAAGAGACAGTACTCGGAGCTGCAGACAGAGGGGGTTATCTTCAGCAGCACACCTCCCCTGCTGCCAGAGGGGGGCGCCCCCGAGCCACAGGACCACTCTCTGCTCAGTGTCCTTTGCTGTGCATTAAAAGAGACAGTATTGGGAGCTGCAGACAGAGGGGGTTATCCTCAGCAGCACAGCTCCCCTGCTGCCAGAGGGGGCACCCCCGAGCCACAGGACCACTCTCTGCTGAGTGTCCTTTGCTGTGCATTAAAAGAGACAGTACTGGGAGCTGCAGACAGAGGGGGTTATCCTCAGCAGCACAGCTCCCCTGCTGCCAGAGGGGGGCGCCCCCGAGCCACAGGACCAGTCTCTGCTCAGTGTCCTTTGCTGTGCATTAAAAGAGACAGTACTGGGAGCTGCAGACAGAGGGGGTTATCCTCAGCAGCACACCTCCCCTTGCCTGCCCTGTACACAAGTTGTGTTGAGTGTGGGATACTCGTTTATTTTGTGTACATATTAAAGTTCTCTAGATGTTGGCTCCCCTTTTATTTATATATTACCATCATCACCAATATCTTTATCTGGATTAATTTAGTTTGTTTCTAGAAAAAAAAAAAACCTAGCTCCAGTCTGGGCTTGACAAAAAAAGGTAAATGCTGCTGTTTTGGTTTATGCTATGAGTAGTTATGATTTGGAATGAGGTTTATATTAGGTGTTGTTTTCCATATTCGCTACCATGTCCACGTCCATTCGCCACTATAGATAAATGCAAGTTAAGAACATAAGTATTACAAAAGAGTCAGTTGTAAAACTTAACAAAAATGATATAGCTGAGAATATTTTTTCAGGTTCTGATAAAATACGAACAATCAAACAAAGATTACAACGGGGGAAAAAAACACTCATGCACATGAGTCTGTTTGCTTATTCAACTTTTGTCTTCATTCATGTTCATAACAAATCCTGGTAAAAGATTTTACCTAGAAGCACTCCCATAGCGTTATAACTTTTAACCCTTTCAGTGCAATTTTCACAATCAAATAGAGAGGTAAAATTTACATGCGTGAAAGTGCATCTGGAATAGCATTATCTTTTCCCCTGATGTGAGAAATATCTTAATCATACTCTTGCGAAAGTAAACTCCATCTCAGTAATCTTAAGATTCTTGTTTTTGATCTCATGCAAGAATGTGAGGGGATTGTGATCACTGAAGACCTTGATGGAAGGAGCTGAACAAGTCAAATAGACTTCAAAATGTTGTAAAACAAGTGCCAAACATTCTTTTTCAATTGTTGAGTAGTTTTTCTGATGTTTATCAAACTTTTTGGAAAAGTAACAAACAGGATGATCTACTCCATCAGTGTCTTCTTGCAGTAAAACTGCGCCTGCACCAATATCACCGGCATCAACAGTAGGCATGGGACTCGTTAGAATTTTATCGAATTCGGTTCCAATTCCGGTTCCTCTTATCGGTTCCGGTTCTTATCGAATCTTATTTCCGGTTCCAAAATTCGGCCAAAAATAATGACACAGTATTCCAGGAAAAAAATTAGGCTTGTGTTTATTTGCCTACACAAGGCTTTTACTGTCTGCCATCATTGGAAATCATGTACTGTCGGTTCCGTTTCGTTGGTGTTGCGGCAGTAAATGAGAATTAATTGACTCGCGTGTTTCCAAAACAATTCCACGGATTCCAGAGATTTAAAAGGTCAAACAAAATTTTATTTTAAAGAAAATACGTTTGTTCGTTCAACAATTATTTACATACGAACGTTAGATCTAATCCATTCACTTTTCCTTTCAATTATCCGAACACTGCGGTCAAAAAACTGTGCGCTCACAACTGCCATGCACACCCCATGATTCATAGCACCCAAAGGCCACGTAAGCACCCAATGTATAGCTTTTCCTCTGAAGAGCACCAAGCCCCGGATGAAATGAATGCAGTTGCGCACATTTGCAGTTGTATAATAAAGAAATGTGTGCTCTTTAATTTGGGAGGCAACAAAAACACTCCCCTATCTATTTATTTCTGTAAAATTAATAATACAAATAATACGTTTGAACTTAAATATTGCTGGAGCATATAATTGAAAACAAAATGCAGTTTCGGCTCTTACATGTACATATCCACTTACGAATGATTAAAAAAAAACAAAAACAACATTAACAAAAATAAGCATTAAAATATTTAAATAAATAGAAAAATGGAACAAAATCATGCGGTGGCACTCATCCTCCTCTTTGCTCAGCTTTTTCCTCATAGCTGAAGAGAATGGATCGAAAGGATTTTGAAGTGTGGCTGGGGGGATGCAATCGGAACTGGAATCTAAAAACTCGACTAATTAGCAGGAAGTAAATGCGACCATAAACTGTGTTTAGTACCTGCTGGCATATTGGAAACGGGGCCGCTGCTGCTACAATCAGAACTGCTACCGGCCATAGCTTTGGTACTGCGATTAGCAGAATCTCGTAGCGTGTCGAACACGGTGCATTCTCTCAGATTAATGCCGTGTTGAGTTAGATATTTCGTCATGTTAGAGGTGGATCTCCCTTTGCATGAAAACTTTTTACCACATGTGTTGCACTTAGCTGTGTCGCGGTCAGTTTTTGTAAAACTGAGCCAGGCTTTGGGGCGTTTCACACGATCCGCCATATCGTTGCTTGTCTCTCATTTATCTAACTTTATGCGTACACGATGCACCGGTTATGGGCCCAATTTGAGATTACATTTACAACATCCACAACAGCAAGGGATGACAGACACAATTTTAAAACTTAAACACATTTAATTAACAAAGACAATCAACAACTAACAAATCTACTGACTAATCTAATGACCAAGATTGATTGTATACAAAAACATAAATATTTTCAGTCCCTTTGGTGGGTTGCTTGGTGATGTCCTGGGTGAGGAAAATGCTCTAACACAGGCAAAAATCCACTAAAAGCTTCAAAGGTCTTGAACAGAATGACAGGTCTGGTCACATGTATCCTTCTCCTTGCAATTTCTCCTACTACTTCACTGTCTCAGTTCTCCTCCTTATATACTCTCTTGCAGACCCCACCCACATTTAGACCTCTTTTTTAAAATTTTCTGGGACTTGCCCCAGACATGCCCAGAACATGTCCAAAACCTAGCTCCAGTCTGGGCTCAACAAAAAAAAAGTAAATACTGCCATCTAGTGGCCTCTATTCACATTACACCTCCATTTCAAAAGGGAAAAATTTTGACTCATAAAGGCAAAATTTTTCTTTTCAATACAAAATGGTTAAGTGGACACTTGTCGATATACACATGTAATACAATATTCGAATAAACGCATGATTTATATACATACTCAACCACGGGATAAGCAATCAGCAATTACATTGTCAGTACCCTTTACATGCTTAATTTCCAAGTCAAACTCCTGTAAAATCAAACTCCAATTCAACAATCTCCGATTCTTGTTTTTCATCTTACTCAAAAACATTAACGGATTGTGGTCAGTGTACACAATCATTGGTTTTTGCCCTGTACAAACATAAACATCAAAGTGTTGTAAAGATAGAACCAGAGCTAACAGCTCCTTCTCTATTGTGGAATAGTTCCTTTGGTGGCGATTGAACTTCCTGGAGAAGTATGCCACGGGATGCTCAATGTCATCAGAGTCACTTCTCTGGAGGAGCACAGATCCACAAGCTTGGTCGCTAGCATCGACCGTGATGGAGAACGGTTTGTTGAAGTCGGGAGATTTGAGCAAGGGGAAGTGACACAGCAGAGACTTCAGGCGATCAAAGGCTCTCTGGCATGCATCATCCCAAGTGAACTTTACGCCTTTCTTCAGTTGGTTAGTGAGACTGAGAGCAATCTCAGCAAAGTTCTTGCAGAACTTGCGGTAGTACCCGATCATTCCAAAGAAGCGGCGCAAAGCTTTTTTGTTGTCAGGAACTGGAAAGTCCATGATGGCTTGGACTTTAGCATTTATGGGTGCCACCTTACCCTGGCCTATGACGTAGCCAAGATAGGTGACAGAAGCACAACCAAAGTCACTCTTGTTCAGGTTAACAGTCAGGTTAGCCTGGGTCAGGAGCTGGAACAACGTCTCTACATCTTTCAGACTCTTCCTAGGAGTCACTCCATGTGATCAGGTCGTCGATGTACGCACCCGTGTGTGGCAATCCGGCGGTTGTAGACTGTATCATCCTTTGGAACGTGGCTGGGGCATTTTTCATGCCAAAGGGTAGGACTTCATACTGGCACAACCCAGATGGTGTGAAGCTCAGGTGGTAGTTATGGCGTGGGGTTTGTTAATTTCTCAACGGCGGAAAATAGCACTCGGGCATTATTCAGATTTTGAATGATGATGTTGGAGAAGTAAAGCTGCCTTGCTTTGCAGATTTTTAAATTACACAGGGAAAGTGTCTGTTTATGGATTTGATGGTGAATATCAAGCTTGGATTGCACTCTCTTTAACTGTTGGATAGTTTTTCCAAGGAGCTTTCTGTTTATGAGTTTTTATGTTTCAATTGTAATGTGAATATAGGCCACTAGATGGCCTATACATGATAATCATTACCTTTTTTTTGTTCAGCTCAGACTGGAGTCATGTTTAGACATGTCCTGGACATGTCTGGGGCAAGTCTCAGAAAATTAAAAAAAAGAGGTCTAAATGTGGGTGGGGTCTGCAAAAGAGTATATAAGGAAAAGAATTGAGACAGTAAAGTAGTAGGAGAAATTGCAAGAAGATGACCAGACCTGCCATTCTGTTCAAGACCTGTGACGTTTCTTTTGTGGATTTCTTTGCCTGTGTTTGAGCATTTTCTTCATCCAGGACATCACCAAGCCACCCCACCAAAAAGGGACTGTAATTATTTCTGTTTTTTCTTATTTATCAATCTTGGTCTTTAGTTGTAGGTTGTTATTAGTCTTTGTCTTTGTTAAAAATTAAATGTGTTTTAGTTGTTAAAACTGTGTTTGTCATCCCTTGCTGTTGCTGTTGTGTTATAAATGTAATAACAAATTGGGGCCATAACAAATTGGGGGCTCAAGGTCCGGGATAGACCATTTTGTGAGTAATTTATTGAAAATCTAACATTTCAAATTGTAAAATTGATTTTTTTTAATTGAATACATATATATTGACAACAGCAATGGATGATTTCTTGGCATCACCAACCGTAGGGGTTTTGAAGTCTTTAAAAAAGACAGAAATGCTAGAAATTTGCAGACATTTAGAGCTGACAGAGGTGAAACCAGCCATGCGAAAAGCAAGACTGGCTCGAGAGATAGTTGAACATTACATTGATGAAAATGTGTTTGCACCAGGAGATCTGGAACAGTTTCCAGTGGAAAATCCAAATATAGAAATGGAACTTAAATTAAAAATGCTAGAGATTGAAAGGGAGGAAAGAGAAAAAGAAATGGAGGAAAAAGAAAAACAAAGAGAATTTGAGAGGGAAGAAAAAGAAAAACAAAGGCAGTTTGAGTTAGAAAAATTAGCAAGAGAAGAAAAACAAAGAGAATTTGAGAGAGAGAAAGAGGAAAGAGCAGAAAGAGAGAGACAGAGACAGAGAGATTTTGAATTAGAGAAATTCGATAGAGAAGAAAGACTCCAAATGGAGCAACTAAAAATTAAAATTGAAACTAAAAATAAATTTTGTGCCAGTCAGGAGGTAAAACTGGTGCCTCCATTTTCAGAAAAGGATGTTGACAACTATTTCCAGTGTTTTGAAAAGGTAGCAAAGAGTTGCCAGTGGCCAAAGGAACACTGGCCTCTGATGTTGCAAACTGTCCTCAAGGGTAAAGCTCAACAAGCCTATTCGGCTTTGTCTGCAGAATATTCCTCTGATTATGAGGTTGTCAAAAAGGTTATTTTGAGAGCTTATGAGTTGGTTCCAGAGGCTTACCGACAGAAATTCAGAGGTCTGAAGAAATCTGAAAATCAGACTTATGTGGAATTTGCTAATGAGAAGAAGGTTTGCTTTGAGCGCTGGTGTACTTCTATGGAGGTCAAGGATGATTTCAACTCACTAAAAGAGATGGTGTTAGTTGAAGAATTCAAAAACTGTGTTAAGGATGATGTTAAGACCTACCTTAATGAGAAGCAAGCACTGAACTTGCAATCAGCTGCCAAATTTGCAGATGAATATGTTCTCACTCATAAGTCCAAATTTCAGTCTAGCAGTAACAATAAATGGTCCCAATTTCAGAAAAAGGGTTACGGTGATACCCAAGATTCCTCACCCAAAGACAAAGACAAATCTGGTGATGGTGCTCAGAAATCCAGTAACAGGTCTGATCAAAGTGTGAAAGCTGACAGTGACAAAAGTGGTCTAGTTTGCAGTTATTGCAAGAAATCTGGTCATGTCACAACTAACTGTTGGTTCCTTAAAGCTAAGAAAGAAAAAGAAAAGGATACCAAACCAAATGCCTTTGTGAAAACAAGGTTAGAAACCCCTGTAGTAGATAACCAATCTGCTAAATTGCCTGCTTCTTGTGGGGCTAAAAAGCCTAATACAGCTGACTTTGTGAGGGAGGAATTTCTTCCATTTGTGTCAGAGGGATTTGTGGCTCTGAATGAGCATACTACTCCTGTCCCCATATATATCCTAAGGGATACCGGAGCTTCTCAGTCACTTTTGTTGATGGACTCCTTGGAGTTACGTGATGAGACCGCTTCAGGGGATTTCATACTTGTACAAGGTATTGAAGGGAGGACTGTATCTGTACCCCTGCGCTCTATATTCTTGAAGTCAGATTTAGTTACAGGACAGGTAAAGGTGGGACTTATGTCAAGTCTACCTATAAAGGGTGTTTCTCTGTTGCTAGGCAATGACCTGGCTGGGGGCAAAGTAGTTCCCCCTGTACATCTTACTTCACAGCCGAGCACTGAAAATGGGGATGAGGACCCATCTCTGTATCCTTCTTGCGCAGTGACTCGTGCTATGGCCAAGAAGGCTAAAGAAGATGATGTTGTGGTGCCGTCCAGTACATTGAATAGTCAGGACTCAGGTGGTTCGCCTCATGACTCTGATTGGCCTACTATGGTTTCTCCGTTTGAGGACTTATCAGATACTTTTATCAGTTCTCTATTCAGCCAGCCGGATGGGTCTGGTGATTCTGATGTGTCTGGAGACTTGTCTCTGTCCAGAAAGCAGTTGATTGAGGAGCAAACTAGTGATCCTGAAATTGGTGTACTAAAGAGGAGAGCCCTTCCTGAAAAAGAAATAGATGCAGTTCCAGTTGGGTATTATCTGAAGGATGGTGTGTTGATGCGGAAGTGGCGCCCTCCTGATATCCCTGCCAACGCAGATTGGGCAGTGGTCAGGCAAATTGTTGTTCCGAAGGTCTACAGGAATGATATCTTAACAATGGCTCATAATTTACCTTTCAGAGGTCATCTTGGTGTTAACAAGACTGTTGATAAGATCATGAAACACTTCTTTTGGCCTGGGCTTCAGAAAGACGTTTCCAACTTTTGCAAAACCTGTCACACTTGTCTGGTAGTTGGAAAACACCAGTTAGACCCACCTGTAGCTCCATTGCAGCCTATCCCAGCATTTGGGGAGCCATTCTCTAGGGTCATTGTTGATTGCGTTGGTCCATTACCCAAGACTAGATCTGGAAATCAGTACTTGTTGACAATCATGTGTGCATCTACCAGATTCCCCGAAGCCATACCTCTACGTAACATCAAGGCAACTGCAATCTCGAAGGCTTTGATAAAGTTCTTCACGTTGTTTGGCCTTCCCAGGGAAATTCAGTCAGACCAAGGTAGCAATTTCACTTCAGGATTGTTTCAGCAGGTTGTGTATGAACTAGGTGCAAAACAGATTCTTTCTAGTGCCTATCATCCAGAAAGTCAGGGTGCCTTAGAGCGGTTTCATTCCACTCTCAAGACAATGATGAGGACTTATTGTTATGACCATGAGAAAGACTGGGATGAAGGGGTTCATTTGCTGTTGTTTGCAGCTAGAGAAGCAGTGCAGGAGTCTACTGGATTCAGTCCATTTGAGCTAGTGTTTGGTCATGAAGTGAGAGGACCTTTGCTATTATTGAGTGAACAATGGCAAGAGGAAGAGCCGCAAATCAGCCTGTTAGACTATATTAGCAAGTTCAAGGAAAGATTGCGTGCAGCTTGTGACCTTGCCAAAGAGAACTTGAAATCAAGTCAGGGAAAAATGAAAACTTGGTATGATCATAAGGCTAGAAGCCGTGAGTTTAAACCAGGAGACAAGGTCCTTGTGTTGTTTCCCTTGCAGTCCAATCCATTGCAGGCTAGATTTCATGGTCCTTATGAAATTCTGACAAAACTCAATGATCTCAATTACATTGTGAAGACTCCAGATATGAGAAAACCAAAACAATTGTGTCATATTAACATGCTAAAGCCTTATCATGACAGAAATGCTAGGGTTGCAGCTGTCACTTCAGATTCTCCAATGGTCGAAACGTGTGAAGATGAGGGGGAGTTTCAAGATGATGAACCAAGAATTAAAGCTGAAGTTCTTTCATGTAAATTGTCAAACACTGAAGTGTTGCAAAATCTTGATGTAAAACTCCAGCACTTAGAACCCTCACAGAGAGATCAGTTTGAAAGGTTGATCAAGAAATATGAGGATTTGTTTCCTGATGTTCCAAAGAGAGTTACTATAGCCTCTCATGATGTAGATGTTGGTGATGCCAAACCAATAAAACAGCATCCATATCGGATGAATCCTGAAAAGAGAAAGATTGCTGAGAAAGAGGTTGAGTACATGTTAAAACATGATATTATCAGACCCTCCAACTCCGATTGGAGTTCACCCTGTGTGCTAGTTCCAAAACCTGATGGAAGTACTAGATTCTGTACAGATTATCGCAAAGTCAATGCTGTAACTAGAACTGATGTGTTTCCAATACCTAGGATTGATGATTGTATTGATAGTGTAGGGCAAGCAAAGTTTCTGACCAAGATTGATTTATTGAAGGGTTATTGGTGTGTGCCTTTAACTGAGAGGGCCAAGAGCATCTCTGCTTTTGCCACACCATCTGGATTGTACCAGTATGAAGTCCTGCCCTTTGGCATGAAAAATGCCCCAGCCACGTTCCAGAGGATGATACAGTCTACAATCGCCGGATTGCCACACACGGGTGCGTACATCGATGACCTGATCACGTGGAGTGACTCCTGGGACATCTAGAAGATGTAGAGACGTTGTTCCAGCGCCTGACCCAGGCTAACCTGACTGTTAACCTGAGCAAGAGTGACTTTGGTTGTGCTACTGTCACCTATCTTGGCTACGTCATAGGCCAGGGTAAGGTGGCACCCATAAATGCTAAAGTCCAAGCCATCATGGACTTTCCAGTTCCTGACAACAAAAAAGCTTTGCGCCGCTTCCTTGGAATGATCGGGTACTACCGCAAGTTCTGCAAGAACTTTGCTGAGATTGCTCTCAGTCTAACTAACCAACTGAAGAAAGGCGTAAAGTTCACTTGGGATGATGCATGCCAGAGTTCCTTCGATTGCCTGAAGTCTCTGCTGTGTCACTTCCCCGTGCTCAAATCTCCTGACTTCAACAAACCGTTCTCCATCGCGGTCGGTGCTAGCGACCAAGCTTGTGGATCTGTGCTCCTAAAGAGAAGTGACTCTGATGACATTGAGCATCCCGTGGCATACTTCTCCAGGAAGTTCAATCGCCACCAAAGGAACTATTCCACAATAGAGAAGGAACTGTTGGCTCTGGTCCTTTCTTTACAACACTTTGAGGTTTATGTTTGTACAGGGGAAAAGCCAATGATTGTGTACACTGACCACAATCCGTTAATGTTTTTGAGTAAGATGAAAAACAAGAATCGGAGATTGTTGAATTGGAGTTTGATTTTACAGGAGTTTGACTTGGAAATTAAGCATGTGAAGGGTACAGACAATGTAATTGCTGATTGCTTATCCCATGTTTGAATGTGTATGATATGTATATATAGACAAGTGTTCACTTTACCATTTTGTATTGAAAAGAAAAATTTTGCCTTTATGAGTCAAAATTTTTCCCTTTTGGAATGGAGGTCTAATGTGAATATAGGCCACTAGATGGCAGTATTTACCTTTTTTTGTTCAGCTCAGACTGGAGTCATGTTTGTCTGGGGCAAGTCTCAGAAAATTAAAAAAAAGAGGTCTAAATGTGGGTGGGGTCTGCAAAAGAGTATATAAGGAAAAGAATTGAGACAGTAAAGTAGTAGGAGAAATTGCAAGAAGATGACCAGACCTGCCATTCTGTTCAAGACCTGTGACGTTTCTTTTGTGGATTTCTTTGCCTGTGTTTGAGCATTTTCTTCATCCAGGACATCACCAAGCCACCCCACCAAAAAGGGACTGTAATTATTTCTGTTTTTTCTTATTTATCAATCTTGGTCTTTAGTTGTAGGTTGTTATTAGTCTTTGTCTTTGTTAAAAATTAAATGTGTTTTAGTTGTTAAAACCGTGTTTGTCATCCCTTGCTGTTGCTGTTGTGTTATAAATGTAATAACAAATTGGGGCCATAACACAATGGAGCAATGTTATCCATAATTTGCATCATTTTTTAATTAAAATTTCTTACTAGCTCATTCACAGTCTGATATTTGACTTGGAGTTTCTGATAGAGCAGCTCAAAAAGGACTGCACTGTTATCAGTTATGACTCTTACTAAAAGTCAAAGGCTGGATATGAGGAGAGATACAGACAGCAATAAAAACACAAAAATGATCGGACAGGGCCAAGTCTATTACATTGGTGGAGATGTTAAGTCCTTTTGCAATAACAAGGTCGAGGGTATGACCATGGGAGTGTGTTGGCCCATGTATGCTCAGAGGCAATGAAAACCAAACAGCAGTTTGGATTCAAATAATTTTGTGACTCAAATTTATTTTCTTATTTTAACAATTCAAATGTGTTGGGTGGGTTAACTTTGAATTAAATGTGTTAATGGGCCGATTTGGACAATCGTAAACGGATGCATTAAACATAATGAGCACAAGCTGAAAATGAAAAATCACAAGGAGACTGAACGGAACACACATTTAAGAATGAACTTGAAAGAACAGTCAGTATTGGGTGTGACCCCCACGAATATTCACACAGGCAGTACAGCGTCTCCTCATGGCTAAGCGTCTTGGATTGCCTTGGGGAAGTTGTCGCCGCTCTGCCTGAGGTGCATTCTGGAGCTGCTGCCTGGTTTGAAGTCTGGGTACTCTTGATGAAAGAGCTCGTCCCAGTTGGACATACTACACCCAGAACTTACTGATGCTGGACGTACTACACCCAAAACGGTGAGCCAATTGCCGGGCACATACTCCCGCCTCCAGCATACCCAGGGCCCTGTTCCGTTGTTCAGTCGGCAGACGTGGCATTATGACGCTTAATTTCTTTTTGTGTGTGACTTTTATCATGCCTTTATATAGGGAAGACAACCCCTCCTTCATTTCAACCACTGTACCTGCGCAACTCCTAATCCCATATGTTGTACTCAATATGGATTGATGAGAGTCCAACTCACACTGTTGAGTTACATGATAATCATTCATGTGTAACGAGGTACACATTGTGACCCCAATGGTCAGTTAAGGACTCAAATTGGACTACTCAGGTCTTGAGCAAAATACAACAAAATTCAGAGTGTTGCGTTTTCATTGCCTTTGAGTATACATATTGTGTTAAGTTGAATGCATCAATTTGTGAGAGAAATTCCTTGCCGTAGGTATTGTTGGGGTCATCCATGTGTAGATTAAAACCCCCAGATATAATAATGTGGTCAAAGTCCAAGCAAATGACTGACAATAATTCAGCAAACTCCTCCAAAAAGACCTTAGCTGAGTGTTAAGGGGGCTGTAGACAGTTAGTAGTAGGATGTTTGAGAACCCTTGATAAGGGCACATAAATATTCAAGGGATGCATGGTTATCAAATGACAGCTGTTTACACCGAAAGAGGGCTTTAAATATGTTAGCGATTCCACCACCCTTTCTATTTGTGCGGGAGGCAGTCATAAAATGATAATTAGGGGGGGCAGATTCAATTAGGGTGGCTACAATTTTTCCATCCATTTTTCCATACAATTTTTCCTTTCCAATTTTTCTTTTTTCAGTAAGAAGCAGAAAATCAAGTTTATGTGTACAAATGGGCTCATTGATTAAAAAGGACTTGTTTGAGAGTGATCTGACATTCAGAAGAGCTAGTTTTATATTAGTAGAAGAGGAGGGTATCCACTGAGACAGTCTGAGGTTGTTTAGGGATAGGCCGAAGATTAGACTGATTAACTCGTGTACTCGACCTCTGTTTATTTTAGTTAATCTTGGACGGGAGAGTGTAGGGATAACCTGATTTAACGTGCAATGTATACTGAGGAGCCTCTGTCTCACAACAGTCTGAATGGGAAAATAGAGTGGTGAGAGAGAGGATGCCAATTTTGGACACAAGGGGGAGCTGATGCTAGGAACAGGTGTGTACTCGGGAGGAGAGGAAGAATCTGAAGAATGTGAGTCAGGTGATAATTGTCACTAGCATGGAGTTGATTGTACCACATGTTGAGTGTTAGCAGCGAGCATATGTGAGCCTAATTTGTTTGAGTGGACGCCGTTTCTATTAAAAAGAGTATAACGATTCCAGAGGAGGTTAAAATTGTCGATAAAAACCACATGGTGAGCTCTACATGTGTGCTGCAGCCAGGTGTGGAGACCAAGGAGTCTGTTGAAGCGACCGGTACCTTGCCCAGCTGTGGGGATAGGACCAGAAATAAAAACAAATTTTCAGCAGGGTTGTAAAAGGTTGAAAAGATGGTTAAAATCTGATTTGGTCAACTCGGACTGTTGAAAAGCTGTGTTGTTCGTGCCAATGTGAATTATTATTCTGGTGATGGAGGATGGGAGGGATGGCAATAAACTCGAGCTTATTCTGGATTTCAGAAACTATAGTGTTATGGCCCCAATTTGCTACGACATAAGACAGCAAGGGATGACAGACAAAATTTTTAAAACTAAAACAGATTTAATTCAACAAAGACTAACACTAACCTAAAATTTATACTACTGACCAAGATTGATAATAAACAAGAAAAAAAATATTTACAGTCCCTTGAGATGGGGGTTGCTTGGTGATGTTCCGGGTGAGAAAAATGCTCCAACACAGGCAAAAATCCACAAAAAGCTTCATAGGTCTTGAAAAGAGTGACAGGTCTGATCAAATGTATCATTCTCATTGCAATTTCTCCTACTACTTTACTCTCTCGATTTTCCTCCTTATATACTCTTTTGCAACCCCCTCCCACCTTTTAGACTTTTTTTTTTAATTCTCTGGGACTTTCCGTCTCAGACATGCCCAGGATATGCCCAAACCTAGCTCCAGTCTGGGCTTAACAAGAAAAAGGTCAATACTGCCATCTAGTGGCTTCTTTCCACATTACAGTGGCTCCGGGAAAACGGCGTGTGACTGCATTAAAGAAGCGCAGATGCTGAATTATGGAATCGCCGACGATAAGTGTTGAAGGGGGGAAGAGCGGCCAAGGGCGTGACTGTTAACTTCCTGTTCACACAGGCCGGATCTTCCTTCACCCTCTTCTTCACTGGTGCGTCCCCAACTTACTATCTCTCTTAGGAGCTCCCCCTGGTGTCCGGCTGTTGTTGCATCTTATAGTGGACTTGGTCTATCTGTTGGCTTTTGCAGTGCTAGAAATTGCATTTAATTTTCTGAGACAACTGGTATAACTGCACAGCCTATTGGGAAAGTCGCTCGCACACGCCTGCCACGGCAGAAATACAGACCCAGCGGTGTTTCTGTCAGTAACCTGTCACAAGTCCATATTCAGACCCCTGATATTATTTTAACTCTCTCCTGTTGTTTTAACTCCAATAGCATTTCAATCTCAGAAATGTGGTCTTGGTGTTCTGTGTCTTAATGTAAGGAGTTTATTGTCGAAAATTGATTGTATTAGGGCTTTGGTTACTCAAAGTAATCCTGATATATTTCTTGCAACTGAATCCTGGTTGAATGCTTCTGTGTCAGACCTTGATATAGCATTCGCTGGTTATAGTGTTTTTAGGTGTGACAGGAGTAAGAGAGGGGGAGGTGTGGTGATTTTTATAAAATCCACTCTCTGTTAATGTTTTATTATCCTCCTCTATGCCTGAGCAATTTGAGTGTCTTGTTCTGAAAATAACTTTGGTTAGTGGAAGTATTACACTAGCAGGTGTGTATCGCCCACCGAGCATGCTTTCCTCTTCCATAATCAATCTCTCTAAAATCTTGTCTGTTTATGCACACGCTGAATTAGTTGTTGCAGGCGATTTCAATATCGACTGGCTAGCGCCATCCTCAAACCATTTCAAAGAAGTCTGTGATGAACTGATTCTGTCGCAACTTATCTCAGAGCCTACGCGACCAAATTTTAAAGATTTATCCAGGTCAACATTAATTGATCTAATTTTAACAAATAGACCACACAAGTACGCTCTGAGCGGCGTCTTTCCCCTGGATGTGAGTGATCACTGCCCAGTAGCATGTATTAGGGTTATGAAAGTCTCAAAGACACCTCCATGTTTTATTACTAAAAGAGATTTTAAACATTTCTGTGAACAGGCCTTCCCCCACAATATTTTTTGGAGTGATTTAAGCTTTGCAGGTTTTATTCCAGACCCTGACCTAGCATTAGCTCATTTTACTTCTGTGATAAATCGTGCTGTTAAGATAGCATAAGCATGCTCCGGTCAAGAGATTCCGAGTAAAAAAAATAGAAGAAATCCTTGATTTTCGGTTGCTTTATCCAATGATCTTCACTTAAGGGATGAAGCTTGGATTAACGCTAGGGAAACTCAGACACTCACAGACTGGCAGGTTTTCAGAAAACTAAGAAATACGTGCTGCTTACTGATAAAAAAAAGGCAAAATCTGAATATTTAATTACGTCATTGGCTAAATGTCAAGATAATGCGGCAAAATTTTGGGAAATTGTCAAGTCCCTGAAAAATAGTCCTTCTTCTTCATTACCTCATTCTATCCACATTGATTCTGGTCCTATTACTGATAAGCACAAAATTTGTGACTTTTTTAATGAACATTTTATAGCAGCTGGGAAATTTTTGAAAATTTTAATAATCAATCCTCTACAGGAGATTTGTCTGATCTTAGCTCTAGTGCATTTACAAATTCCCAAAATTCTAGAGTATTGTTTTCTTTCAGGGAATTAAACGTGAATGTGGTCCTTCTAGAATTAAATCGTATAGATGTAAATAATTCCACTGGAGAGGATCACTTATTACATTATTGACCGGGTCTATTCCCAGTATTTGGAAAGCGGCTCATGTTTTTCCTTTATTTAAGGGGGGTGATCCCAGTTCAGCTATCGGCCCATCTCAAAATTGCCATGCCTGGCTAAGATTCTAGAATCTCTTGTAAAACAACAACTTTGCAATTTCTTAACTTGCAACAACATTTTAACGTCACAGCAATCTGGTTTCAGGCCTGGACATAGCACCATTACAGCAGCTTGATTGGTTATAAATGATTTAGTAACAGCTGTGGATAGTAAACGAAAATGCGCAGCCCAAGCAAAAGTGCTTGACACAGTGACCATAATATTTTATTAAATAAGGTGTTGCTCTTGATTACAGAGCCTGCTCATGGTTCCAGGACTTCATCTCACATAGAACACAAGCTGTTATTTCTGGGGATGCGCAGTCTCATTTTTTAAAGGTGACTAAAGGTGTACCCCAAGGTTCCAATCTTGGTCCAATTTTATTCACAATTTATATAAATGGCATTGCTCGTAATGTAACGAATTGCAAGGTTCATTTTTATGCTGAGGACACAGTGCTTTATTCCTCTGCTCCAACATGCTTCCAGGCCCTCACATATTTACAATCTGCTTTTAACGTCTTACAGCATGCTCTAGCTGATCTTAAACTGGTTTTAAATACTAATAAAACAAAGTTCATGATCTTTTCAGCACAGAATGCAATTATGTCAGGAGACTCCGTTTTCTCAGTGACTGGGGCTCAAATTGAGCAGGTTCGGTCTTACAAATATTTGGGTATCTGGTTGGATCATGACTTTTCTTTTAAGACGCATGTGTCCAACCTGTCCAAGAAACTTGTTTTGGACAACTTGGAATAAAAATCGAGTTTCTTTAGAGACACGGGTCCTGTTTTTCTTTGGACAATAGGAAGAGGATTGTTGAGGCAAAAATATTACCCATACTTGATTACGGAGATGTCCTTTACAGGCATGCCTCTATTAGTACGTTAACATCATCATGGCACATTGCGCTTCATCACCTGTGATGGTTTACGAACCCATCACTGTGCTTTATATAACTCTGTGGGGTGGTTTCCCTTCATTTTAGAAGGGAGCTACATTGTATTTTATTTATTTATAAAGCTTTGCTAGGTAAACTTCCCTCATGTCTCACTAAGCTCTTATCCATCAAATCAGAAGTCAGCATACCAGATCACAAGAATGGTTTTTGTTGGAGGCTCCCAGGATTAGAACAAATTAGGGAGGTACGTCTTTTAGTGCATTTGCTCCTTGCATGTGGAATAATTTCCAGGATATTTGAAGCTAGACTGCCTTATCCCCTTAGTGTCTTTCAAGAAATTAGTGTTGCATATATTGCTTCTGGAGGCCAGATGCATTTGCTTTTAGTTTTATTCTAGTTTAAAGCTTGTTATTCCTTTAATCTGAAATTTTTGTGCCTTTTGTGTATTTCATGTGTGCTATTTGTCTTTAACCTTCCATTGTAATTGTATTTTTGTAATCAGGGCTCCCCTGCAAAAGAGACATCTGTGTCAGTGGGACTTCCTTGCAATAAAGGTTATTGATTGATTGATTGATTGAAGGTTGGGATCCATCAGGAGAGAGCGGAGTGCGTTCAGTATCCGTGGTGTGCGCCGCGGTCACCGGTCATGGATTAATGGTTGCCGCCGGGGACTGCTGTAGCAGCGGCGCGCTGTTACTTTCGGCCAAGGGTCTGCTTGTTGGAGAGCTGTTTCCTGGGTGAGGAGTAAACTGGACCCAGCTTGGACGAGAAGAGCGGGGGAGATGGTGCGAGCGATGACGCGGAGGCGACCGTTTGGGCACAGCCTTGGGAAGAGTGTTCGGCGGCGAGGGGCCATCAAGCTCTGTAGAGGGGCAATGCGACAACCGGTGAGTGAGGGTAAATCTTGCTTGTCCAAAACAGAGAATTTGTTGGTCAGCTGGAGGGCCTGAGGTGGAGTGGGCTGACAATGGGAGTTCTCTCCGTGTTTATCCTTCCGGGCAGCAGTTCGTGACTCCTTTTGACTCGGAGTGGAACTGGTCGGGACCTTAGGCTGAGCACCCAGTCTGGTCCAGTGGTCAGCAGCCTGGGCAGCAGTGGCATCCAGGCAAGGTACAGTCGAGTCTAGTTCTCCGATGGTTGTGGAGGGTGCAGTGGGGCCCACAGTGACTAAGGAGTCCAGGATCCGATCTTCGTCTCTGATTTGATAGAGAATGCATATCCTCCCTTCTAGCTCTGAGATTTTTTGAGTGAGATGGAGACAGCTGTCATAGCCGGATGACGAGGTGGGTGGAGGCATGACTTAAAGCAAAGTCAGATGAAGCTGGGGAGACAGAAAACGGCTAATGTGTTGTTTGTGTTTAAACTTTAAAGAAGTAACGTGAGGTGTATGTCACACGGCAGGGGCACAGAGCGAGACTTACATGCCAGGACTCCACAACAGGAGTCTGCAGCGATAGTTGACTTGTGCCGATTGTATCGAGGTCAGCTCAGTTTAGAAAGACGCATATCCCATCTGGGCCCGCTGAGTTGGTTGCAATTCCAGTCGAGCTCGGTGAAGTCAGTGGCTGGGAATTCCTGCGGCTGGCATCCTCGAACATAGTGGCAGTGGTAGACTTGGCAAACGCTGATTGCAGGATTTACATCCTTAACTTAAATAATATTCAGAATTCACACAGATAAGCGTGACAACAAGCACTTAAGTATATTTCTTCGATCAGATCGCTCTTTCCTTTTAGCTTGCGTCGGTGTGAGATCCTGATAAGACAAGGGCTTCGTTAGGTCCAACAGTATGGCGTTCACTCTGATCAGGGGTTAAAATGATGTAATTTAGATCACTGAGCTTTTTGAGGACAATGTAAGGGCTAAAATATTGGGGTCTTGGAGGGTTTTCAGGAACTGGCAAAAGTGCCAGGACTTTGTCACCAGCTTTAAAACTTCTATCTTGAGAATGAAGGTCATATCTGGTTTTCATTCTGCCCTGAGCCTCTTTGAAATTAGACTTACCAAAGTCACAAGCGTTAGAGAAACGATTACGGAAGTCAGAGACATACTGAAGCAAGTTCATTGGGACATCATATTTGGCTTACAACTTTTCCTTCAGAATCATCAGAGGTCCACGGACTGTATGCCCAAAAACAATGCCTGTATGCTCCAAAGGACTGAACTCAAGAGACTCCTGAACAGCTTCACGTGCAGCAAACAGAAGAAGATGGACACCTTCATCCCAGTCTTTCTCTGTGTCAAGGCCATGGTCCTTACCATGTTCTTCAGGGTTTGATGGAACCTCTCCAAAGCACCTTGACTCTCAGGTTGGCAAGCTGATGACCTGTATTGTTTAATACCAAGCTCATGCATAACTTGTTGAAATATGCCAGACATGAAATTTGACCCTTGATCAGACTGAATAGACTTAGGAAGACCAACAAAGCAGAAAAACAATGATCTGACTCAAAGGTTCTTCAAAAGTGGGAATCGGCTTAAGTCGAGCCTTTGGAATATTCTGGTTCGGCTTTTCAACCATTTGACAAGTATGACAGGATTTGCAGTACTCCTCTACATCAGACCTCATGGAAAGTCAGAAGAAATACTTCCTGACACGTTGAAGGGTCTTCTTGACACCCAAATAACCTGACATAGGATTGTCATGGGCCAGACTACGAGTTTCTTGATGATAAGACTTTGGAAGAAAAATTTGATGGATGATCATCCACTCTTCATCTGCAGACACATCACACACCATTTTTGTAGTAAAAATAGACAGGAACTTGAGTAGCCCCTTGTTCACCTACAGTCTGTGGTAGAAGATGCGCTAGATCACAAGCTTGTTGTTGCTCCTGAATAAGTTGTTTCCGAGACAGAATATCATTAGAATGACCTGACAAGGACAAGTCTGAAGATTTCCCAGACATCTCAGGACTGGAAGGTTCCTGATGAAAAGACTGCCCAATGAAGGTGTCAGCCAGGTTAAAGTCCAGATCAGCATCATCTTGAATAGCCTTTTTGGCCATAGAACGAGTAACTGCACATGACGGATAGAGGTCTGGAATTTCCTCCTCTATAGATTCAAATTCTTGATCAATCAAAGGAGTGTCAGTTACATCAGGGAAGGGCACAACCTTATCCCCAGCAAGATCATTACCGAGGAGCAAATGAACACCTTTGAAAGGAAGGGAAGACTGAACGCCAACAGTAACAGGCCCAGAGACCAAGTCTGATTTGAGATGAACATTATGGAGAGGTACACTTGTAAAACCACATTCTACTCCTTGAATAAGGACATTAGCCTGAGTGGACAATTTGTCTGAAAAAGGAAGAATATCTGCAGGAATAAGAGATTGGGAAGACCCAGTATCCCTTAGAATTCGAACAGGAGCAGATGAGGAAAAGTCATGTGAAAGTGAGACGAAACCATCGGTGATGAATGGCTCAAAACCCTCCATAACAGAATCAGACACAGAAGGTAGAAGATCAGGTGAACTGACCTTTGATACAAGAAATTAGTGAGAGCAGTTGGCTTGGTTTCTTCTTGTTGTTTTTTTTCTGAGAGCATTACACTCAGAAATAAGATGACCTTGCTTTTTGCAGTATTGGCAAGACACACAAGGTAAAGAATCAGAGGATTGCTTCTCACTAGGTTTCCTCTCAGAAGTGGTCTTGGAGTCATCAGAAGTGTTATTAAAAGTCGTCTTGGACAGAGACTTACCTTGAAATTTAGAAAAAGTGGATTTTTGGACAAAAGAAGACTTATGAGTTAATGCATAACTATCAGCCAGGGTGGAAACATATTAGAAAGTATTGGCTTGTTTCTCCTCAAGGAAAGTCTTGATATCCGGCTAGATACACCTTTTGAATTCCTCAACCAGAGTAAGTTGCCTCATTCTGTCAAAATCTTTCTCAACTTTCATGGAATTACACCACTTATCAAACAACTGTTCCTTCAATCTGCTATATTCAACATGAGTTTGACTGGCTCCCTAAAGAGAATTCCTAAACTTTTGCCTGTAAGCCTCGGGGACCAATTCATAACCCTTCAGAATGGCAGATATGACAAAATCATCATGAGAACACTGTTGGACAGATAATTGGTTATAGATTTCTCCTAGCTATATCAGTAAGAACACTTTGTAACATCATTGTCCAATGCTCTTCTGGCCATTTCAAATTTTCAGCAATCTTTTCAAAATGGGTAAAGTATTGGTCTACATCATTTTCTAGGAAGGGCAGAACAAGTCTGATGTGTCTAACCACATCAAAATAATCAGAAAGTCCAAAAGATTTTGTAACAGAACCTGCTTCTATTTTCTTCATTTCCAATTCGTACTGCAAGTGCATCCTTCCTTCTTCGAGTTCTAGTTGTTTCTGGCGTAGCTGCACCTCAAGTCTTTGCAGCTCTGTTGCAGGCACCTCCACATCTTTAACCCCTTTGCGCAGAAGCCAAATTTGGCTATATATGGGTTACCCAATTTAATGCTGTATAATTCAAGATTAAAACTTCATAAAGAGGAAAAATGTGGCTTTACTCAGAAAAGACACTTACAGCATTTTGTAGAATTACATCGTATTTCAGTTTATTTTCATGATTTTGGTAGAGAAAATGGACTGCAAACATAAAAAATCTTCATCTGAATTCACCATGAAAATTGCAAAAAAAATTAATACTGAGAATGGAAAAACTGCTGGGGCTTAAATCTATGCATTTCTCGGATCATAAACTGCTTTACCACAAGTAGAATCTCCAACATTACATTCTAGATTACCTACATGCTATTAGCCAAATTACACAGCTATCCAAGTGTCTCCCCGATGTCTGAGATGTTGCACGGTCAAAGCATCAATTAATCATGTATTTAACACAAAGTTTTGAGGCATGAAATTTTATATGAACTAATGATTTTCTGGTTGAGTTTAGCATGAATTTATCAATATAAGTGCAGCTGAACATCAGTGGTCACCAGTAACCTCTCCAAACACAAAAAATGCCTTTTCCCTATAATCAAGTTTAGAGTTTCGTCCATTTTTCTTCTCAGTCCCCCAACCCAGCACACACAGTCAATAAATAAACTGCTAATTAAATGGTCAGGACATTCACTCTGCAATGAAACCGGCAGTTCTGACATCCGAGCTCACAAACTCATTTCAACACTTATAGGGAACAAGTACAACTCACTAACTTGGTGATATCTGAATTCTGAAATATACCTTATTTTAACAGAATAGACATTCCTTTCAGGGAAGATAAACTATACATTTCCTCCCTGGATTCAACAAAACCGTGCAATGAACGTACCAGGGGGTCCATCCAAAGGCACGGGCAGTTCGCATTTTAAACAGGAAAAAAACCTCGGCATTTGACGTTGTAGAATACGGTATTCATTCCAAAACGAAAAGCAAAAGTAAAAAGTAAAAGCAGCCTAAGCTTTTTCATGAATCCCTCTTCCGGAGACCGATGTATCCGGTAGAAGGAACCCTCCAGTCCTGTTCCATTCGAAATAATTCCCATTGACCATGTCCTTATTTCATCTAAATCCTGTAAATGTAACTGAACACTTCAAGGCCAGTTTAGCAAGTCTTTTTTTCCCCCCCTCTAAATCGTGTCTAATTCAGCCAAGTAATGCGCGCAACGTAGACAGGATGCATCCGAGCCTGCTGATACGCATAGGCTTGTATGCTCTGTGTTTGTCCAATCAATGTGTTTCGCTTACTGTAGAATCTTTAAACACTCGGGAATTGGATAAGAAACGAGCCAATCAATACATTGTTACCGGGGGAATTTCACGTGGGCATGAAGTTAAATTGTGCAGTTACGAAGAAGAGCCTGAGTGTATATACGAGTGATTGGCTATCAACACCAGTACTCGGGAGGATATAAGAAAGTGCTGAATTTGTCGATGAAGGAATCTACACGTAACTTTACGGTAGGCAACTACGCATTTTTTGAAAGAGATGACTGTAATTGACAGTAGAATGTGAGAGAATCAATACCATGTAGAATTTTTTGCTTCAGAAAACTGAGTTTTCTGATCCATCAATTGGAATACCGTTGGCTCACTGTAGCTAAAGTGGTTGCTACACAGGACAACAATTTTTTCTGTCGCAATAGATCAATTTTTTAGACTGCTGGATCAATACTGTGGGCAAGGATACTGACCAATTTGCACATCAGGCTTAGCTGAGGAGTTTAATTCATGCAACTCCTGAAAAACAGGGATTGGAGGGAACTTCTCCCTACTCTCAATTGTGTTTCAGCTCTGCCTGCCTGTGAATATTCAATAACTGATCTGGGGGTGCCATCTCGTGGTCGTCGAAATGTACAAATTATTTGTCTATTTTGCACACTAAATCATCGACTTGAAGCAAAATTAATAGATCTAGCACACCTAAAATATTTCGTGGGATTGGAACCAGTCGATCTGGTGCCGAGAAAACGATGAGGGAGCAATCTGGACGACGGCGCATGCGCTGTGAGGAAACGGAAACAGCACATTGGAGTGGAAGCATGCAAGCATGGTAATATAAGTTTTTTTTTTTTTTTTTTTTAAAGAATTTTATTGCAATATTAACAAACAAACAAGGCACAAATACAAATCTGAATACAAAGAAACTCTGCCTCAGGTTAAGCAATACTAATTCAAGTAATAAAAGTATCCATAATAACAATAAAAAATTAATAAATAAAAATAAAAGATAAAATGACACAAAGGCGACAGACATTATTAAAAAATAAATAAATCAAAAAAAAAAAAACAACCCTCAAATAAACCCTACTCTTGAGTTTATGTCAGATTAAATTAAAATTTTCAAGTATTGAAAACAATTTAAGAGCTGCTTTGTTTTGGATATACTTCAATGACTTACTCAAAAGTTTTAAATCATTCTTCCAATGATATACATTAGGTTTAGTCTTGAAATACCTACATTTATGTATAAAAAATTTAGCCAGTAGCAACATGTTGTTAAGAAGGAAGTCTACATTCATGTCTTCAACGAAAACACCAAATTGCACCGTCTTCATTGATGCAGGAAACATAATACCCCTGGACTGGAGCCAGCTCTGAATGTCAGTCCAAAAGGACTGTACCGAATCACAAAGAAAAAACAAATGCTCCAAGCTTTCAATCTCTTGTTCACAGAAAGTACAGTGGTTAACCTCAAAGTTAAACCGCCGTCGTAGAAACTCATTTGTAGGGTAAATCTCATATAAAATTTTAAAGTGCGTGGTAATATAAGTTGTACAGCTCTTTCAGCTCTCTCCCATTGATAGAGCTGTACAACGTTTTTATCTTACGGTGGCAACCCATATATTGTTCTTAAATCCATGTAAAAGTGACTCAGCGTCTCAGCCAAGCGAACGCTGTCGAAGCATTCAAAGTCCACATCTTCTCCTTTTTCTGTTAGGTATTCACACAACATAGACGAAGATCAGGTATTTGACTTTTTTGTATTTTGGGGGATCACTTTTGCGCGTTTCTCAAGAATGTCGTCGTCTGTGTGACTAGCGAAACGTTTCGATGCCATTTTGACAGCTGTCAAAAGCAGACGAAATGCGGTAACGTTAAACAATTCAGATTTACGTTCCGTTATATCGGCAAACAAGCGGTTGAATAGAACTCAAGGAATTCAAAACCATACTCTCACGGGGTATATGATCATACATGGTACATGGAAAAGAATTAATCTTCTGTCAGCTAATCAAAATTAAGGATTTTAACGTTAGGTAAGATAAGTTTATTTGTAAATATTTCACATTATTGAAGGGCTAAGGGTAAATTCTAACATTTAGTAATTGTAATGGGTCTGGGTAATAGAAATCATCGGATAACATAACTTGTCAGGCTTTTTGTCGCTGGAATGAAGCGAGTGAAAAGTCTAGTCGAGTGTTTGCTTTTGACCTTTTGAAGTGACATGAATAATGTTCGGTGGAAAATTCTTCCTTTTATTAAAAATTGTTGTGTTTTGAGAAGAAACGAAGTTCCACAGCAGTCTCTAATTCCATGCTAAGTGCTTTCCGCGTGCGTATTGCCAATTGTAAAATTCAACGGCGATGTGAATGCCTATTTAAGGTTTCACACAGACTATAGTCTGTTTCATAACATTGACGTCTTTCTCTCAAAGGAAAAAATCTAGCTTCACAATATTGGCCCAATCAAATAAAAGTTTATTTCTACTCCAAGCCATTTATCATGTTTATTGCAAATGAAAATAGATCAAGTGATATTTATGCGAAATACCATCTCTATAGTGAACAAAGAGTGAAAAGATAAATGGCACCGAGTCTTCCGTGCTGTGGTAGAGTTCTAACAGTTTGGACATACATGACATTCTCGTAGTAAATATATGATACTGACTATAGCTGTTCGGCGAGTAACAACGTAAATCTAGAATATAGGCCTATTTTAAAATGGCTCGTGTCAAGAACTGAAGATATGTGGTTTCGGTGTAGACAAACTTTACACACATGTTCCCATTCACGTGTTATCGTAAATCATATTATATATCAAGAAAAGTCATATTTAACTTACCAACTGATGGAGAGAGGTTTGTGTCTGCCATTTCGAAAGAACCGGGGAATCCGTGGTGCGCATGTGTAGCCGGTTTGTCCCGAAACTGGCTCCGCTACACCTCCTGCGTTGTGTCTATGTGCGGTGATCGAGTCAAGTACGACAACGAGTCTGCTCATCTGGTGGATTTATTTTCTGTGTAAACAGATATATTTCAATATAACATCCTTCCGCGGTCGTCCAGAAACGCACCTCCTCTCCAAGCTAGCGGCAAGTGAATAAAATATTACGTAAGTTCAATTTTACGTCTCAAACTCAAATCAACAAAACAAAATATATCATAAAACAAACATCCTGTTCAATATGCACAAACATTTTTCTTCCATCCACCAGCAGCAATTTTTTCCGTATTTTATAAACTAAACAAAACAAATATGATGAAAACAAAAAGGGAGCTCACATACCTGTGTAAACAGATATATTTCAATATAACATCCTTCCGCGGTCGTCCAGAAACGCACCTCCTCTCAAAGCTAGCGGCAAGTGAATAAAATTGCCGCGAAGCGACAGGAAGTGACATCGCCGCAATGTCAAAGGTCATACACTTAAGAAAGTAAATTTAACAAAATAATGCTCCCCAAAATAATACAAAAACAGTTTTCATGAAAACAATAACAGCAAAAACAGATTTTCGGTGAAATATGACAACTTAATTTACACATCTGTTACATCCTCCCCTCCTAGATTTCACCAAAATCAAAACCATACCTGAGAATAACTCTGTATACTATAACACACATGGACATCTAACCCACACTCTGAAATCTTGTCTGGGATTAACTGTAAAACCCTAGTTTTACCATCAACATTATAAGCTACCTACTGCATAGGTTCAGAGAAAACATAAGGGTGATCAAACCTTAGCCCCTCTTAGACAATACGATGCCTTTTACACCATACAAACATCCAACTACTTTCAAACATGAAGCATACCACATATCAAACAATGCATAGTCATGATGTCCCACAGATACATGTTCTCTAAATTACAGGCACAAGAAATAACCCAAACTCATGTTCATCCTCTTAAAACAATGTAAGGAGTGACTGAGACCTCTTATGAACTGAACTTGCAAAATCTCTGAAGCCAAAAGGCTTTTGAACCATGGACTCAATGAGTCGATTTACCCTCTTTCTGACTCTGCCCACTCGTGTTTTGACCACCGGCTCTGTTTCTGGGTGGCAGCCCGTGTCTTTGGGGGTCACCTGAGTAGCTGTGTCATGAATTGGGCCTGCTGGTTGTGACAGTGGCTCTGGAATCAACTGGGCATTTGGAGGTACTGAAAATACATCTGACATGAGTGGGGAATCTGAGTCAGGCTCCGCCACCAAACTGTTCAAGTCACTGTCTTTGTAAGAAGAGGCTTGGTCATTTGAGGGGCACTGAACAGCACTGTCTGGAGATAACTCCTCTTCACTCAGCTCTGAAGCACCCCGACTCTGAGTGCCCTCTGATCCACTCATTATCCATGCACTGGTCCTATCCTCCGTATCCACTTCCTCCAAATAGTCTAGGGAGTCGGTTACACTTGACCCTTCCTCTGATTCAGCATCACATGACTCCAATTCAGGTGTTGCCACTGGCAGGAAGCTGATGTCCAGTACCAAGTTGCGGTGCACTATCTTTGTGTCACCTTTGCCGTCCTCCAACTTGTATGTGTGAGTCCGCAGATTTCTGTCTTTGACCGTGTACACTGTTGCATTCCATTTATCAGCCAGCTTTTTCTTTCCTCTCTCACCTTTGTTTGCAATAAGCACTCTGTCTCCTATGTTCAGGTGAGTGCCTTTCAGTTTCCTGTTGTAGCCTTTTGCTTGTTTGTCTTGTTCTTTGACAGCATGTTTATGGGCAATCCTGGTTGCTTCATGAAGATGTGACATGAGTGTTTTAACATAGCTTGTATGATCAACAACCACCGGATCCTGCAGTACCTGTTTAAACATCACATCCACGGGAAGCCGTGGGACTCGGCCAAACATGAGCTGGAAGGGTGCATATCCTGTGGTTTCATGCACTGTCGCATTATATGCAAATGTCAATGTCTGTATTTGTTGTGGCCACTTTTGCTTCTCTTTGAGGGAAAGGGACCGCAGCATGTTTCCAAGTGTTCGATTAAATCTCTCAGTCCCCCCATTCCCCATGGGATGATATGCTGTAGTATGTGACTTGGAGACTCCGGACAGTTTGAGCAGTTCTGCTATGAGCTCACTTTCAAAATTGGCTCCCTGATCAGAGTGGACACGTTCAGGGAACCCATACACACAAAAGACATGATCCCACAGCTTTTTAGCTACTTGTTTAGCCGTCTGATTTGAGCAAGGGAAAGCATGGGCTAACTTAGTAAAGTGGTCTGTTATAACAAGGACATCCACTGAATGCTGCTTACTGTCCTCCGCACTCCAGAAATCCAAACACACCAGCTCCATAGGGGCAGATGTTCTGATGCTCTCAAGTGGGGCTCGAGCAGAGGGGTCTGGTGTTTTGGCCAGGATACACCTTTGACAGCACCTGACATGATCTTTTATATCAGACTCCATTTTTGGCCAAAAGAACCGCTGTCTCGCTAGATGCAAGGTCCTTGCCTGCCCCTGATGTCCAGCAGCATCATGTATGCCATGTAATGCTTTTTCCTTGAGGCTATTGGGCAAGACATACTGATGTCGCTTTAGTTTGCTAATGGGGTCTTTTGTGACTCGGTACAGGACACTGTTTTGGGTTTTGAGTCTCTCCCACTGCTTGAAGAGCACCATCGCCTTGGTGTCAAATCCTGCCCTCTCACGGCGGGAAGGGCGCCTGCCGCGGATGACAAATGGCATGACTGTGGAAATAGTGGGGTCAAGCTCTTGGCTGCGCTGAAGCTCCTCCAGCGTGAATACAGGGAGTGAATATTGTCCTGGTGATAACAGGCCTTGAACAGACTGAATTAACTCCACAGCCCTTGTCTCAGCGGCAGCCTCCCAGTGTTCATGAACATCCAAAAGAGCCTTAACATCCACAGTATCACAGGGATATCTGAGCGGGACTGATTGGGGTTTTGAGCTGTTGCAGGCTGATTTCTTCACCTGACACTGGACCTTCAGCCGGAAGGTGTCTTGAATGCCATCATGACAAACACACTCAGCTTCATCAAGTAGATGGCTGTACTGCTCTGTGATAAGCCTGTGACTGACTGTTTTTGCAAAGGGATCTCTGCTGAGAGCGTCAGCTACTATGTTCTTGGAGCCAGGTATGTGTTTCAAGTCAAATGTGTAAGGGGCGAGTTTGGATACCCAGCGCTGCTCGCATGCATCAAGCTTGGGTTTTGACATGATATAGGTAAGAGGATTGTTATCAGTCCATACTGTGAATGAATGGCCTCTTAGCCAATGGCTAAACTTCTCGCACACACTCCATTTTAAAGCTAAAAACTCGAGCCTGTGCGCTGGGTATTTCTTTTGGGAACTGCTCAGAGTTTTACTGGCAAAAGCAATGGGGCGTGCCTTCACTTGACCAGCTGGTATTTGGGACAAGACAGCTCCAAGTCCGTCTAGTGAGGCATCAATGGACAGTATCAGGGGCTGGGAGAAATCTGGGTGAGAGAGGACAACACAGTTTAATAGAGCATCTTTCAATTTACACAGGGCCGTATCACATTCGTCTGTCCAGTCAGAGGGTCTGAGTTTTCTGTAAGAGCCAGCATTGGAATTTGCCCTGACCTTTCCACGTCTCTTTTGTCCAGCAGTGAGAGCAAACAACGGTTTGGCTACTGAAGAGCAGTTAGGAATAAAATGTTGGTAATAGAATACCATCCCCAAAAAGGATTTGATCCTCTTCACTGCTGGTGTACAGCCATCATCATCCATCAGGTCTGCCTTTGACATCTTTGATATGACCTCAACTTTTGCTGGATCCACAGCCACCCCTTCACCGCTTATAATGTGGCCCAGAAACTTGACTGAGGATCTCATCAAGTGGCATTTCTTGGGGCTAAGTTTCAGGTTATGGAGCCGGAGCCGCTGAAAAACAACCTCTAATCTCCTCAAAGCCTCCTCCTCAGTTGCAGCAAACACAAGCAGGTCATCAAGATAACACAATAGACTGCTGAAATTGAGATCTCCAAATATGCTGAGCATCATACGCATGAATGAGGCAGGGCTGTTGCATAAACCTTGTGGCATCCGATTATACTCATATAATCCCATTGGAGTTGTGAATGCAGTGTATCTCTTGTCCTCCTCTGCCATCGGGATGTTATAAAATCCGGACGTCAAGTCCATGGTGCTGAAGTAGGTGCTTCCGCCCAAGGCGGCCAGGCAGTCTGATTGGTGTGGCAGGGGGTGTGCATCCTTGAGGGTTCTGGTGTTAAGCCACCTGAAGTCTGTGCAGAGCCTCAAGCTGCCGTCTTTTTTCCACACCAGCACGAGGGGAGAAGCATAGTCACTTACTGACTTCCTTATTAACTCCTGTTCCTCCATTTCAGACAGGACCTGTCGCAGTTTCTCGTAATGGGCTGGTGGTACTCGCCGGTAGGGGAGGCGGAATGGTCTCTCATCAGTGAGTCGGATACGATGCTGGAAGCCTTTTACCTCACCGCAGTCCAGTGCATGTTTAGAGAAGATGTCATTATACTTTTCAAGCAACTCAACTAGTCTCTCTTTCCCTGCTTTGTCAGCATGACACTGTTCAATATCTATGTCAGCAAGCCCAACCTGTTGTAATCGCTGTTTGAGATCTGCAGGCTTGATATTTTCAGGTTTTTTTCCCTGCTTAACTTCTTCAGGTTGGTTGACACCTTGAAAAACTTCGAAATCTTCTACAGCTAAGCAAGTAGACACATCTGCTAGCTTACTGTTTTTCTTTAGGGTAATGGGCTTGTCTGACAGGTTAGTGACTTTCATGGGGATCCATCTGTCACCCCACAAAGGAGTGATGACACGGCCGACCATGATGTTACGAGGCATGGACTTGGATAAGGTGGGCTCAACAATCACTGTGCTGCCTGGCGACATGGGAACATTCTTTGGCAACTTACCCCAAACTAGGTGCTCTTGCCTTGCTAGCAGGGTGACTGACTGCTGGAGCTTGACGGTCCCGATCACATCTGGAAGCTCCTCACCTCTCCACCGAGATGAATTTGCCATCAAGTCAAGAAACTGTTCACACTCTGGGAGAAGATTTCCACTAGAGACAAGACGCCAATAATCACTTGTTATTTTCAGCTGGTGCATGAGGAATCTGATGACATTTGTGCCTACGATCAAATCATCACGCTGGCCGGGCACCACAAGGACAGGCACAATGCAACTCTCTCCGTACAATTTCATTTCTATTTCATACATACACTTTGGTTTACTCAGTGTCCCTCCACAGCCCACCAGCACAATCTCCTGAGTCAAAGAAATGGGCTCTGAGAGTATATTCTCACTCAACATTTTCAGCTCTGCTTGCTCACTGAGTGTACAGGCCATGGAACCAGAGTCAAGCATCCCCTGCACCTGGAATATGTTATTTACGCTGACAGGTGTGTAAAACAGTTTATCAAAGGGACCCACTCTCTGAATGTTTTGTGCTATTACTTTAGCACCAGCTGGTGCTGCTGCACACGCTTTTATATACTGTTGCTCAATATCACCACTGTTGAGGGATTCTTCTGTGCCCACACATCCCCTCATCAAATGCAGGCCAGTTAGTTTAAATGCTCAGTGTTTTGTGACAGGGAGGCACGCTGAAATCGGCTAGGCTGGCGATTTGGGCAGTCTTTCTTGATATGATTGGGCTGAAAACATGCTAGGCATAGGCGCTCTCGCCTGCAGTGGGCATGAGTGGAGTGCTCCATTGACTGACAGACTCTGCAGAATCTATGCTGGAACTGATCAGGTGGGATTGGTCCGCGTGCAGCTTGGCTGTTTTGTGACAGTGCATGGTCAAAAAGGCTGACTAGCGTTTTCAAGCAGTTATCATTACAAGGGACTCTGGTTGTGGCACTGCACTCGTCCTGCCCAGACGACTCTACTGAGTGAGATGATGTTTCTGAATTGTTTTGTGGGGTTGCTTGAACATGAACTGTCAGTGGTTTAGGGTACTTTGACTTGGAGAGCATCTGCTCTCTCATTTCAGTCTGATGGCGATCAATAAGCTCTTGAACCTCACTCGCTGTCCACTTATCTGGTGCTTTAAATTTGAAGACAGCAGCAAGGGTGGGATCTGGGCAATGTTTCACAAACATCATGCTTACCTCCTGACAGGGATCTTCCATTTGCCGTCCTAGCCTTTTCAACCCCTCTTCTGCGGCATCAACAGCCTTATTCAACCGAAGCCAGTACTCCACAGGACTCTCTCTTGCCTGTGGGACAGTGCTGTAGAAATCAGCCATGGGCATGCATGAGTACGTCACTGCACTGAAATGTTGCCTGAGGATGTCATAAATGATTTTAGGATTTTCCTGAGGCTTCAGAGATGGGCTACTTCTCAGAGTTATTCTCACAATGTCTTTAGCTTTGCCCATTAACTTACACATTATTTCAATATGCTGTTCATTCAAGGGCGTGGCTCGTTTCCTGAAGTACACTTCCATCAACTCTTCCCACTCACAGACTGTGTTCTTATCAGACCCATCTCCCCTGAAGACTGGAGGTTCTCTCACATCTGACTGTAGGACTAATTTTGCACCAGTCAAGTTGAAGTAAGTGGGGTCACTGGGTAGCTGGCCCACACTGCTCTGAGCTTGTGTGCCACCAACACTTTTTCCTACACTTTCATTCCTCAGCTGATCTTTTATAGTCTGTCCCACTTGTTGTGCAATATGTGTTATCAGGTTATTTAAGGCTGGGTCTGTTGTATCTGGAAGGCTTGAGAGTGTAACTGCTCCACTGGAGTTAGAGGCTACATTACCAGGCATACGAGTGGAACAAAAAGCTGGTGAATCTACATTATATGCCCCTTGAAATGGGGTTTGAGGTAACTCACTGATAGGTCTCCCTCTCCCAAAAGAAAAACTGTAATTATCAGCTGGGACCTTGTCCTCATCCATTTCCCTGATTACATATGTCATATTACATTCAACTGTGCACAACAAAATATTGTGAGAAAAAAAATAAAATTGATTCTCAAATCAGGACAAAACAACTTAAAATAGAAGGTAGTTTCCAGAGATTATTATTATTTTTTTTTTTTTTTTTTTTATACCGAGAAGTTCGTTAAAACGACCGTGTAATGTGTAGCAACGTCCGGTGACCAAGCTGGCGTTGATCCACAGCTCCACGAACGACGATGATCCAGTCTGAAGCAACGTGGATCCGGGTCACGGCACCACTGTAGCCGGTTTGTCCCGAAACTGGCTCCGCTACACCTCCTGCGTTGTGTCTATGTGCGGTGATCGAGTCAAGTACGACAACGAGTCTGCTCATCTGGTGGATTTATTTTCTGTGTAAACAGATATATTTCAATATAACATCCTTCCGCGGTCGTCCAGAAACGCACCTCCTCTCAAAGCTAGCGGCAAGTGAATAAAATATTACGTAAGTTCAATTTTACGTCTCAAACTCAAATCAACAAAACAAAATATATCATAAAACAAACATCCTGTTCAATATGCACAAACATTTTTCTTCCATCCACCAGCAGCAATTTTTTCCGTATTTTATAAACTAAACAAAACAAATATGATGAAAACAAAAAGGGAGCTCACATACCTGTGTAAACAGATATATTTCAATATAACATCCTTCCGCGGTCGTCCAGAAACGCACCTCCTCTCAAAGCTAGCGGCAAGTGAATAAAATTGCCGCGAAGCGACAGGAAGTGACATCGCCGCAATGTCAAAGGTCATACACTTAAGAAAGTAAATTTAACAAAATAATGCTCCCCAAAATAATACAAAAACAGTTTTCATGAAAACAATAACAGCAAAAACAGATTTTCGGTGAAATATGACAACTTAATTTACACATCTGTTACACATGCGCCGTCGTCCAGATTGCTCACTCGTCGTTTTCTCGGCACCAGATCGACTGGTTCCAATCCCACGAAATATTTTAAGTGTGCTAGATCTATTCATTTTGCGGCAAGTCGATAATTTAGTCTGCAAAATAGACAAAAAATATGTACATTTCGACGATTTTGTGTACGCATTAGTCTTTTTCTTTGGTAGACCTGTACATCTGCAGAAAGGGGTTAATCAATTCTGCTGCTTCTTGCCCAAATATGTCTTCATCGATGAAATGTTGAACCAAAGTGTTCAATATTTCTTGTTTCTTCATTGATGATTTCACATCAGATAATCCAAGGGTTGAGGCTATTTGCAGCAAGTCCTTCTTCTTTGCCACTACAAATTATTCTTGGGTTGGAGTTTTCAAAAAACTTTCAACATCAAAAGTCATGATTGCTGGTTTTACAAATAGCCATAAGATTTAAAATAATTCAGCTTTAATCTTTGGTGAATCCAATCCTTGATCCAATACATGGTTTTTCTCGATGGAAACTTCAATTTGTGATGACTTGAAAATCACAACAAAGAAAACCAGCAATGACAACTTAAACAAATTTATTCTTCACTGATGAAAGAAAAACTTCTACAATTAATCCACTGTTTAATCTTATAATTACACTCTAATGCCAGTATGTAAAACTGTTGCCAAAGCAAAAACTCTGCCTATACTGACCAAAATCACAGCATTTATATAGACTAGAAACATTCTGGAAAGATCTGCAGGATTGCTGGGTGATCCGGCCCCCCTCAGGCAAGAAGATGCCATAAGCTTCTAGAAAGCACTAGTCTATTTCATCACCAACAAGTGGTATTGCATCAGACTATGCAAAATTGACTGTTACATAGCACCCTCTGGTGGCATGTCTAAATGATCACCAAAATAAGCAAATCGCTGACCAGTCAATGAGCATTTAAATAGTGTCTAACAAATCTCCATTTAAAAATGATATACAGTGCTGTACACAAAATACTCATACATAACAATGCTATTCTAAAATAATTAACAACTGTTCCAATAACAGATTTCTAAGTTGCAATCATAAAGCTCGCAGCAGTGGGAGGTCAAAATGACCTTACAGCCATTCTAGTGTTAAATATAAAGTTTCCTAAATCTGCTTGTTGATCATAGAGAATAGTACAACGTATTATTGACCTCTTTCGTACAAATGTTGAATGACTTTGACAATGCTACCTTTTCATTATCAATTTCAATTTTTTTAGAGTCCTAAATCTTATTATTGCTGTTGCCTTTAGAGCGAGTTGTCAACAGAAGGAAAGCCATTGCACTGTGTTGCTTCGAATCTCCCAGATGAGAAACCGCAAGAGACTGTGGGTTCACCCGCTCAACCAGGGAAGGAGAGAATTGACTCGTGGCTGAGCTGCGTCTAGATAGGACCAAACACCTGAGGTGCTTCAGAATGAGTGTAGGTTCAGCAGTCATGTGGGTGTCATGCCCAGAGTGAGTGATACGGAAAACTACTACCCAGATTCTCTTTAATCATCAACATGCTATGCTTTTTTCATTGGCTTGGCTCTGTGAATATTGGTGTATTCCCACAAAATACGTTGATGGATTTTTAGCTGCGACCAAGCAGCTCTATGAACGCTTCTGTCTGTCCGTCCGTCTGTTCGTCCGTCCATGACACCTTTTTCACCATGTTCCTGTCGTCGTATCATTATGAAATTTTCATGAGTTATTGACCTTCACCAAAGTGATGTCCATGCACAAGGTCGAGGTCAAAGGTCAAATTCACAGAGGTCACGACCTTGTTTGCGGGTTTTCGCGCTGTAACTCCAGTTAGAATTCATGGATCGCTATGAAATTTTGGAAATAGCTTCTAGGCATACAGGAGGTGTTCCCTATTGTTATTCAAGGTCATCCGTCAAATCCCAAGGTCACACAGGTAAAAAAAGTGTCAATTTTGCCCGATTTGAAGGTTTTCGCACCGTAACTCAAGTTTCATTCAATTAATGGCTATGAAATCTTAGAACAAGCTTCTTGGTATAGAGGAGGGGTTCCCTATTGATTTTCAAGGTCATCTGTCGAATCCCAAGGTCACACCGGTCAAAAAAGTGTCGATTTTGCCCCGATTTCACAGTTTTCGCACCGTAACTCGAGTTTAACTTGATGGATGGCTATTAAATCTTACAACAAGCTTCTTGGTACAGAGGAAGGGTTTCCTATTCATTTTCAAGGTCATTTGCCAATTTCGAGGTCACACTTGTACAAGAAACCACCAGTCATGGACATTAGGCCACGTGACGGATGCTAGGCCTGGTCGCAGCTATTAGATCCCTCTGATCTACTTGTTTTTATTTCAAACATCTAAATCCAAAATAAAACAAACAATAGAGGATTAACACTTTAAAAAATAAGTTAGGAGTGACAAATAATTCCTAATATATTCCCTTTAATGACGGCTGCCCATTATAATGATGTGTGACACATTGAAAGTAACACATTTTCCACTACATGTTCCAGGAATTATTTCACAAATCATTGCCGAATTGATCAGAATGGATTATGTCCATGTATATGGGAAATGAAGCAAAGTGAGTTGTTTCTGTAGGATCTGAACAAATGGCTGATAAGTTCGATCCAGAGCCAGCAGTAAAACTTTAATAACATTCCCCTAGGATGTTCCTGCAGCCTGCCTGTGGGGGGTAGTATCTCTGGCTTTGCTCAGCGGGGGGGCGGAGTCGCAAAGCCCTGACTGCCCCAGAACTCCTGTGAGAGTCATATCACTGTCCCCAAAGTCTTGTTACATTAATCTGTTTAAAATAATCTAAATCTCTGGGAAATTCATAATGTGTTTATATGTTCAATATCCTGTGAAGAAATCACTTATATACTTATAACCCGATTAAACTATATAAAACTCCATTTTAAGGCTTTTTCATGACAACTGCATCATATTAGTACATACTCCTATCATGTTGGGTCTTGTTATTCTCGGGGGAATCCAAGAAGTTGAATGGAGCAGGTTTCATTTCCCTTGAAATTCTGGTTCATTCCCTTTGGGAAACTCCTGAAAATTGGTCAGATTCCGCTCTCCTCTCTATGCTAGATGGTTTTATTACCCCAATGGTGGAAAACCCAGATTCGACCCTCCATTCCTCCACCTTGATCAAAGGTGTGGTTTAGTTTAAAACCAAAAGATTCTAGCCGTTGAGGGAGAATCGTATTTCGATCTCCCTGCGTGCGGAAGGGGTGAGTAGTCTTTTAATTATGGAGAATCGCATGCCGCCTCGCTCCGCATGCCTGGGTCTGTGCGTAAGTAACAGATCTAGGTAGGCGGGGTGGGATGGTATCCGAGTTCTCCCCGGGCACGTGGTGTGGCCTCACTTTGCGTGGTTGGCCTCCATTTTTACAGGTATGAATTTATTCTCTCTTTCTAAATTGTGTGTAACTTGTAATTGGCTTAACGCTGATTTGTTGGATCCAAGTTTGTGCCTACCTGGTGGTTAAATTATTGTTATTCCGTTCAGCTTGCGTGGTCTCCATGACTCTTAGCACTTGAACATTCTTTCTAGCCATGTTACGACCGGTACTTAGGAGGCGATTTGTTTCCATTCCAGACTAGCTAGCTGATGTTGTAGGTAGTGATGGGTTTTAAGTTGGATTGGAAATTACGGTCTACCCCTAAAGGGTTATGTAGTACCGGTCCTGGAGATTCAGTCTTAAGGGGACCCCTGGGCTGAGAAGCCGGTATTTGATTGACTCTTTAAGGGGCCCTTTGGGATACATAAACCTGGGTTTGTGATATGCTTATGCTCAGTGCTACTTTGTTTATGCCTAGATGCTGCTATCATGGTAATTTCTTCCATCCTCTAGAACTATCGCCAAACTAAGATCCAGCGTTTATTACCCTGGGGGCCTTGGCTGAGTGGCAATGGTTTTCACAGACGAGTCTGATGGCATAACTGCCTCGAGATTCTTGCATGCTGTCGCCAAACTATCAATTCTAATTCTAATTTGGAGTCAGACATTTAACAAGGATATGACTAAATTTTGTTGTTCTAAACGTATTATGGAGTCAGATTAATCGTAACTGTTGTGTTTTTGCGCCCCGTCTTTGGACGGAGAAAAATATCCATTTTATTGTGATTCACACCAGCCAGGAAGTTGCTTGAGTTAACGCCAGTCAAGAAGAACATGTGAAACCTTCAGCCCTCTGCAGTGTCCGTCCTTGGTATTGTTTTGCGGGGTTTTACATTTCCCCATTTGTGAAGTAGAATTTTTGTACATTGATTTTGATTATCATGAAGTGTAAGTGAAGGTTTTCAGCTGTTACTTTCAGATACTGTATTTGAAGAGAAGGTCACTCTTCAGGCCAGCGAGCTCCCAGTCCTCTCTTCTGAGGGTGTAGGACGGCAGTGCTGTGTATCTCACACAATGCTCTCTCACTAAGTTTTCTACAGGATTGTGGTTTGCCTACCTAGATATTGTCAGTGCCCTCACGCTGCTTCCAGTGATGTGTAGATGGGGTTCTCATGGAAGACGCCCACTGTCCAGAACCGCCACGCTGTCTGATTGATGGAACCCATCTGATGCCAGGAAAACAATTACACACTAACCTTAGACCATCTGGAGCAGTGCTACAAGATCTCAATCAGGACGTGGCCGCTACAGTCGTGGAATTTTGTCCGTAACATGAAAAATGAGAGACTGCTTTCGATCACCCAATTAATTAAATTTTGTTTAATGACTTATATCTCTACAGAGAAGATCTGTCAACCATTCTCTGATTTACAAGATATTCTGCTTCAACACGCATTCATTAGAGGTAATTTTTCTGTTTCATGTGAGCGCGGCTTTGGGCCTGGTGAAAGGGGTTGCAAATTTTTAAAGTATTTTACTGATACGTTATAAAAATGCTGACCTATTCAAGTTTTTGAGTTCTGCAATTGTGACAATATTTAATTTGGAGAGTACAGCCCCCACATTTGGTTTGGCACTTACCTTATTTACTCATGTGCAACCCAGTCCCCCTGGATACAGGATTATGGAGATATGTCTCATAGATATTTCACTCATTTCACATTGCCACAATGGGACTTGCCATGAATTTAGTTTTGGCTGAATTGTAACTGTTGCCTATTTGCCGATTAAAATTTGCTACTGTTTATGGTAATTACAAACTGAAATTTACATTTTTGCAGCCTGAAAAACCTGCATAGAATTTTGTTTTAAAGACTAATCTGTAAATTCACACATTTCCTTTTTTTCAACAAGAGCTCAAACATAAATTTCCAAATCGAATTGGGCTACGACTCAGTTAATACAGTGAGGTCTAACTGATCTCTGAAATGAAAGTTTTCTTTATGAATCTTTGTCACTCGTACAAAATTATTTGTATGAGAACTTACTTTGTTACTTTGGCGTTTACTGGATCCATATTATTTCAGACTGTCGGCTTTTTTTTCGGCTAAGTAAGTCACTCTCAAATCATAAACATTTTCCCCCAGCACCTCGAGATATTGATGTTTTTATTGTCCGCATGGCTTCCCTTTGCATTTGCTGTAAACCCAACAAGTACCATAATGCATCACTGTAGCTGACCATATAGAGACGCCCTCAGCCCCGTGTGAATCCTACAGCTGAGCTGTCACAGGTAGTATTGCATTGATGCACTGTTATATGTAAAGAGGAATGGTTGTGATGATAATGCCCATAGTTTCTTCTGTGCACAGGTGAATGGGATATAAAACCCCAAAGCTAGAGATGAAATTTTTCACTCTTCACCTGCAAATATGATATGGATGAGTGAATAGCCACTGACTTGCTTGCAAATAAGTTTACAAATGTAAAAGCTTGCGGTGAGCATTTTCTTTTTGAGGACAACGAGAGAAATCTCCATTTGGAGTTACTGGGTTTTCCTCCTAAACGAATCCTGAATGATGCGGCCGTCCCATATTCATTTTCTGACCCAAGCAATTAACGTTGATCGAGACTGACTTTCACCCTTGAAACCACTGCTGGAGGAGAGAGGACGACCGGCTGAGTCGCAGGTGGGTAAGTTGGACAGGTAGCTGGCTGTTTTCCAATGTTAATGCTATGACCTGGATAGAATTTTATGACTGATGAAATTAAAATAACCCAAACTTCTGCAAGATATCTTTGCATCACCTTACTTTGAAGGGGCAGTACCAGATTCTTTAGAAACATGCGCTGCTATCAACAGCAAGATGTGTTATAGTTATGCATTTATTATGAATGCTAGGCAGACTTAAGCTAATAACTTTAAATGTTTTACAAATCAAAATGAGTGTGATTAATACTGCAGTAGTTCTTTTCATTGAATGCCTCGTATTATAATTTTACTAGCCTCAAACCAGCATTGTACCCTTTTCATTTATTTATTTCCATTTCAATCATGGGAGAGTTCTATGAGCTGCATACAGTGAGGGAAATAAGTATTGAACGCAACAACATTTTTCTCAGTTCATACCTTTTGTATATTTCTATTGGGGCTATTGACATGAAATTTTCACCAGATGTCGGTAAAAACCCAAGTAATCCACACTGTAATGTGGAAAAAAGTATTGACTTTTTTTTTTTTTTTTGTTAAGCCCAGTCTGGAGCTAGGTTTGGGCATGTCCTGGGCATGTCTGAGAGGGGAATGTCCCAGAGGGGAAAAAAAAAAGTCTAAAATGTTGGAGGGGGCTGCAAAAGGGTGTGTAAGGAGAGAAATTGAGAGAGTAAAATAATAGGAGAAATTGCAAGGAAAAGGATACATTTGACCAGACCTGTCACTCTTTTCAAGACCTGTGAAGCTTTTAGTGGATTCTTGCCTGTGTTAGAGCATTTTCCTCACCCGGAACATCACCAAGCAACCCCATCTCAAGGGACTGTAAATATTTTTTTTCTTGTATATTATCAATCTTGGTCAGTAGTATAAATTGTAGGTTAGTGTTGGTCTTTGTTTTGTCGCCTGTGAAGCATAGCGGCACATAGGGATCACTTTGTCCAGCGTTTGTCTGTCTGTCTGTCTGTCTGTCTGTCTGTCCGGTAGTCACACTTTCAGTTGGTAGTCACACGCAGGCAACACATGTGTTCACCTGAACACTCTAGTTTAATTGTCCCCCGTCGCCCCGCGTAACGGGGGACATAGAAATGGTGTTCGTCCGTCCGTCCGTCCGTGCGTCTGTCCGTCCGGGAACAGTGTACTCGCAATAACTTTTGACAGCTTTGATGGAGGATCACCAAATTCACGCCACATATGCCTCTCATGAAGGCCTTGCTCAAGTTCAGTGATGATTGACCTTGACCTAGTTTTCAAGGTCACTGAGCAAAAACATGTGAAGAACACTGTACTCGCAATAACTTTTGACAGCTTTAACAGAGGATCACCAAATTCACACCACATATGCCTCTCATGAAGGCCTTGCTCAAGTTCAATGATGATTGACCTTAACCTAGTTTTCAAGGTCACTGAGCAAAAACATGTGAAGAACACTACTCGCAATAATTTTTGACAGCTTTGATGGAGGCTCACCAAATTCATATGACATTCTTATTGGCTTGTTAGCTTGATCTCAGCATGGGCACAAAGCTATGGCTTGGCGATGCGTCCATCATGCACAAGTCATGAAAATTGTAATCTCTCTCATAACCCATGGTGATATTTAGTTCATATCACAATGATCCATCCCTCATCAATCTCTCTGTTCAACCAATGACCAATGAGCTACAGTGTCATTGAACTTCACATTATTAGTGGTACAGTGCACCACATTATTTTCAGCCATCAAAACAGTTTTTGCCACGTTTCTGGTCACTTCTGCGACGGTAGACACAAGGCCTTCAGGCCAGCAGGCCATTTTAAACCTGTTTTAATTTGAAAATTTTGTCTGTCATCCCTTGCTGTCGTAAATGTCATAACAAATTGGGGCCATAACAAAGTGGGGGCTTGTCCAGGATAGACCATTGTGTGAGTGATTTATTGAAAATCTAACATTTCAAATTGTTTTTTTTAATTTTCCTAGATATATATTGACAGATCAACAGCAATGGATGATTTCTTGGCATCACCAACCGTAGAGGTTTTGAAGTCTTGTAAAAAGACAGAACTGCTAGAGATATGCAGACAGATAGAGCTGACAGAGGTAAAACCAGCCATGCGAAAAGCAAGACTGGCTAGAGAGATTGTTGAATATTACATTGAGGAAAATGTGTTTGCACCAGGAAATCTGGAACAGTTTCCAGTGGAAAATCCAAATATAGAAATGGAACTTAAATTAAAAATGCTCGAAATAGAAAGGGAGGAAAAAGAAAAACAGAATTTGAGAGAGAGAAAGAGGAAAGAGCAGAAAAAGAGAGACAGAGAGATTTTGATTTAGAGAAGTTAGATAGGGAAAAAAGGCTCCAAATGGAGCAACTAAAAATTTAAATGGAAGTGGAAAACAAATTTCGTGCTAGCCAGGAGGCCAAATTGGTGCCTCCATTCTCCGAGAAGGAGGTTGATAAGTATTTCCAGTGAAATGCGATTAGAAGCCACTAGATGGCAGTATTGACCTTTCTTACGTTAAGCCCAGACTGGAGCTAGGTTTGGGCATGTCTTGGGCATGTCTGGGACAAGTCCCTGAGAATTAAATAAAAGAGGTCTAAATGTGGGAGGGGTCTGCAAAAGAGTATATAAGGAGGAAAATTGAGACAGTAAAGTAGTAAGAGAAATTGCAAGCAGAAGGATACATTTGACCAGACCTGTCACTCTTTTCAAGACCTGTGTTGCTTTTTGTGGATTTTCGCCTGTGTTGGAGCATTTTCTTCACCGGGAACAATCACCAAGCAACCCAACCAAAGGGACTGTAAATAATTTTTGTTCTTGTATTTATCAATCTTGGTCAGTAGAGAAGACAGTAGTTTAGTTAAAAGTGTTTGGTTTTATTAAATGTGTTTAAGTTTTAAAATTGTGTCTGTCATCCCTTGCTATGATTTATGTAATAACAAATTGGGGCCATAACAAATTGGAGGCTTGTCCGGATAGACCATTGTGTGAGTCATTTATTGAAAATCTAACATTTCAAATTGTAAAATTGTTTTTTTGAATTTTCCTATATATATATATATATATATATATATATATATAGACAGATCAACAGCAATGGATGATATCTTGGCATCACCAACCGTAGAGGTTTTGAAGTCTTTTAAACAGACAGAACTGCTAAAAATTTGCAGACATTTAGAGCTGACAGAGGTGAAACCAGCCAATGCGAAAAGCAAGACAGGCAAGAGAGATTGTTGAATATTACATTGATGAAAATGTGTTTGCATCAGGAGATCTGGAACAGTTTCCAGTGGAAAATCCAAATGTAGAAATTGAACTTAAATTAAAACTGCTAGAGATTGAAAGGGAAGAAAGAGAGAAAGAAAGGGAGGAAAGTGAAAAACAAAGATCGTTTGAGTAAGAAAAATTTGCAAGACAGAGAGATTTTGAATTAGAGAAGTTAGATAGAGAAGAAAGACTCCAAATGGAGCAACTAAAAATAAAAATAGCAACTGAAAATAAATTTTGTGCTAGCCAGGAGGTAAAACTGGTGCCTCCATTTTCGGAAAAGGATGTTGACAACTATTTCCAGTGTTTTGAAAAGGTAGCAAAGAGTTGCCAGTGGCCAAAGGAACACTGGCCTCTGATGTTGCAAACTGTCCTCAAGGGTAAAGCTCAACAAGCCTATTCGGCTTTGTCTGCAGATGATTCCTCTGATTATGAGGTTGTCAAAAAGGTTATTTTGAGAGCTTATGAGTTGGTTCCAGAGGCTTACTGACAGAAATTTAGAGGTCAGAAGAAATCTGACAATCAGACTTATGTGGAATTTGCTAACGAGAAGCAGGTTTGCTTTGTGCGCTGGTGTACTTCTATGGAGGTCAAGGATGATTTCAACTCACTAAAAGAAATGTTGTTAGTTGAAGAATTCAAGAACTGTGTTAAGGATGATATTAAGATCTACCTTAATGAGAAGCAAGCACTGAATTTGCAATCCGCTGCCAAATTTGCAGATGAATATGTTCTCACACATTAGTCCAAATTTCAGTCTAGTAGTAACAATAAATGGTTCCAATTTCAGAAAAAAGGTAACGGTGATACCCATGATTCCTCACCCAAAGACAAAGACAAATCTGGTGATGGTGTTCAGAAATCTAGTAACAGGTCTGATCAAAGTGTGAAAGCTGACAGTGACAAAAGTGGTCTACTTTGCAGTTATTGCAAGAAATCTGGTCATGTTACAACTAACTGTTGGTTCCTTAAAGCTAAGAAAGAAAAAGAAAAGGATACCAAACCAAATGCCTTTGTGAAGACAAGGTTAGAAACCCCAGTAGTAGATAACCGATCTGCTAAATTGCCTGCTCCTTGTGGGGCTAAAAAGCCTGATACTGCTGACTTTTTTAGGGAGGAATTTCTTCCATTTGTGTCAGAGGGATTTGTGGCTCTGAATGAGCATTCTACTCCTGTCCCCATATGTATCCTAAGGGATACCGGAGCTTCTCAGTCACTTTTGTTGATGGACTCCTTGGAGTTAGATGATGAGACCGCTTCTGGGGATTTCATACTTGTACAAGGTATTGAAGGAAGGACTGTATCTGTAACCCTGTGCTCTATATTCTTGAAGTCAGATTTAGTTACAGGACAGGTAAAGGTGGGACTTATGTCAAGTCTACCTATAAAGGGTATTTCTCTGTTGCTAGGCAATGAGCTGGCTGGGGGCAATGTAGTTCCCCCTGTACATCTTACTTCACAGCCGAGCACTGAAGATGGCGTTAAAGACCCAGCATTTGGGGAGCCCTTCTGTAAGGTCATTGTTGATTGTGTTAGTCCATTACCCAAAACTAGAACTGGAAATCAGTTCTTGTTGACAATCATGTGTGCATCTACCAGATTCCCTGAAGCCATACCTCTACGTAACATCAAGGCAACTGCAATTTCGAAGGCTTTGATAAAATTCTTCACGTTGTTTAGCCTTCCCAGGGAAATTCAGTCAGACTAAGGTAGCAATTTCACTTCTGGATTGTTTCAGCAGGTTGTGTATGAACTAGGTGAGAAGCAGATTCTTTCTAGTGCCTATCATCAAGAGAGTCAGGGTGCCAAAGAGCGGTTTCATTCCACTCTCAAGACAATGATGAGGACTTATTGTTCTGACTATGAGAAAGACTAGGATGAAGGTGTTCATTTGCTGTTGTTTGCAGCTAGAGAAGCAGTGCAGGAGTCTACTGGATTCAGTCCATTTGAGCTAGTGTTTGGCCATGAAGTGAGAGGACCTTTGCTATTGTTGAGTGAAGAATGGAAAGAGAAAGAACTGCATATCAGTCTGTTTGACTATGTTAGCAAGTTCAAGGAAAGATTGCGTGCAGCTTGTGACCTAGCCAAAGAGAACTTGAAATCAAGTCAGGGAAAAATGAAAACTTTGTATGATCATAAGGCTAGAAGCCGTGAGTTTAAACCAGGAGACAAAGTTCTTGTGTTGTTTCCCTTGCAGTCCAATCCATTGCAGGCTAGATTTCATGGTCCGTATGAAATTCTAACAAAACTCAATGATCTCAATTACATTGTAAAGACTCCAGATAGGAGAAAACCAAAACAATTGTGTCATATTAACATGCTAAAGCCTTATCATGACAGAAATGCTAGGGTTGCAGCTGTCACTTCAGATTCTCCAATGGTCGAAACGTGTGAAGATGAGGGGGAGTTTCAAGATGATGAACCAAGAATTAAAGCTGAAGTTCTTTCATGTAAATTGTCAAATTCTGAGGTGTTGCAAAATCTTGATGTAAAACTCCAGCACTTAGAACCCTCACAGAAAGATCAGTTTGAGAGGTTGATCAAGAAATATAAAGATCTGTTTCCTGATGTTCCAAAGAGAGTTTCTATAGCTTTTCATGATGTACATGTTAGTGATGCCAAACCAATAAAACAGGATCTGTACCGGATGAATCCTGAAAAGAGAAAGATTGCTGAGAAAGAGGTTGAGTACTTGTTAGAACATGATATTATCAGACTCTCCATATGGGCAAAAATCTGTGCCACCAGAAACTGAATTTGAATCACATGATTTGAAATTGTATTTTTTTTACTTGAATCATTGCATTGAAAAACTGAATCTGAATAGTATCATTTGAAATTGAATTCATTAGTTTGTAACAGGTGTTATGGCCCCAATTTGTTATTACATTTATAACACAACAGCAACAGCAAGGGATGACAAACACAGTTTTAACAACTAAAACACATTTAATTTTTAACGAAGACAAAGACTAATAACAACCTACAACTAAAGACCAAGATTGATAAATAAGAAAAAACAGAAATAATTACAGTCCCTTTTTAGTGGGGTGGCTTGGTGATGTCCTGGATGAAGAAAATGCTCAAACACAGTCAAAGAAATCCACAAAAGAAACGTCACAGGTCTTGAACAGAATGGCAGGTCTGGTCATCTTCTTGCAATTTCTCCTACTACTTTACTGTCTCAATTCTTTTCCTTATATACTCTTTTGCAGACCCCACCCACATTTAGACCTCTTTTTTTTAATTTTCTGAGACTTGCCCCAGACATGTCCAGGACATGTCTAAACATGACTCCAGTCTGAGCTTACCAAAAAAAAGGTAAATACTGCCATCTAGTGGCCTATATTCACATTACACCTCCATTCCAAAAGGGAAAAATTTTGACTCACAAAGGCAAAATTTTTCTTTTCAATACAAAATGGTTAAGTGAACACTTGTCTATATATACATATCATACAATATTCAAACACATGATATATATATACACATTCAAACACGGGATAAGCAATCAGCAATTACATTGTCTGTACCCTTCACATGCTTAATTTCCAAGTCAAACTCCTGTAAAATCAAACTCCAATTCAACAATCTCCGATTCTTGTTTTTCATCTTACTCAAAAACATTAACGGATTGTGGTCAGTGTACACAATCATTGGCTTTTGTCCTGTACAAACATAAACCTCAAAGTGTTGTAAAGAAAGGACCAGAGCCAACAGTTCCTTCTCTATTGTGGAATAGTTCCTTTGGTGGCGATTGAACTTCCTGGAGAAGTATGCCACGGGATGCTCAATGTCATCAGAGTCACTTCTCTGTAGGAGCACAGATCCACAAGCTTGGTCGCTAGCATCGACCGCGATGGAGAACGGTTTGTTGAAGTCAGGAGATTTGAGCACGGGGAAGTGACACAGCAGAGACTTCAGGCGATCGAAGGCTCTCTGGCATGCATCATCCCAAGTGAACTTTACGCCTTTCTTCAGTTGGTTAGTGAGACTGAGAGCAATCTCAGCAAAGTTCTTGCAGAACTTGCGGTAGTACCCGATCATTCCAAGGAAGCGGCGCAAAGCTTTTTTGTTGTCAGGAACTGGAAAGTCCATGATGGCTTGGACTTTAGCATTTATGGGTGCCACCTTACCCTGGCCTATGACGTAGCCAAGATAGGTGACAGTAGCACAACCAAAGTCACTCTTGCTCAGGTTAACAGTCAGGTTAGCCTGGGTCAGGCGCTGGAACAACGTCTCTACATCTGTTAGATGTTCTTCCCAGGAGTCACTCCATGTGATCAGGTCATCGATGTACGCACCCGTGTGTGGCAATCCGGCGATTGTAGACTGTATCATCCTTTGGAACGTGGCTGGGGCATTTTTCATGCCAAAGAGTAGGACTTCATACTGGTACAATCCAGATGGTGTGGCAAAAGCAGAGATGCTCTTGGCCCTCTCAGTTAAAGGCACACACCAATAACCCTTCAATAAATCAATCTTGGTCAGAAACTTTGCTTGCCCTACACTATCAATACAATCATCAATCCTCGGTATTGGAAACACATCAGTTCTAGTTACAGCATTGACTTTGCGATAATCTGTACAGAATCTAGTACTTCCATCAGGTTTTGGAACTAGCACACAGGGTGAACTCCAATCGGAGTTGGAGGGTCTGATAATATCATGTTTTAACATGTACTCAACCTCTTTCTCAGCAATCTTTCTCTTTTCAGGATTCATCCGGTATGGATGCTGTTTTATTGGTTTGGCATCACCAACATCTACATCATGAGAGGCTATAGTAACTCTCTTTGGAACATCAGGAAACAAATCCTCATATTTCTTGATCAACCTTTCAAACTGATCTCTCTGTGAGGGTTCTAAGTGCTGGAGTTTTACATCAAGATTTTGCAACACTTCAGTGTTTGACAATTTACATGAAAGAACTTCAGCTTTAATTCTTGGTTCATCATCTTGAAACTCCCCCTCATCTTCACACGTTTCGACCATTGGAGAATCTGAAGTGACAGCTGCAACCCTAGCATTTCTGTCATGATAAGGCTTTAGCATGTTAATATGACACAATTGTTTTGGTTTTCTCCTATCTGGAGTCTTCACAATGTAATTGAGATCATTGAGTTTTGTCAGAATTTCATAAGGACCATGAAATCTAGCCTGCAATGGATTGGACTGCAAGGGAAACAACACAAGGACCTTTTCTACTGGTTTAAACTCACGGCTTCTAGCCTTATGATCATACTAAGTTTTCATTTTTCCCTGACTTGATTTCAAGTTCTCTTTGGCAAGGTCACAAGCTGCACGCAATCTTTCCTTGAACTTGCTAACATAGCCTAACAGACTGATATGCGGCTCTTTCTCTTGCCATTGTTCACTCAATAATAGCAAAGGTCCTCTCACTTCATGACCAAACACTAGCTCAAATGGACTGAATCCAGTAGACTCCTGCACTGCTTCTCTAGCTGCAAACAACAGCAAATGAACCCCTTCATCCCAGTCTTTCTCATGGTCATAACAATAAGTCCTCATCATTGTCTTGAGAGTGGAATGAAACCGCTCTAAGGCACCCTGACTCTCTGGATGATAGGCACTAGAAAGAATCTGCTTTGCACCTAGTTCATACACAACCTGCTGAAACAATCCTGAAGTGAAATTGCTACCTTGGTCTGACTGAATTTCCCTGGGAAGGCCAAACAACGTGAAGAACTTTATCAAAGCCTTTGAGATTGCAGGTGCCTTGATGTTACGTAGAGGTATGGCTTCAGGGAATCTGGTAGATGCACACATGATTGTCAACAAGTATTGATTTCCAGATCTAGTCTTGGGTAATGGACCAACACAGTCAACAATGACCTTAGAGAACGGCTCCCCAAATGCTGGGATAGGCTGTAATGGTGCTACAGGTGGGTCTAACTGGTGTTTTCCAACTACCTGACAAGTGTGACAGGTTTTGCAAAAGTTGGAAACGTCTTTCCGAAGCCCAGGCCAAAAGAAGTGTTTCATGATCTTATCAACAGTCTTGTTAACACCAAGATGACCTACTAAAGGTAAACTATGAGCCATTGTTAAGATCTCACTCCTATAGACCTTCGGAAAACAACAATTTGCCTGACCACTGCCCAATCTGCATTGGCAGGGATATCAGGAGGGCGCCACTTCCGCATCAACACACCATCCTTGAGATAATACCCAACTGGAACTGCGTCTATTTCTTTATCAGGAAGGGCCCTCCTCTTTTGTACACAAATTTCAGGATCATTAGTTTGCTCCTCAATCAACCGCTTTCTGGACAGAGACAAGTCTCCAGACACATCAGAATCACCAGACCCTTCCGGCTGGCTGAATAGAGAACTGATAAAAGTATCTGATAAGTCCTCAAACGGAGAAACCATAGTAGGCCAATCAGAGTCATGAGGCGAACCACCTGAGTCCTGACTATTCAATGTACTGGACGGCACCACATCATCTTCTTCTTTAGCCTTCTTGGCCATAGCACGAGTCACTGCGCAAGAAGGATACAGAGATGGGTCCTCATCCCCATCTTCAGTGCTCGGCTGTGAAGTAAGATGTACAGGGGGAACTACTTTGCCCCCAGCCAGGTCATTGCCTAGCAACAGAGAAACACCCTTTATAGGTAGACTTGACATAAGTCCCACCTCTACCTGTCCTGTAACTAAATCTGACTTCAAGAATATAGAGCGCAGGGGTACAGATACAGTCCTCCCTTCAATACCTTGTACAAGTATGAAATCCCCTGAAGCGGTCTCATCACGTAACTCCAAGGAGTCCATCAACAAAAGTGACTGAGAAGCTCCGGTATCCCTAAGGATATATATGGGGACAGGAGTAGTATGCTCATTCAGAGCCACAAATCCCTCTGACACAAATGGAAGAAATTCCTCCCTCACGAAGTCAGCTGTATCAGGCTTTTTAGCCCCACAAGAAGCAGGCAATTTAGCAGATTGGTTATCTACTACAGGGGTTTCTAACCTTGTTTTCACAAAGGCATTTGGTTTGGTATCCTTTTCTTTTTCTTTCTTAGCTTTTAGGAACCAACAGTTAGTTGTAACATGACCAGATTTCTTGCAATAACTGCAAACTAGACCACTTTTGTCACTGTCAACTTTCACACTTTGATCAGACCTGTTACTGGATTTCTGAGCACCATCACCAGATTTGTCTTTGTCTTTGGGTGAGGAATCTTGGGTATCACCATAACCCTTTTTCTGAAATTGGGACCATCTATTATTACTGCTAGACTGAAATTTGGACTTATGAGTGAGAACATATTCATCTGCAAATTTGGCAGCTGATTGCAAGTTCAGTGCTTGCTTCTCATTAAGGTAGGTCTTAACATCATCCTTAACACAGTTCTTGAATTCTTCAACTAACACCATCTCTTTTAGTGAGTTGAAATCATCCTTGACCTCCATAGAAGTACACCAGCGCTCAAAGCAAACCTGCTTCTCATTAGCAAATTCAACATAAGTCTGATTTTCAGATTTCTTCAGACCTCTGAATTTCTGTCGGTAAGCCTCTGGAACCAACTCATAAGCTCTCAAAATAACCTTTTTGACAACCTCATAATCAGAGGAATCATCTGCAGACAAAGCCGAATAGGCTTGTTGAGCTTTACCCTTGAGGACAGTTTGCAACATCAGAGGCCAGTGTTCCTTTGGCCACTGGCAACTCTTTGCTACCTTTTCAAAACATTGGAAATAGTTGTCAACATCCTTTTCCGAAAATGGAGGCACCAGTTTTACCTCCTGGCTAGCCCGAAATTTATTTTCAGTTGCAATTTTTATTTTTAGTTGCTCCATTTGGAGTCTTTCTTCTCTATCGAATTTCTCTAATTCAAAATCTCTCTGTCTTGCAAATTTTTCTAACTCAAATTCTCTTTGTTTTTCTTCTCTTGCTAATTTTTCTAACTCAAACTGCCTTTGTTTTTCTTTTTCTTCCCTCTCAAATTCTCTTTGTTTTTCTTTTTCCTCCCTTTCTTTTTCTCTTTCTTCCCTTTCTTTCTCTTTTTCCTCCCTTTCTTTTTCTCTTTCCTCCCTTTCAATCTCTAGCATTTTTAATTTAAGTTCCATTTCTATATTTGGATTTTCCACTGGAAACTGTTCCAGATCTCCTGGTGCAAACACATTTTCATCAATGTAATATTCAACTATCTCTCTAGCCAGTCTTGCTTTTCGCATGGCTGGTTTTACCTCTGTCAGCTCCAACTGTCTGCAAATTTCTAGCAGTTCTGTCTTTTTAAAAGACTTCAAAACCCCTACGGTTGGTGATGCCAAGAAATCATCCATTGCTGTTGTCAATATATATCTAGGAAAATTCACAAAAACAATTTCACAATTTGGAATGTTAGATTTTCAATAAATTACTCACACAATGGTCTATCCCGGACCTTGAGCCCCCAATTTGTTATGGCCCCAATTTGTTATTACATTTATAACACAACAGCAACAGCAAGGGATGACAAACACAGTTTTAACAACTAAAACACATTTAATTTTTAACGAAGACAAAGACTAATAACAACCTACAACTAAAGACCAAGATTGATAAATAAGAAAAAACAGAAATAATTACAGTCCCTTTTTAGTGGGGTGGCTTGGTGATGTCCTGGATGAAGAAAATGCTCAAACACAGTCAAAGAAATCCACAAAAGAAACGTCACAGGTCTTGAACAGAATGGCAGGTCTGGTCATCTTCTTGCAATTTCTCCTACTACTTTACTGTCTCAATTCTTTTCCTTATATACTCTTTTGCAGACCCCACCCACATTTAGACCTCTTTTTTTTAATTTTCTGAGACTTGCCCCAGACATGTCCAGGACATGTCTAAACATGACTCCAGTCTGAGCTTACCAAAAAAAAGGTAAATACTGCCATCTAGTGGCCTATATTCACATTACACAGGAATCTAATAAAATTTGAAAATTCAACTCCCAAATATGCTTATGTTCAGTTCTCACAATTCAAATTCAGTTCTCAAAATTCAATTTCAATTTCCTGTGACAAACATCCGGGTAGTTTCAGGACGAAGGAAGAGCAATCGATCTCAGATATACAGGACTCCTCTTTGGCCAATCAGCGCCTACGTTCTCAAACACGAGTTCGTGCCTCCTCCTGTTCCTGGACGCGTCTTTTTTTTTTTCGTAACCAAGCGAGGTCAGATTTCGCATTTTCTCATGAATATTCATGACGCAGGCAGGCAGCAAAATTTTTTTTCTCTAAACATTATGTCCATTGCACCTTTTACCTGTCCTCTGATTGGTCAATCGTCTCCAAGAAGATATTGAAACTTATGAATGGGCAAGGTCATGTGGTAGAGTCCCTGACTTACGGTAGGGTATTGCTGCCATTCCTGGAAAAAAAACGGGTCTGTAGTGAAAATTTTCTTGTTATTACAAGATCCTTTTCGTGTTATGACAACATATTTTCACGCTTTAACAAGATATCTTCACGTTATTTCAACGCGAAAACATCACATTATGACAAGAAACTTTTGGCTCATTTACATGGTTTGATTTAATTCTACTTCTTGCTTGTCTATTATTGAGCACGGTGGGAGATACTGTGATTAGTATGCGTACAATGAGAGGGATTTTAAAATGCTTGGGGCTGTACAGAAGACAGAATGAGCCTGACCCCCTGGAGGTAGCGACGTTTCTGAACATCGGTCAAGCTATCACTAACTTGGAAAATGACGGTCGTACCGTCACAGCTAATAATAAAATGCGCAAATACAGCAGACATCACGTTAGTAACATAATGTGATCTACTTGCTGTCAAATAATCGTCACATGGAAAGATATAACGAGGCCTGTTCAACAAAAATGAATGTGTACTTTGTTCAGAAAAATACGCAAGCAAACTTGAATAATTTGCGATAATAATCAATTGTGATCGATTAGTGAAAAAATAAATACATAATAAACAGGATAGGAAGTTGATAGTTTGGCCAAGGTGATGGGTGCGATTTTGATGAGGTGCTATTATGCCAGATCAGTACGTTCAATTACTTGTTAGCGTACAAGTGTTTTGGCATTAAGCAAATGGGTAAATTAGAGCAGAAAATACTCTTGATATAATGCATGAATTACCATCAAAACTGGTATTTGGTGAAGGGTGGAAATGGAAGTGGGGAACATAAAACTTTTGCAAATCAAACTGTTTGCTGAAAATAACATCACCATACTGCCTGTTTGATGTAACCGAGCAGAAGTAATACAGCGGAGTGTGCAAATAGGCTTTGATAAATTATAGGCCCAAAAACATTTTTACCCATTCAGTTTCTTTCAATGCACAGTTATGCAAAAATTTTAAAGTAAAATAGGCTTACAGTGGGGTGCAAAAATTTTGGCACCCCTAGTTTAAATGTCTGTTACAATTAATCTCCAAGTGATTTAAACCAAACCTGAACACTAAATGCTACAAAGTCAAACATGACACATCAGCACATTTCAAAGCAAGAATAACTTTTATTTTTAACTTTTTACAATTTCAAAATTATAGTACCAGGAAAAATACCTTGTGCAAAGGTTTGGGAACCCTGTCAGCTCGTACTTTGTAACTCCTCCTTGGGAAGCTATAGCAGCTTGCAAAAGCTGTAGCCAGCTAAGAGTCTTTCAATTCTTGTCTTTGGAATTTCCCCCCCATTCTTCCTGACAGAACACCTCTAGCTCAGAAATAGTCTTCAGCCTTCTTGCATGCACGGCATGTTTGAGGTCTCTCCACAGTTTTTCAATAATATTCAAGTCTGGGGACTGTGATGGCCATTCCAAAACCTTCATCCGTCTTTCCTGGGAGTACTTAATGGTGGATTTTGAGGTTTGCTTCAGGTCATTGTCTTGCTGGGGTACCCAACATCTCTTCAACTTCAATTTCTGGACTGAGCAGTGAACATTAGCCTCTAGAATGTCTTGACATTTGGTGGAATCCATTCTTCTGTCCGCTCACACAACACTGCCTGTGGCCCCAGCTGCTACCCAACCCCAAAGCATCATGGATACACTTCCATGCTTTACAGTTGACAATGTGTTTTTCTCCACAAATGCTTCACCCATTTTTCTCCAAACATACCTTACTTGAAACAGTTCAATTTTGGTTTCATCAGTCCAAAGCACATTGTTCCAATAGGCTTGAGGTTTCTTAAGGTTTTCTTTTGCATACTTCAGATGCTTAATTTTCTGTTCAGGTTGTGGGAAAGGAAACTCTTGCCACTCTGCCACGTAGGTCTTTGTTGTTTAAGGTACGCTGTATTGTTGTCCTGTGAAACTCTCCACCTGTGTCTGCTGCTCTTTTTTGCAGCTCTTTTGCAGTGATGTGTGGTTCTTCTGAGCCTTTCTTAAGGCCCAGTCACACAGCCGATCACGCACGAATCACTCACAAATCACGCACAGATTGGGTTTGTGCGTGCTTGTGCGTTGAGAAATTGACCAATTTTTCGGGGTGTCGGGGGTAGAAATCTCGGACGAATCGCGCATGAACCACGCATGTATCACTTACAATCACTGACATATCGCGCACGTCGACGCATAATAGCAAATACGGTGCAGTATTCCACGAACATTCGACGCATGCCCCACGGATGAATCACCGGCGGAGCACGCACGAAAAACGCACCTTCGGCGTCACTATCGCTTCGGTTCAGCGCATATAAAAAGCGGTGAACGACGGGAGTTCCTCAGTACCTTTCGCCAATCAAGAACACTTCAAGAGATGCCACCCAGGAAAGCTCGCTTGCCCTCAAAGACAAGGGTGCAGAAGAAGAAAGCCGCTGAAGAAGAAGAAGTTCTGCAGCAGGAACACCATAACATCTCTTCTTTGAGGGTTCATAGTGATATGGACCCCTTTGCAGCAAGGTCTGGAATGGCAAAAGTGCCCGAAATGGCTGCTTTTATATGCCAAAATACATACGTGAGTTGTCAGTGGTTCGTCAGTGGAACATCAGTGAATCATCAGTTTTCTGTCAGTCAGTCGTGCGTCGTAAATGCGTCACTCGTCAGTGGATGTGCGTCATTATGCGTTTTCCGTCAGTGATATGTCAGTTATTCGTCAGTTTTATAATTGATTGTCAGTGGATGTCAGTGGAATGAACGTGATACGTGCGCGTTTCATGCGTGATATGAACGTGGGGCATCAGTGGACGGACGTGGACGTGCGCGGATTCAAACCAGTTCTGACGCATAAGCACTGACGGCCGACGAGTGTCCCGCGCATAGTTACGCATACTCGACGCATAAACTACGCATGCCGACTCATGAATTACGCACACCAACGCACAGTTGTGCGTCGCAAAATTTTTGAACCGTTCAAAACTCAAAATCACGCACAAACCGCCTTCGACGCACATCCACTTACAATCACTGACAGTCCACGTTCGTTCCACCTACGAATTACGCATACGACGTACGCTCCGCGCAGAAACGAAAATCTGTGCGTAATTCATGCGTAATTCATGCGTTTTCGCTGTGTGACTGGGCCTTTACCAAATCTCGGGCCATTCTATCTGAAATTTTTCTTGGTCTTCCAGATCTTGCCTTGACTTCAATTGTTCCATTGCTGTATAAATGCCCTCCCCAAAACCCAGGGGACAAAACCAAGGGTGCACCATTAAAAATTTTGGCCTGTAGTGTACTATTGTATGAATTTGGCACTTTATCCATTGCAAACTTCTTCATTTGCAAGAACTACACGCTCTAAAATATTGCCCCCCCATTCAATTGTCTCCATTTGCACCATGTTTGACGGCCATTTATTTAATATCTTCATCATGGAATCATTTCATATTCGGTGCGCTTATACTAGAATGCATGTAGTATGGTATGGAAGGGTTATTTATTATAGACTTTCAGCTAAACTGGAATTACAGCCCTCAAATATGGCTCCCCGTTCATTTGCACGTCGCAAAGTACCAGCTTTGACAGCTATTTATTTAAAATTCCGCCATATCATCTCTTTGTATTCAGTGGGCTTGTGCTTAAATACATCTATTATGGTAGTTAAGTGTTATTTTTTGCAAATTTGTTGCATTTCAAAAGTTACAGGCCCTGAAACACAGCCCTCCATTCTATTGTCTCTATTTGCACATTGCCAAGTACTAACTTTGATGGGCATTTATTTAATTGCATCACAAAATGTCCTCATATTCAGTATTCCTGCATTAAAGACATTCATGTTGTATTGTATAGAAGTGTTATTTTTAGAAAAATTTTGGATTTGCAAGAATTAAAGGCCATGCAAATGGTCACCCATTCAGTTGTCTCACTTCCCACATTGCAATGTACCAACTTGGACAGTCATTTATTCAATAATTTCACTATAAAATCTCTTCATATTCAATTTGCTTGTTCTAAAATACATGTAGTATGGTATGCAAGTATTATTGATTTGTGGGAATTACAGGCCCTCAAACATGGACCTTCATTCCATTTTCTCCAATTGCACATTGCAAAGTACCAACTTTGATAGCCATTTATAAAATAATTCTCCCATTGAATCTTTCCTTATTCAGTACACTTGTACTACGTCACATGCAGTATGGTCCTGTATTTTTCCTCACTTTTTCTCCTATTCACCTGATACCAATTTTGATGGCAATTGTATGTATTAATTCCAGAGTATTTTCTGCTCTTATTGATTTACTTGCCTTATGTAAGAGCACATGTACTGTAACAAGCAATTCTAAGTGCTGATCTAGAATAATAGCACCTTACCGGCTCGTCGGCCGTAACAAAGGGAAGCCAGAACCTCGCCCTTCAAAGCTTAATGACTTCAAAATTTCGTAGTTCACTTTTCTTTAACAGCAGTTGCTCATACTAATTGGTTGAAGGACAATCAAATTTATTTTCAATAGCAAATGACGACGCAAATTATCAACACGTCTTTATAAATTAGTTTGCGAGGCTTCTTTCACAAGAAGCCATGACAGTCCATTTTCTACAATCTTAATGTAGAAGAAAAGGATGCGATGTTGCACAGCTTATTGCTTAATGAGCCTCACTAATCAATTTGCGCATCTATGCCGTTTCGTGAGCTTCTTGAGCACGGAATTTATAGCGTAGGCCTATGGTAATTTATGTCGTAATTTATGTGTGAAAGAAAACCCCTCAATTTCGTGGTGCAATTTATAACAATGCTATCGAAAATAAATTTGACTCAACTGACTGTTCTTCTAACAATTCGTATGAGCAACTTCTGATCAAGAAAAGTAAACTGCGAAAGGTTTAAGTCATTAAGCTTTGAAGGGCGAGGTTTTGGCTTAACTTTGTTACGGCCGACGACCCTCAACTGTTTAAATTAATGATTGAAAACAGGTGATGAACAATCATTAACATTAAGGGATTGTTTGGGCTTCCCCTGTTGCCAATTCACGAGCCGCCACTGCTCATTGTACGCATACTAATCACAGTACTATCGCCCACTGTGCTCAATAATAGCATAATCTCGCGATGTTTCAAGACAAACAAGAAGTAGAACTTAATCAAACCATGTAAATGAGCCAAAAGTTTTTTGTCATAATGTGATGTTTTCGCGTTGGAATAACGTGAAGATATCTTGTTAAAGCGTGAAAATATGTTGTCATAATAGAAAAGGATCTTGTAATATCAAGAAACTTTTCACTACAGACCCGTTTTTTTTGCTAGGAATGGCAGCAATACGCTACCGTAAGTCAGGGACTCTACCACATGACCTTGCCCATTCATAAGTTTCAATATCTCCTTGGAGACGATTGACCGATCAGAGGACAGGTAAAAGGTGCAATAGACATAACGTTTAGAGAAAAAAAAATTTTGCGGCCCGCCTGCGTCATGAATATTCATGAGAAAATGCGAAATCTGGCCTCGCTTGGTTACGAAAAAAAAACAGGAGGAGGCGCGAACTCGTGATTGAGAACGTAGGTGCTGATTGGCCAAAGAGGAGTCCTGTATTTCTGAGATCGATTGCTCTTCCTTCGTCCTTCAACTACCCGGATGTTTGTCACAGTAAATTGAAATTGAATTTTGAGAACTGAATTTGAATTGTGAGAACTGAACATGAGCATATTTGGGAGTTGAATTTTCAAATTTTATTAGATTCCTGTTGCAAACTGTAGAGGCATGGAAGTATGTCAGTCAATTACCTGTCGTGTGGGTGTGTCTGTCTGGAGATGTGGGTGTGTCATCAGTGTGTGGGGTGGAGGTTTATTCACTTGTGTCTATATGTGCGTACGTGTCCTTGCAGGTGTTTGTAAGTTTGCACAGAGAGAGGCTATGTCGGGGTGCCGATAGTTCTGTTGACCGCAATTGTGTTTTCCATCGCATTTTAAAGTTGTCTTTTTTATCATTCTGTACAGTGCAATAGTTTTCGCTTGCCATGATTCATTAAACATTGTCAAATATACCTACGGATTCCTGCTCGTTCGTCAAATGCAGCGTGTCGGACAGATCTCCTTGGTCAAGCCCTCTCATTCAGCGACTTAATTAGCTCCTTTCAGATAAGTCGCGTTACATTGTCAACAGAAAAGCTATAAATCACACGCTACTTCACTGAATTGCGCTTGTAAATTTACGGATCAGTCAGAAGGACGCGGTGCAAGGAACGTGGGTAAAACGAAACGTGAATGACTGGGAAGCTACAGCCTACATTACGAAAAATCGGTTCCTTCCTTCTTCGAATTGTTGCTTGGATGCAGTTCTAGCTGCCCGGTAATCGCTGCATATGGATATAGCTGCTGATTGAGTCATTGCTGGTGCTCAAGTTTACGTTGGAATGAGTGGATTACTCACTTGCGCACATTAAGTGGCGAAGTTGGACATGGGTGTTGCCGCATTTGTTGCTGTTGCTTGAACATTACACTGCTCTTGAAGTTTGTGGATGCGTAACACGGAAGTGGATTGTGATATATGGTATGCTCTGAAGTTTTCCTGTGTGCTGACTGGTTGATGCCAATGAGCGGGTCACGTGCTGGTTCACTTGCAAATAAGTCCGTTGCTGGTTCAAATGTCAATGATGTTTGTGATGATGAAACTGTAAAAAGGAAAAGGATTCCCACTGAAAAGGGCTTGGCAAATAAAATTGAGACTGTTCAAAAGGAACGCAAAGTCAAGGTGAATAAAATAAAAGCTGTTATTACTGTCTTGAGAGAGCTCATGCAAAATGATGATAATGTTTCACATGTACAAGTTCAGCTGGATACTTTGATTCAATTGCAAAGGGAAACAATTTCATTACATGATTCATTGTTGCCTTTATTACCTCCTGAGGAGCAGTGGAAACAAAATGAGTGGTTTTCAAGCATCAATAAATATAACAATGGATTTATCAGTGATGTGAATCACTGGCTCTCTGAAACTGGGTTGGATACTGACAAACTGGTCTCACAACATGCAATGGAACGTAATTTAAAAGAACTGCCTCGAAACAAGGGCTCTTCCAATTCTTTATATTTGGGATTGGATAAGCCATATCTCAGTGAAATGCATTTGAACATGGAGCAGGATGAAATTGAACCAGGTGACAGCATTTCCAATGTAAGCAGCAAAAGGTATGGTTCGAAGTCTGGGGCCTCCAGGACTTCAAGTAGCTCCAGTTCCTCTCGTGTTAGAGCAGAAGCTAAAATGGCTGCCCTTCTCACGCGTCAAAAACTGCTAGAACAAAAACAGGATCTGGACAAGCAGGAAGAGGAAATAAAAAGGAAGAAGGAACGATTTGACCTCGAGGTGGAAATTGCAGCCACACAGGCTAAAATGGATGTCTTAAGGGCCTCTTCAAGAAGCAGTGTGAAAAGCTGTATGTCCAAAAAACTTGATGAGAAGTTTCATTATATTGACATGGAGAGGGGGGCCAGTGCTGCTCTCAATGCAAATGCTGATTCGTATGTGCCTCGCAGTCAAGGAAATTATGACCATCAAAACACAACAAAGTTTGCTTCAAATGTCAGAAAAAAACACTGTCAATGTATCTCAGGTAGTTCAGCAGAGACCGCCCAGTCATGGGACAGCTCATAATGTGAATACTGTATCAACGTTTTCACGTACAGCCAATGCACATGCTCATGTACCAGTCACAGGTGACAATAACAGCTTGCTGTCAATAATTGCAAAGCAAAGTGAAACCACTGCTATGCTGGTGCAGCTCCAACAGGCGTCATCTTTACCACACAGGGAAATCCAAGTGTTTGACGGGGATCCTCTTCAGTATCATGCATTTATGAGAGTTTTTGAGCACAATATTGAGGAGAGAGCAGCTGATGCAAGCAACTGTCTGCACTACCTCACACAGTACACCAGGGGGCAACCACATGAACTAGTTCGAAGCTGTCAACAAATGCCTGCAGATATTGGATATTGTAAGGCAAAGGCTCTACTAGAGGAACATTTTGGAAATCATCAGAAAATTGCATCAGCTTATCTGGACAAAGCATTCTCTTGGCCAGCAGTGAAAGCGGAGGATGTCAAGGCTCTCCAAGCGTATGGTCTATTTTTGAGGGGCTGTTGCAATGCGATGGATGAAATTGAGTACATGTCTGAGCTCAATATGCCTGCAAATATGTTGACAGTCATAAAGAAGTTGCCGTACAAGCTAAGAGACAGATGGAGAACAGGGGCTTGTGACATAAAAGAGAGATGTTGTCAAAGAGCAACCTTTCCTGACATTGTGGATATTATTGAGCGCCAGGTCAAAATTATAGCTGATCCTGCGTTTGGCAACATACAGGATACTCCAAGCACAGTGCGAGGCAAAGCTGGCCGTAACGACAATTACCAGCATCAAACAAGAAATCAAGGAAGTAGTTTTGCTACGACGATCATTTTGGTGGATGGAATGGACCACGTTGAAGAGGAAAAGGGTTCACTGAACAAAATGACCTGCCTATGCTGTGATGGAGAACATGCTCTCAAATTGTGCCCTCTTTTGGGAAAGAAGTCACATGATGACAAGATTATTTTCTTAAAAGATCACGGAATTTGTTTTGGATGTTTGGGCAGAGGGCATGTAAGTAAGGACTGCAGGAGGCGATTGTCATGTGCGGTATGTGGTTCTAGACATCCTACCACTCTTCATATTTACCCGAGGGACAAAGAGGCAGAGACACCAGCAGTGGATAGTGCTGTAGTAACAGTGCAAACTAGTAGTCTCACTGGGGCCGGCGACAAAGACTGTAAACTCTCCATAGTCCCAGTGAAGATTAAATCAAAAAAAGGTCAGAAAATTGTGGAGACTTATGCCTTTTTGGACCAAGGGAGCTCTGGTTCATTTTGCACAACAAGTCTAATGAATAGACTGAACATTCCAGGAAGAGGAAGCAAAATTTTGTTACGCACTATGGGTCAAGAAAAGGTTGTGGGATGTTGCATTGTCTCTGATTTGGAAGTAGCCGGCCTGGGCAGTGAACTTTACTGTGAGTTGCCAGATGTTTTCACCCAGAAGAAAATGCCTGTCAGTAGGAACAATATTCCCAGACAGCAAGATTTGTACAGATGGCCATACTTGCATGGAGTGCAAATGTCTGAAATTGATGAAGATGTTGAGCTTCTCATTGGCTTGAACGTACTAAGGGCCCTGGGGCCTATTGAAGTCATTCCAAGTAAGGATGGAGGACCATATGCTGTGCGGACTATCCTGGGATGGACTGTTAATGGACCATTATCTGGAGGAGTGGACTGTTCTAGCATCACTGTTAACCACATCTCTGCGGTGAAGTTGGACGATTTCTGGAAGAAGCAGTTTCAAGTAGACTTCCCTGAGTGCGGCCATAGTGAACAGCTGGGTCTGTCGAGAGAAGATTGCCAGTCTATGCAGATGGTTGAATCCACTGTTCAGCTGGTGGATGGTCACTACTCTGTTGGCCTACCTCTAAAGAGAGGAGATGTATGCATGCCTGATAACCGCCGGCTTGCTGAGCAACGTGCCTTGGGTTTGAAAAGGAGGTTCCAGAGAGATGCCTCATTTCATGCCGATTATGCCACCTTCATGCACAAGATTGTTGCCTGTAGGTATGCTGAGAAAGTGCCAACAGAAGATCTGACGAGCAGTCCTGGTAAAACCTGGTGCATTCCCCATCATGGTGTATACCATCCTCAGAAAAGAAAGATCAGAGTGGTGTTTGACTGTGCTGCATCATTTCAGGGTGTCTCACTGAACACACAGTTGTTGCAAGGACCTGATCTTACCAGTTCATTGATTGGCGTCATCACTAGATTCAGGAAAGAACCCATTGTTTTGAAGGCAGACATTGAGGCAATGTACCATCAGGTGCGTGTGCCAGCTGAAGATCTTAACCTGCTAAGCTTTCTCTGGTGGCCCAGTGGAGATTTCTCTCAACCGCTGGGTGAGTACAGGATGCTTGTACATCTTTTTGGAGCAACTTCATCGCCAAGTTGCGCAAACTTTGCTCTCAGAAAATGTGCCACGGATAACAAAGACGACTTCAGCCAGCAGGCAGTGGATACCATTATGAACAATTTTTATGTGGATGACTGTCTTGTCTCAGTGTCCGCTGAGTCTCAAGCTGTGGCTCTCTATCATGACCTTCGGGCTATTTGTTCTAGAGGGGGCTTTCAGCTAAAGAAGTGGATAAGCAACAGTCGAAATGTGTTGGCTGCAATTCCTGAAGAGGACAGGGCAGTGGACGTGAAAGTATTGGATTTGGACTATGAAGCACTCCCTGTAGAAAGAGTTCTGAGTGTTCAGTGGTGTGTGCAATCCGATGCATTTAAGCTCAAGATCTCAATTCAAGATCGACCTTTATCCCGTAGAGGAGTCTTGTCTGTGGTCAGTTCAATCTACGACCCACTTGGAGTGTTGGTACCAGTTGTGTTAAAGGCAAAACTCATCTTGCAAGATCTGTGTAGGAGACGTCTTGGGTGGGATGACATCATACCGGCACCTGTTGCATTGGAGTGGAAAAGGTGGGTACAAAGGCTCCACCTGTTGGAAGATCTCAAGGTCAGTAGATGTTTCAAGCCTGTGAATTTTGGAACTGTAGTTTCTGCCCAGTTGCATCATTTTGCAGATGCCAGTGAGGTGGGATATGGGGTAGTCACCTACCTGCTGTTGTACAACACGGATGCAAAGCCATGCAGTGCCTTTGTCATGGGAAAGGCTAGGGTGACTCCTCTAAAACCGGTTACCATTCCCAGATTGGAGCTTACTGCAGCAGTTGTTGCAGCACGTATGGACAGAGTGTGGAGAAAAGAGTTGCAGTCTCCTCTACTTGAGTCTGTTTTTTGGACAGACAGCACCTCTGTGCTGAAATATGTCAAAAACAAAACTTCCAGGTTCCGAACATTTGTGGCTAACCGTGTTTCAGAAATTCTTGGAACAACTAATGCAGCTCAGTGGAGATATGTGAGCACCTTATGTAACCCCGCAGATCTGGCTTCCAGGGGACTTAGTGCCGACTTGTTCCTCAAGGAAGAAAGATGGATCTCTGGCCCACAGTTTCTGATGCTGCCAGAGGAGCAATGGCCCAAAAATCCAGATGGTTTGACGGAACAATTGGAACAGGACGATCCTGAGGTCAAGTTAAGCATCTTGGCTAATGCGGTTGGTGCTGAAGAAGAGGGGGATTTGGTGCTGAAGTTGATCAGTCGTACCTCATGCTGGAACCGTCTGAGAAGGACAATGGGTTGGATCTTGCGATTTAAGAAAAGAATCTTAATTCTCTGGAAGAAGAGGAAAGAGGTCATTGTGATGCTGTCTCACTCAAATCTGGATGAGACTGGACAGAAGGACATGCTGAAGAAAGAGCTGCAGTGTGCTAAAGATTTATTTGATGCTTTTCTTACAGTGGAGGAAGTTGAAGAGGCGGAGCTTGAAATAATTCGGTCCTGCCAAAGGAAGAAATTCCCAGAGGAGCTTTCCAGACTACAAAGGAGTCAAGATGTAAAACGAACAAGCCAAATATACAGATTGAACCCAGTGCTCGATAATGGTATTTTGAGAGTTGGTGGCAGGCTAAGCAGATCAGCCATGCCTGAAGAGTTCAAGCATCCAATCATACTGACTAAAGATCTACATGCCTCAGATCTGATTCTGAAATGGATCCATAAAGAAGTCGGCCATAGTGGTAGGACCCATATATTGGCACGGCTACGTCAGAGGTATTGGATTACTGGGGCCGGTGTGGCTATTAAGAAGATCCTGGCAAAATGTGTGGTGTGCCGACGAGTACGGGGAGTCCCGGGGAGCCAACAGATGGCAGATTTACCAATCAGCAGGATAACACCTGATAAACCACCATTTACTTCAGTGGGAGTAGATTGCTTTGGTCCATTTGAGGTGAAGCGAGGAAGATGTCGGGTCAAACGCTATGGGGTGATATTCACCTGTTTGGCTTTAAGAGCTGTGCATATTGAGGTAGCAGCATCTTTGGACATGGATTCCTTCCTCAATGCACTGCGTCGTTTCATAGCAAGACGAGGCCAGGTTGAAGAACTCTGCTCAGATAATGGTACAAACTGTGTGGGTGCTGACCGAGAGCTGAAAAGATCCATGCAACAGTGGAATCAGTCTCAAATTCATGAGGAACTCCTACAGAGGGGTATTAAGTGGAAGTTTAATCCACCTACCGGATCTCACCATGGAGGAGTATGGGAGAGACTAATTCGTTCTGTGAGGAAAGTTCTGAATTCTACTTTACAAGTACAGTCTCTGGACGATGAAGGTCTCCATACAGTGTTGTGTGAGGTGGAAGCCATTCTAAATAGCAGACCAATAACAAGGACATCCAATGATCCTAATGACCTGGAGGCTCTGACCCCCAACCACCTTCTCCTTCTCAAAGGTCAGCCATCTCTTCCACCTGGTCTCTTCCAGAAGGAGGACATTTATGCTGTCCGCAGATGGAAACAAGTGCAGTATATGGCTAACTTGTTTTGGAGAAGATGGGTAAACGAGTATCTACCACAGCTTCAAGAACGCCAAAAGTGGAACAGAGTTGAACGCAACTTTCAGCCTGGAGATATCGTTCTTGTTGTGGATGATACTGCTCCACGGAATTCTTGGATTATGGGAAGAGTTGTTGAAGCTATTCAAGATAAAAGCGGGTTTGTCAGACAAGTGAAGATCAAGACCAAGACAAGCAGTCTGGACAGGCCTGTCACAAAGATTTGTCTCCTTCTGGAGGCTGGGGGGACCTGACCTGTTGACTTGGTTCGTGACTTTGGACTTGATTTTAAGAGTGGTGACAAGATCACTCCATCTAGGCTTTGAAAGTTCTGGAACCTTTGACCTAGTGACACGACGCTTAATATGCTTGGACATTTGGAACATTGGAGTTGGACTTTGTGCATCTTCAAGGATGAACGTAGAGATACTAACAAAGACATTGAATTATTCATGTTTTTATTCGCATGTATTCTACATAGGATTTTTCTGTGTTGTGATTGTTGTTTGTAATTATCCCGCGTGAATAATTAGGGGCCGGAATGTAGAGGCATGGAAGTATGTCAGTCAATTACCTGTCGTGTGGATGTGTCTGTCTGAAGATGTGGGTGTGTCATCAGTGTGTGGGGTGGAGGTTTATTCACTTGAGTCTATATGTGCGTACGTGTCCTTACAGGTGTTTGTAAGTTTGCACAGAGAGAGGCTATGTCGGGGTGCCGATAGTTCTGTTGACCGCAATTGTGTTTTCCATCGCATTTTAAAGTTGTCTTTTTTATCATTCTTTACAGTGCAATAGTTTTCGCTTGCCATGATTAATTAAACATTGTCAAATATACCTACGGATTCCTGCTCGTTCGTCAAATGCAGCGTGTCGGACAGATCTCCCTGGTCAAGCCCTCTCATTCAGCGACTTAATTAGCTCCTTTCAGATAAGTCGCGTTACACAAACTAATGAATTCAATTTCAAATGATACTATTCAGATTCAGTTTTTCAATGCAATGATTCAAATAAAAAAAATACAATTTCAAATCATGTGATTCAAATTCAGTTTCTGGTGGCACAGATTTCTGCCCATACCTCCAACTCAGATTGGAGTTCACCCTGTGTGCTAGTTCCAAAACCCGATGGAAGTACTAGATTCTGTACAGATTATAGCAGAGTCAATGCTGTAACTAGAACTGATGTGTTTCCTATGCCTAGGATTGATGATTGTATCGATAGAGTAGGGCAAGTTTCTAACCAAGATTGATTTATTGAAGGGTTATTAGTGTGTGCCTTTAACTGAGAGGGCTAAGAGCATCTCCGCTTTTGCCACACCATCTGGGTTTACCAGTATGAAGTCCTACCCTTTGGCATGAAAAATGCCCCAGCCTGGTTCCAAAGGATGATAGTCTACAATCGCCGGATTGCCACACACGGGTGCGTACATCGACGACCTGATCACATGGAGTGACTCCTGGGAAGAAAATCTGAAAGATATAGAGACGTTGTTCCTGCGCCTGACCCAGGCCAACCTGACTGTTAACCTGAACAAGAGTGACTTTGGTTGTGCTACTGTCATGTATCGTGGCTACGTCATAGGCCAGGGTAAGGTGGGACCCATAAATTCTAAAGTCCAAGCCATTATGGACTTTCCAGTTCCTGACAACAAAAAAGCTTTGCGCCGCTTCCTTGGAATGATCGGGTACTACCGCAAGTTCTGCAAGAACTTTGCTGAGATTGCTCTCAGTCTCACTAACCAACTGAAGAAAGGCGTAAAGTTCACTTGGGATGAATCATGCCAAAGAGCCTTTGATCGCCTGAAGTCTCTGCTGTGTCACTTCCCCGTGCTCAAATCTCCTGACTTCAACAAACGTTCTCCATTGCGATCGATGCTAGCGACTAAGCTTGTGGATCTGTGCTCCTACAGAGAAGTGACTCTGATGACATTGAGCATCCCGTGGCATACTTCTCCAGGAAGTTCAATCGCCACCAAAAGAACTATTCCACAATTGAGAAGGAGCTGTTATCTCTGGTTCTATCCTTACAACACTTTGAGGTTTATGTTTGTACTGGGCGAAAGCCAATGATTGTGTACACTGACCACAATCCGTTAATGTTTTTGAATAAGATGAAAAACAAGAATCGGAGATTGTTGAATTGGAGTTTGATTTTACAGTTTGACTTGGGAATTAAGCATGTAAAGGGTACTGACAATGTAATTGCCGATCGCTTATCCCGTGTTTGAATATATATTTATATATATCACGTTTTTATTAGCAGATTGTATTACAAGTGTCTACTTAACCATTTTTGTGTTGAAAAGAAAAATTTTGCCTTTATGAGTCAAAATTTTTCCCTTTTGGAATGGAGGTGTAATGTGGAAAAAAGCCACTAGATGGCACTGTTGACTATTTTTTCATAACACATACAAAGAAATCAAAACAAATTAGTCCATAAATTATGTGTAATAAAGTAGAATGACACAGGGAATAAGTATTGAAAATATGAAGAAAAGGAGGTGCATAAAGACATGGAAAGCCAAGAAACCAGCTGAAATCTGTCAGTAGTTGGAGAGCAATCTGCCCCCGATCAGTGCGAATTAACCCAATAATACCCCCTGTAGCATATGATACACTAAATTTGAAGGACTATGTCCACCCGGTAAGATGCAACACAACCATGACTGCTCACTGTATCATATGTGATACACAGTGCTACCACCTGGAAGGAAGAAGTGAGATTACAGGAGTGTTCTATTTCATCCTTACTGACCACTAGAGGTGGTGCTTCAAGCACTGAATGATCCATCTCGCGCATGCGCAGGTCGAGTGTTTATACCAACAAAGTCACCCGTGACCTCTGGATGGCCCAGGAGAGGGTATGTCTTCCGGTGTCATCAGGGGATCTTTTCCTTTTCATCCTCTCGCTCGCAGGTAGCTAAAGCTGAGCGTTATTTGTGGTTCGTTGCTGGTAGCCTTGTGACTTTCGTTGGAGCTGCGATCTGCTCGCCCTCCAAAGGCTGCGACGAATAACGACGAGAGGTTTGTTGCAACCCGTTGGACTCACTTGTTGCATTTTCAATTGTTGGTGAAGATGGTGTACCTGCTTCCTCTCCCGGCATTTGGGCTGCTCCTTTTATTATTTCATTTTTGTGCATTCGCGGTTAGCAGTGTGACTGCGTGCCCTACATTATTGAAGAAAGCTGATCGGTGCACCATGGCTGTACCCGCTTTTCGTTGTGCTTCTGTTAGTGATGGCAGTGTGTATGCTCCCACTCCCACCTTAAGTGCATATAATAATAATAATAATAATAAAAGAAAAGGAAAACTGAGCTGTGTTTCCTTGTTTGTGACATAGCAGCTACCCCGAGCGGGTGAAGGCAGTGCTCTCGCTTCCACTCCCAGCATAGGTGTGACGTTGTTAGTAGTAGTGTTTCCACTGAAGCTAACAAAATTTTTTCGACACTTGTTGGTGAAGGCTGTGTATTCCCTCCCTCTCCTAACATTTGTTGCATCTGTTTCATCGGTTTGATTTTGGTTCGTTGACAATATTCTTGGCACCCACTCCTGCTCAACCTGTATGGCTTCTTTGCAGCTTGAAGATGGCCATGATATGTGTCCTTCGTGCCTTGGACTTGAGCATCTGAGGGAGGGTCTTTCAGAAGATCCCTGCCTGAACTGCAGTTTCATGCCCCGGGCAGTGAGGGCTCCCAGTGTGGCTGAGGTGGAGCGACTGTTGGGCCACGTTCCGTCGTCCCAGCAGTTGACCCCAGCTCTGCGATTGACTCCTGCTCAGGCTGGCCGATCTAAACGTTGGGCAGCTGAGACTGGGGACATCACCTCCAGGAAGAAGGTGAAGCAGTCCAGGCTTGCCTCCTAGGTGGACCAGTTAACAGAGGATATTAATCAAATGAAAGCCCTCTTCCCGACCTTCCAATCTGGGATTGGCGCAGGGGAGATGGATGCTCCTGCACCTCCGGCAGCCATTGTGGAGCCAGAGGATGATGTGCTCTCCATGGCAGCGTCAGCCACTGAGTTTGCTGAATTTGAGGCGGATGTGGTTCCACAGGACATAGCCTCCCGTGCCTCTGAGAGGGACTCCCATTCTTCAGCCCACAGCTCAACTGTTGGTTCGGAGGACAGCTCATTGGGAGCCATCATTCATATGGCCCTGGCCTGCCTGCAGCTAGACGTATCGCAAGCTCAGCCGGCTCCGGCTAGTGCTTTCTTCAGGCGTGGACCAGCCCTGCCAACTTTATGTGCCTCAATCGGACGAGTATTTGCGGGAGTTGCATGAATGCTGGAGGGATTCTAAGGCCCTCTCTCATGCAACATCCGATGGCTGGACCCTGGCAGCCATGCAGGATGTGGCCAGGTTTGGCTTGGGCCGCATGCCAGCAATTGAGCCGACAATAGCGGCTTTAATTGTCTCCCCTGATGAGGCTCTAAGACGGGATGCGAGGTGTTTTCGCCCCCAGTGTCGGGTTACGGATAATCTGCTCTCCAAAGCCTATGACGCAGCGGCATGCATGGGACGCATGGGCAAATCTATGTCTCACCTGATGCTGGCTTTGTCAGCAGCCCTGCAGGAGGCTACACTGGATGCTCCCGTCCAGTTTCAGCGACGCCTCTCTGCAGGCGTTCGCGTTGATGTCTTGAGAGCTGGGGCGAGTGATGTCCACTCTTGTCCAGGCTCGCCGCCAGGTTTGGCTAGGGCAATCCCCTCTCTCTGAGGTGTGCAGGAGAACCCTCCGCAGTGTTCCAGTGGAACCTCAGGAGCTGTTGGGATCTGCGGCTCTTGAGGAGCTTGAGCATACGGTCCAAGTGACAGACTCGACACCAGCTAACTGGGCTTCACAGGAGTGTGCCTCCTCCCAGCAGGCCTAGGGGTTCTTCATCTGCCCCCAAGGGCCGTTCTCAACCACGGGCTTACCCCATTGGCTACTTAAGGTCTCAGTGCCCAGTTCCGCAGCCTGAACAGCGGGTGTCCAGGGATGAGCCGTCAGGGTAGGCAGGGTAGGCACTGCCTACCCCAGGCTATCATCAAAAATAAAGTTGTTAACACTTATTGATCATTTTAATATCTAATCTAATTTTGAAGCCATTTGATATTTAGTTTGTCTTTATGCTGTTGCTTTAAGTCATTGAGTTATAATGACTCTACAGCGCCTGCCTCTGGCCAGGCAGGGGCTTTCAAATCAGTCTTATCTTAGCAGGGTAGGCACAGCTCTGAGATGCCTTTGAATGACACGTTATCAGACGCGTTGTGTTCGCGCATGCGCAGTGTTTTTTTCATATGCTTTATTATGTACGCAAAAAGGCAGGACACTACGCTGCCTTTAAGCGTAAGTGTCACAGGCTAGTCATTCAATCTGGACGTTCGTTGTCTTTGTGGATTCGCACCAATGAGTATACTGGAGAGGCCGCTGCTTCCTTCTACGAGCGCAGTTGAAGAAACCAATATGGCGTCAAGTGCACCGCACTTCTCAATTTCCCATTGACTGTAATCTAGAAATTCCAGCTATTTTCCGCCGAACTAAGGGGTCTTCCGAAAAGATTTTAACATATTTGTGATCGAAAAACAAGAATAAACATTAATGCGCAGTTCTACATGACACTGTTCGAGACGTTGGAAATATAAAAACATGTCTTAATGAGAAACACAGCACTAACTACTAGCCACTTGTGTAGCTGGCGTGTTAGGTAATCGAGTGGCCGTAGACGGTAGAGATGGCGAACTTTATCTGTAATTTAGCTAGCTAGATCAACTTAGTCGGCACAATAAACTCATGTTGCTTACAAATGGTGATGGTCAGTTAGCTCCCATGTCCATGTAATGTTAGCCAAGTTGCATATCTACATATAGCATTAGCCATAGCGAATGACCTCGCAAACGTTCGTGTAACGTTAGTGGTGTTCATTCCGGATGAATTGTACAAATAAACGCATCCTTATCAGGCATCTGCCTATCTAGGTACTATTTAGTGAGCAAGCTTTGATTTTTTTGTATTTATTTATTTTAATTACGATAACGCAATCCTAGCTGGGGATATATACACTTATTGATTCACACTTGCGTCAATCAAATTTAAGGCTTAAATTTGATTAAACTAGCTAGCTAGTGTTATGTCATCTTGTTCATCGCTAACGCAGCAAATATTTAGATTTTGCAAGGCTAAAGGCCGACCTCATCGGCTTATACAGCCCTGCTATGGTCAAGGAAAAATCTCCCTAGCTTCAACTGCTGGCTTTATGGAGAATGACCTTGAACAAACTGTTCCAGAGGCCACAAAACTGCCGAAATTGGTGCCGACAATTCCAGCTACCACAGAGTCAGTGGAGTGGTCTTTTTCTGCCTTAAAACGCGTCAAGACCTGCAACCGCAACAGAACGGAGCAGGGGAGACTTTCATGTTTGGCTATCATTTCAATTGAGAAAGAGAGACTTGTTAAGCTGAAGGCCAAAACAGAAGAGTTTTACAACGCTGTCATCAACATCTTTGTCAAAAAGGACAGACGCATGGACTTCATATTCAAATAGCCTTAAGTAAGTGCGCTTTAACCACTTCTCTCCCCCTCCGCCCTCTTTTACGCACACAAGAACTATCCGGACTGTCATGTCTGTAATTATGCATCTAATAACAACCTTGTGGCTAAAGTTTTTTTAAATTGTTGTTTGTTTGATAGAATGCTGTGGGTTTTTAAGTTTTGTAGTTTGAGTGTGTTGACATTATGATGCGGTGAAGAGAGATGTGGTCAAAGATGGAATGTGTTTGAAGTGTACTTCGCTTGTCTGGTTATGAATATGGTTTAGCAATAGGAAGATTAATTGCATTAGGTATTGGGAAGAGATCCACTTAAGCATGCATCGGTGCAGGCAAGCCGTTAGCCTATGTTGTTTTGCGCGCTTTCACCAACTTTCTCTCGCTAGAGCCTTCAACTTTTATTCAGACATAAAAGCGAAATTTAAAAAAAAAATTGAACCTTCAAGATTATTTGAAAACAAAGTACACATTCATTCTGAATGAATACAATAAATCAAATTCGCTAGAAAACGTCATAAACTTCAGACATTTCACATTAAATTGGTTTTAAACCTCCCTCCTATGCGCACATATAGTGCGACAAGTTAAATAATACATTGATAACAACTCAAACACGGATTTGATTTCACTCTTAACAGTTTCAAAATAAACTAAAAGTCAAAATCTAACGAAAAACGCAACTTTGTGCGCGTCCGGTGTCTTTCAAGTGTCTTTTAAGTCCAAATAAATTCGTTAATCCCCGCAAATGCATGATGTCATGAATCCAGATTCGAAGTGTTACTATTTACAACATTCAACAGTCTTTTGAGTTGTTATGTTTGATTTTGCCGGTGTTTTTACCGCTGACTTTATACATAAAATATTAATTAGTTTTTACGTTTCGGTCTGCCACTGCCTACCTCGACCCAAACCTCACGGTTCGTTACTGCGGGTGTCACAGGCCTTTCGGGCCCCTGAGCAACTGCCCTCTGGGCAACCTCACACCTCACATGCTGTCCGTCGTCCCACCAGAGCCTCTAGGGGCAGGGGGACGAGGCACTGAGGCCGGTCGTCGTATGGCTTTCCCAGCAGCAGCTCAGTTATTGGGCTGCTTCCACCACGGACTCGTGGGTGCTTTCCACCTTGACCCATGGGTACAAACTTCAGTTCCGACTCCGGCCCTCAACCTCTGGCTGTGTCAAGATGACTATCATACACGACCCAGCAAAAGCCCAAGCCCTCAACCGGGAGTTATCGGTCCTCCTGGACAAGGGTGCCATCAAACCAGTAGATCCTCTGTCACACCCCGGGGTTCTACTCGACCTATTTTCTCATAGCAAAGAAGGATGGCGGACTCCGCCCCATCCTCGACTTGAGGGGGCTCAACAGGTTCCTGAAGGTCCTGACATTCCACATGCTCAGCACTGCAGAGGTTCTGCGCACTGTTGCCAGAGGGGAGTGGTTTACCTCAATAGACCTGAAGGACGCCTACTTCCATGTCCCCATAGTGCCACACCACAGAATGTTTCTGCGGTTTGCCTTTCAAGAGCGTCATTTCCAATTCAGAATGCTCCCATTCGGCCTCTCCCTTTCTCTACGGGTGTTTACCCGGTGTGTGATGGCAGCCCTCTTGCCCCTGCAGTCGGGGGGCATGAAGATCCTGCCATATCTGGACGACTGGTTCATCTGTGTGCCTTCCAGTCTCAGGTGACCCTGGACACGACGCGTCTCCTCTCCCATGTGACCCAACTGGGTCTCAGGGTAAATTTCACAAAGAGCTGCCTGGTTCCCGTGCAAAGCACAATCTTTCTTGGAGTGACTCTCGATGCAGTTGCTATGAAGGCCTGTCCGTCGCCACAGAGGGTGGATGACATTCTCTGCCTCCTTCCCTTGTTTCGCAAGGGCAGGTGGTTGCGCTATTAGGAGTTCTTACGCCTCCTAGGGAAACTGACGGCTGCCGCCACTGTGGTTCCTTTAGGACTGCTGTCACTAAGCCCCCTCCAGAGGTGGCTGAACAGTTTTCATTTGGATGCCACGCGGCACCAGCACGGACATTCAAGGTTTCACGCAGTTACCTCCTTGCTCTGGCTCAGTGGAGAAAGAGATCATTTCTCCTGCGGGGCATTCCCATTAGTTCCATTGCATCCCGTCGGGAAGCCATCACAACAGATGCCTCCCTCTCGGGGTGGGGTGCAGTGTGGCAGAACCGGTCAGCTCAGGGGCCGTGGCCTGCTCGGGACCGCTCAAAGCACATCAGTGTTCTGGAGCTGCCGGCTGTGCACATGGTGCTGCAGTTCTTTCTTCCTTATCTGAGAGGCCACCATGTGCTTGTATGTTCGGACAATGTCTCAACCGTCTCTAACATAAACCACCAGGGGGGCACCAGGTCTGCACGGCTATTGCAGGCATCCTAGGACCTCCTGTTGTGGGGAGCACCACACCTGGCCAACCTGAGAGCAATGTATTTGCCCGGGGAACGGAACCGGGCTGCAGACTTGTTCTCCCGGGGCAAGCCTCCGCCGGGGGAGTGGCGGCTTCATTCAGAGGTGGTACTCAACATCTGGGACATCTTCGGCAGGGCAGAGGTGGATCTCTTTGCCACAAAGGAGTCGACCCATTGCCCCCTCTGGTTCTCCTTGACAGAGGAGAGCAGCCCTCTGGGCCAGGATGCTCTGGCCCATGATTGGCCAGATGCTCTATGCTTTTCCACCAATCCCTCTAATTCTTCCAACACTACAGAGGGTCCTTCAGCGGGCCCACAGACTGCTGTTGGTAGCCCCCTTCTGGCCAGGGAGGACATGGTTTCCACTGCTGCGCAGGCTCTGCTTTAGCTCACCATGGCGCCTCCCCTACAGGAAGGATCTCCTGTCCCAGTTACAGGGCCAGATTTGGCTTCCTGAACCTCTTTGCTTGCAGCTATGGGTCTGGCCATTGCAGGGCCCAACCCACTGCTGACAGAGTATTCAGATGCTGTCTGCAATACCATACTGAATGCCAGGCCACCTTCTACTCGGGTGCAGTATGAGAGTCGATGGCTGCTGTTTACTGCATGGTGTTCGGACAGAGGTGAGGACCCAGTGCACTGTTCAATTCCAAAGATTCTGGAGTTCCTCCAGTCCTCTTGGATGACGGCCGATCCCCTGCTACTCTGAGGGTATACGTGGCAGCCATTTCCTCTCGACATGCCCGGGTAGATACTGACACAGTGGGGTGCCACAGACTGGTGTCCCTTTTCCTGAAGGGGGCATTGAGGCTACGCCCCCCACGCACATGGCATGCTCCAGCATGGGATCTGCACCTGGTGCTGGATGCCTTGTGTCTGCCTTTTGAACCCTTGGATCAGGCAGAGCTGAAGTAGGTCTCTGCTAAGACTGCCTTTCTCCTTGCCATTGCTTCAGCAAAGCGTGTTGGGGAGCTGCATGCTCTGTCCATGAGCGACTCATGTCTGAGGTGGAACTCAGATGGCTTGGGGGTTACCCTGTGGCCAAATGCAGCTTTTCTCCCGAAGGTTCTGTCATCATTGAACCTCAACCGACCTATCCACCTGGCACAATTTATGCCCCCAGAGGGAGAGGACAGGTCAAAACTGCTGTGTCCTGCGCGAGCTCTGAGAGTCTATGTGGCTGCGACTGCAAGTATGAGATGGTCGGACCAGCTCTTCATCTGCTATGGTGGACATAGGAAAGGCTGTGCTCTCCCTAAATAGTGACTGTCTCACTGGGTTGTGGATGTTATCGCCCACGCATATAAAAAAAGTGGTCACCCCCTGCCATCCGGGGTGAGGTGCCACTCAACTAGGGCTGTCTCTACATCATGGGCGGCCCTGCGTGGAGTGCCCCTTCAGGACATCTGTGATGCAGCATCATGGGCATCACCAAGTACCTTCTCCAGATTCTATCGGGTGAATGTTGCCACTCCCCATCCGTTGGGTGTGGTCCTGTTACCCGACTCGGCTCTGTCCTCTCAATGAGGTATGTATGGGGATTCCTCGTGACTTTGTTGTTATGGGTCACCCAGTGCTTGAAGCACCGCCTCTGGCGGCCAGTTAGGGTGAAATAGAACAAAAGTTACGTATGTAACTACGGTTCTATGAATCCTGGATGACCACTAGAGAGTTCTGTCACTCAGAATTAGTGTGCTTGCAAAAAGACTCTGTAGGAACAGATCCCCTGTTGACACATGAAGATATAGCCTATCCAGGGGTCACGGGTGACTTTGTTAGTATAAACACTCTACCTGCGCATGCGCGAGATGGATCATTCAGTGCTTGAAGCACCGCCTCTGGCAGTCATCAAGGATTCATAGAACCGTAGTTACATATGTAATTCTCGTCTCCCCTAGTCACTCACTTCAAGGTAGTAGCTCCCATGAATGGGAATTCATTAATTTCCTTGGTCTTTGGCAGTGAAGTTCGACATTCCAAGGTAAATATTACACAAAAACTTATTCTTATACATGTTAAGGGATAGCTATAGATAGTAGAAAGCATGTAAATAATTTGAAATTTTGAGTGTTGAGTTCTGGAGGGTTGCTGATTTTTGGCTGTATCAGATATGATACTCCTGGAATTAGAAGAAGTTCTGTTCAGTAATGTATATTTTGCTGTCACAAAACATAATGATGAACAGTGGATCTGAATACTACCCTTCAATCCTTCAAAAATATTACTGGGTCATATTTTTCCTATAATAATGTCTGTGTCTGGGCATTATAGGGTTAATATCAGCTGGTTTAGTCCTAATTGCTGGCCTATAAAAAGCACCTCATGATGGGTAAAAGCAAAGAGCTCTCTTAAGACCTTTGCAACCTTATTGTTCTGATGCCATTTATTTCAGACATATTTCTAAACTTCTGAATGTTCCAGTGAACACCGTTGGGGCCATAATCTGGAAGTGGAAAGAACATAATTTCACCATAAAGAGTTGAAAGAATAATCAGAAGAGTTGTCCAAGAGCTAAGGATCACTTGCGGAGAGCTTCAGAAAGACCTGGAATTAGCTGGTACAGTTGTTTCAAAGAAAACAATAAGTAATGCCCTCAACCGCCATGGTCTCTATGGACACTCACCATGCAAGACTCCATTGCTGAAGAAAAAGCTTGTTGAAGAAGCTCGTTTAAAGTCTGCTGCTCAATATTTGGACAAGCCTATGAAATATTGGGAGAATACAGTCTGGTCAGAGGAGTCTAAAGTACACACTAAAAATGCACAGAAGTTGATAATGAACACACTTCTGTTAATTTTCTGATGGGTTCATTTCCCGATGCCTGCCCAAAGCCTGATGCATTCATCTAAAACTGAGCGCCATTCATATAAAACTTAACTCCGTTCATTATAAAATGTTTGCAATCCAAGAATTTATGTCTGTAGTCAACTGTTCTGAGTTTTTTATTGCAGATTTTGTAGATGTTCGTGACAGTTTATGCGGTTAATGCCACCTCCCCTTTTTTCCATCATTTACTGTAGATAGATTTTTTAGACAGAAATTATTGGTGTTACAGCTGGAGTATTCTCCCTGTTTTATGTCTCCGTTATATAAAATATTGTAGCACTCATTTCTTTTTCTGAAATGTCGGCCTACATTTGAGTGGCGTGGTACCAGAATTTGAAAAACACGAAATGTGCATGTATGTTGCCCGCCGTCGTCTTCGTGGTCCCGCAGATGTGTTTTTCTGTATGCCCATCTAATTTTTCTACGTCAGCTAAAGTTACAAAATGTAAGACAAAATATCACCCAACAATAAAGATTTATAGCAAGATTTTAAGGGTGTCGAGTACAATGAATTTGCCATTATGACTGAAAAAAATCAGCTATAGGGGAGACCGGGTCTAGTTGTTACACTTTTTCTTTTAATGACTGTAGAATTGACATTATCAGGTTTTTGTTACCAATATAAACTGTCCAAATAGTAAGTTTATTAGACTACATGACTGATCTGCACCAATTAATGTTGATATGGTATTTGATATGAGCGGGACTAAGTAGTTCTTATACTAACAGAATAGTAGAATTAAACTTGGGCTGTAGCGCAGGTGATATGATACAATGCGTAAACTATTATTTTAATGTATTTAATTTATTTACAATGTTTTGCATAGAAATTGCCTGGCGGTCACATAATTTGACATTCTAAAATGCTTTTTCATATAAGAAGGAAATAGTGGCATACTGACACCACACGGAGGTGATGTTCATTCCAGTAAAGTATTCACACAGCAACATTTCAATGTTCTGGCTGACTGAACACACCCCGGTACCAGTGAATCATAATTTATCTCCAGTCTTGAGTGTAGAATGTTTTAAAGCATCTTATTGAACTTGATGAAAAGTGTAAGCGTAAAGCGAAGATTGACGAAGATCTTAAGAAAGAAATAATTACGCATTTTGATGTAAATTTTGATGTAAAAGTGGAGAGCAGGTTCATTTTGTAAAGCGAAAGAGGGTAGCTGCATTCATTTTTGGATGCTGTCCGGTCAAAAATGAACGCATGTTTGTTTATTTATTTATTTATTTAATATTAAATTTGGCGTCTCCAATCCCACCCGAATCTGGAATGCCCAATTGGTGAACTATGTACAAAGCTTGCTCGTATGCGACCCCTTGCTGCCAACTCAGGATAGTGAAGACAGTTCACGACTCTCCTCCGAAGCACGTGCCCGTCAGCTACCGATTCTTATACACTCATTGGTTGAATCCTCGTATGTTCAGAAAGAGGGCGGAGGATACCTGGACATGAACAAACCCAGAGTCTTCCTGACGAGCACCCATCTGGCCAGCAGGAGGCGCTGGAGCAACGAACAAAGCTACTATTGTATCCCCAAATCCGGCAGTCCCTTCCCAATTTAGAACCCTGTAGCGTGATGGCCAATTGTGTGCTACTCTGAAAAAGCTGCCGACCCCTGCCGGTGGGTACATCGGGGCTCGAACCCGCAACGTGATGGTCACCTCTGCACTGCAGCACAGTGCCTTAACCGAGTGAGCTATCCGGCAGCTCATTTGTTTATTTTTTAATGCCAAATGATTAAATGCTCGTTCATTTTTGAACACTCTGCCTTTCGCTTTTTAGCTGATTAGGAAAGGAGACTTGTTCATTTTTGAACGCCTGTTCAAATTTATATGTGTGCAGTATATTGACAAAAACTAATTACACAGTCAGAAACCATTATTCAAACTGATGGTCTTAAAAACCTCTTCAATCCTTATCCGCCCAGATTTGCTTTTTGATTTTTCTGAGGCATGCCATCAGAGGTATAGCAGCATTTCATCTTTTGATGCATAATTTCTCTCAACCTGTTCTTGGTTAAGATCACCTGATTGACCATCGATCTACTTACTGAATAATCAAGACCGAAACAAACGCCTTTAATGATAAATAAATTATTAATTGGGAAATGACAGAGAGATCACCTATAGGCTAAGCTGACAATGTAAATGCAAGAGACCTGATATTGGAAGAAAGACAATAATATAAATGAGTCATCAGAAGATGACATCGCTCCAGTCCCAGAAATCCCAAAATATCAAACAGCACCTGTCCAGGATCTGATTAATATGCACAGCAAGTCTCCTCAAAAAATATTGAACGGTGTTCGTGTTTTGTCCTGAAGATGAAATGCCCACGGACGGACAGATCTCCTGTGATCTGGTAAAACCTAATGAATTTCAGTGGCACGTATTCTTGTAACTGAACAAAATCCTTTCGATTCTGGACATTTTCCAAATGAAATAAATTATAATAAAAACTTGATTTTGACAGCTCAAATAACTCTAATAGCTAGTGTTTTAAGATTCTCACCACTCTTAATTACTGCAAATGAGGATCAAACTCAGTTTCTCCCAAAAGTGACATACGTACTAGGTTTTCCAGATCACAGGAGAGATGGGCGTACAGACAGACAGATGGACAGATGGCCGCACTGACAACTATATCCCTCTGCATTATATGCAGGATAGATAATTAATTAATCCAAAACTAATTCCGAAATCCATATCCTGTGATAGCATTTTTTCAGCTTTGTAATTTATTTTAACTCATTTAAAATATCTTCAGAGTTAAAAAGAACACACTTAAAATAGGAAACATCCTCTTAAGTGTATCTTACAATATTGACAAAAAAAGGTGTCTCTTATAAGCCTTGCTAATGTGCTGTTATATGAGCTATAGGAACTCAGTCTTCAAAAGACACATTGCCATTTCATATCATCATTTTGTGGATTGTAAAACGCCTGATGACTGTGTGATGCAATAAACAATAATGCCAGCTAAAAATGAATAGGCTGGTCATTCTACTGATTAGTTGTCAAAAATGAGCCATTTTATGTTTGCTTACTCAAGGGGGCAGTTGCACACTCAAACCCATGATGCAGTAATAATTATAAATTAATAAGAGCTTGTCACTAAAGTGACTATATCCCCCGCCGTTAGGTCACCAAAACCGACTGGTGTCTGCGCATTCCCAGTAGGAAGGTTGGTACCAAAAAGAGTTGAAATAGGTTGACTCCTTCTTGAGATATCGCGCTGACAATGTTCAGGACGGACGGACGTACGGACGGAGCTGAATTCTATATCCCCCGCTTCGCACTAAATGCGCGGCGGGGGATAATTACCCACGTTTTGACACCAGTCTTCAGGGCTTTGAGGAATGTTTCAATACCTTAAAGAAGACATGTTGAAACCATTGGTAATTTATGGGGTCTTCATGGTAAGGAGTAGAAATGCCCACAATAATGTAAAAACTAAGAAATAAACATACTCAACATGATTTTAACCTAATAAAATGTATTATTTTGATAAAAATGTACATGGTTGTCATGTAAATTTGGTTTATTGACAAAACCTGAAAATATTTTGTGGCACTGATATTTCAATAACCCATGGTCAAAATTAACTCAAATTAGTCTAATATGAAAGGGTAAAGATAGTTCTATGAAATGCCATAGGATTTTATTTTGTTTGAAGCATTTATGAATATTTAATGAGCTCTGTAACCATTAGGAAAATCCGAATCATCAATTTGCTTCATTTTCAAAATTAACCCCCTTGGGATGCACCTCTCTAGAAAATCCTTTGTCATTTCATAAATCTCCAACAGATACAACTTCAATCCAAATTTCAAGTTAATCAGATGAATACTAATGATTTTATGAATGCCACAAGGTTTAAAATCAGTCAAAATTGTGATTTTTGGTAGTTTTCATGTTGAGGCAGAGGAAAAACATACAACCCCAATTCTGAAATAGCCGGGATGAAGTGTAAATTGTGAATAAAATCAAAATGCAATGACTTTCAGATCACATGAGCCAATATGTTATTCACTATAGAACATTGATAACATTTCAAATGTTGAAACAGACATTTTACATTTTTATCCACAAAATGAGCTTATTTCAAATTTTCTGGCTGCAACAGGTCTCAAAAAAGTTAGGACAGAGGCTGAAAAAGCAATTAATATATAAGAGAGTCAGCTGAAAGAACATTTAGCAAATAATTAAGTTAACTGGCATCAGGTGTGTAACATGATTGGCTATAAAAGGGATGTCTTAGAGAGGCTGAGTCTCTCAGAAGTAAAGATGGCCAGGGGCTCTCAAACCTGTGAAGGCTTGCGTGAAAAATTGTGGAATAATTTAAAAACAATGCTCCACAACGTCAAATTGCAAAGGCTTTGAGGATCTCATCATCGACGGTACATAACATCATCAAAAAATTCTGAGAAACTGGAAAAATCTCTGTGCCTAAGACCTTTACTGGATGCCCGTGATCTTTGGGCCCTCAGACACCACTGCATCACTCACCGGCATGATTCTGTTGTTGACATTTCTAAATGGGCCCAGAAATACTTCAAAAAACCACGGTCAGTAAACACAGTCTGCCGTGCCATCCACAGACGCCACCTAAAACTCTCATGAAAAAAGGAAGCCATTGTTGAGCATGATCCATAAGCGCTGCCATGTTCTGTGGGCCAAGGCTCATTTAAAATGGACTGTAGCGAAGTGTCAAAGTGTCCTGTGGTCAGACGAATCCAAATTTGACATTCTTGTCGGAAATCATGGGCGTCATGTCCTCTGAGCTAAAGAGAAGAAAGACCTCCCCTCCTGTTATCAGCGTTCAGTTCAAAAGCCAGCATCTCTGATGGTATGGGGATGCATTAGTACATATGGTGTGGGACACCTGCATGTTATAAAAAGCACCATGAATGTTGAAAGGTATATAAAGGTTTTAGAGCAACATATGCTCCCCTCCAGACGACATCTATTCCAGGAAAGGCCTTGTGTATTTCAGCAGGACAATGCAAAACCACATTCTGCAGCTATTACAACAGCATGGCTTCGTAGAGGAGTCCATGTGCTGAACTGGCCTGCCTGCAGTCCTGATCTTACACCGATTGAGAACATTCAGCGGATAATTAAATGAAAGGTCCGTCAAAGGAGTCCCTCAGTTTCAACATTTGCTATGTTATCTCTGTTCTATTGTGAATAGAATACTGGCTGGTGTGATCTGAAAGTCATTGTGTTTTGATTTTATTCAGAATTTACACTTTATCCCAACTATTTCGGAATTGGGGTTATAGATTCTTTGTGTTTACTGCCATCTAACTGCATTCTTTTATTTATGTATTTTATTCATTTATATGTGAAAATCAAAGATATTGAAATTTTTGGGGAAAAAAACTGAGATTTTTACCATGAAGACACCTTCAAAAATGATCACATCATGGTAATGTTCCTTTTGTCTGCTAATTGGTAAAAGTAAATTGAAACTGGTTTGGAGTTAGCATGCAATTTCAAGGTGAGGTTACTCAAGGACTTTTATTTCTCTGACCACAAGGTATTGAAAATCTCAGGAGGAAGAACATGGTAAAATTTCACATAATAATAATAATAATTATTATTATTATCATTTCTAAATACTCAATAATTTACACCCAAAATCCCTGAGTCATCCCATGATTCTTATGATTTTGGAGTTCATGATATAGACAGCGTTTTACTAATTATGTGGGCACTTCCAAGTAGGACTATCTTCTGGAGTTGTTGTATTGTTGGGGTGCCAGGTATTTGATTCACCCGTTTATCCAGTCCTTTTTTGATAAGCCCTAGAGCTCCTATCACCACAGGTACCGTTATGGGCTTTAGTCCCCACATCCTTGTAATCTCCATTTCAAGATCTTTGTATTTTGATAGCTTTTCTACTTCTTTCATTGTAACGTTTTTTTCGGATGGTACGGTCATATCAATCATAATACAGGTCTTTTTTTCTCTGTTCTTGATGATTATGTCAGGCCTATTAGCTGGGATCTCTCTGTCCGTGTATACAGGCATATCCCACAGAACTGAGATGTTCTCGTTTTCTGTCACTGTTTGTGGCTTGTGATCGTACCACTTCTCTGCTGTTGGGAGCTGGTAGTGCTTGCAGACTTTCCAGTGGATGTAGCCTGCAGCCTTGTTATGTCTGTGGGTTTACTCTGTTGTCGCTAGTGACGGACAGCCTGAGACTATATGATCGATTGTCTCTTCATATTGGTTACATAATCTGCAGTTAGGGTCGGTTCCATCCTTGATGACTCGATGGTGGTACGATCTTGTGCTGAGGCATTGGTCTTGTGCTGCAATCAACATTCTTCGGGCTCAGCTTTCAAGGCTGCACTTTGTAGCCATCGATGGGTTTGCTCTTGATCCACATAGGCTCTCTTGATGAGGTTTGGGAACTGCCCGTGCATCGGTTTTTCTTCCCATTTTTCCATCATCTTATTCAGGCCACACAATTTTGCTTCTTGTCTGGTTCGTTTTGCAAATTTAGTGACTTGTTCTTGTTCTTTCCTTACCATTAATGGTGCATCCAGTTCTTCCCTAAACTTGTTGGCATTCTTTGGTACTGAGTAGAGTTTCTTGCTTCTTTCATGTTTGAGCTCTAGTTTCAGTAGTTCATCCTCAGTTTTTTCCAGGTAGGTGTCGAGTCCTATTGTTGTTTTATAGGACATTTCGAGTTGAATGAGTCCTCTTCCACCGATCTTTCTTAATAGGTAAATTCTTTCTACATCAGCTTTAGGGTGGTGCATTCTCTCCATGGTTAACAGTTTCCTAGTTTTTGCATCTAGCTTCTTGATCTCACTCAGTTGTCAGTTTATGATGTTAAAACTGTATGTCACCACAGGAACAGCTAGAGTGTTAATTGCATCAATCTTATTGGCAGCATTCAGTTCACTACTTGTGACAAGTCGGACTCTTCTGTAGTACTCTTTTCTTATTTTTTCTTTCATTTTTGAGTGTTGAATTCCATCTCCCTCTTTGATACCTAGGTACTTATAGGCACTTTCATGATCAAGATCCTTTATGATGGTGTTGATGTCAAGTTGGATGTCTGATGTTTGCGTGAGTTTTCCTCTCTTGAAAGTGGCCTTTGCACATTTATCAATCCCAAATTGCATGTTGATGTCGTTACTGAATGTCTTGACCGTCTGTAACAAGCTCTCCTGTTGGTGGTCATTCCTAGCAAAGGTCTTGAGATCGTCCATGTAGAAGAGGTGAGATACTTTGTGGCCTTGTATTTCATATCCGTATCCAGTGTCATTAAGTAGTGTACTTAGTGGAGCCAGACACAAGCAGAACAGTAAAGGGGAGTAAGAGTCTCCTTGGAAGATGCCACTGCGTATTTTGATTGGTCTGGTGGTTATCGAGCCATCGTCACAGGACAGTATCATAGTGGTCTTCCACAGGTCCATGCTAGTCTTCATGAAATTGATTACTATTGGCGAGATTCTGTATATTTTCATGGTGTTAAGAATCCATGTGTGAGGCACGCTGTCAAATGCCTTTCTATAATCAATCCATGCGGTACTTAGATTTTTCCTCTTATTTTTTCTTCAAGGATCATTTTATTTATTAGGAGTTGATCTTTACATCCATAACTACCTCTTTTGCATCCTTTCTGTTCTGATGGTAATAGCTTGTTTGTATCCAGGAATGTATAGGTTCGTTCTGTTATGATACCAGTCAAGGTCTTGTACAGGGTAGGCAGACAAGTGATTGGTGTGTAATTCTTTGGGTGTCTGGTTTCATCAGTTTTGGGAAACAAGTAAGTGAGGCCTTCTGTTAACCAGTCAGGGCTATTAGCTGGTGTCTTTACAACTTCTGTATATTCTCTGGCTATGTCTTCATGTAAGGCTTCTAGGTGTTTAAGCTAGAAGTTTGGAACTTTATCCAAACCAGGTGATTTCCAGTTACTAGCTGATTTTAGGGCCAGGGTTACTTCTGTTTCATTGATGTCTCTCCATACTTGTTGTTCTTGGTTTCGGGTTCTATCTTCCACTGTTTTTATCCATTCCGCTGTTGTGTTATGCGTTTTGTCGTCTTCCCAGATTTTGCTCCAGAATTCTTCGATCTCACTGAGTGTGGGTGGGTTCTTTTACATGTGTCTGCTTTTTCCCTAGTTCTCTGTAAAATCGCTTGGTATCCAATTTGAAGAGGCTAGTTTGTCGAAACTGTTTGTTCCTTTTTTCATATCTTCTTATTCTTTGGGCTTTTGCTTGGATTTGCTGTTTCATCTTTTCTTTAACTTCAGGGATGTCTTCCTTCTTCTTGATGGTGTATCTTTTCTTCATTTAGCGAATTCTTCTTTGGTGGGTTAGTGAACCTTTCTCCATTTCTATGAGTACTGCTAGATCACCTCTTTTCTTTTGTATATCCTTTTCTATGTCCTCCTTCCATTGAGGTTGTTTTCGTTTTCTCATTTTTTTCTTTTTCCTATTCTTCGTACCCGACTTTTCTGTGATGACGGATGCTGCTGCAAAACACAATTGATTGATTGATGTTAAATGTAGAGGGTCTTGGTGATCTCTCTTTAGGTCTTCTATAATTGTGTTGGCTTGTTTAATGAGGTGTTTCGTGTTTTTATCATTGTTGATCTTGGTGAGCTTGTCCCTCTCTCTGAAATTTAGGCATTTGATCTCTTCCCACTTTGTCATTATGCTATCCCTAAGTTCTTTATAACTGTCTGTTTCTCCTTCTTTCCTGCTGGTTTCTTCCTCTTCTTGATTCATTTCTCCATTGGCATTGTTGGCATTACTGGTAGCCCTTTCGTGCTCTTGGGTTTCATTAGTCGGTTGTTCTTGGTCACGCTCAAATCTGATCCTCATCCAGTTGCTCCTCGTTGTTGTTATCATTGTTGCTTTCATTCAGAGTTTGTTGCACCTTTCTTCTGATGGTTTCCATCTCTACATCTGAGAGTCTCTTCTGTTTGATTTTTCAATTTATTTGTATCGCGCTTTTCACAGATAAACTGTCACAAAGACGCTTTACAGTCAGAGATGAGTTACTAAAAGGGCAGTGTCCAGCCTATTCCCCACTACAGCAAATGAGGCAAAAAACTCCCAGTAGGGAGAAAAATCCTCAAACAGTGGTGAGAAAAAACTCCCCAGTGGGAAGAAATCTCAGGAGGAACCCGGCTATAGTGAGGAAGCCCATCCTCCGCGGGCTAGCTAGTTAATAAGCAAAATAAGATAATGACAATTCAGTTCCATTAAAGTCCATCTAAACAGTGCTATCAGCTGCTCGAGGAAGTGGCATGCCAAGGATGGTGCAGAACTGGATCAGGACCGCATCAGGACAGCAGGAGCCAGCGATCATGGTGAGGGACAGGGCTCGGATGATCCAGGACTCAGGGTTGTGGAGGGAAAGATGCTCGGAGAGAGACAGAAAAAGTGGGGTGAGGCACTGGATAAAACTACTGCGTATTAGTAAAAATACAGTCCTGTGTCATGTGCCAAATGAGAATTTAGGAGCTGACTGGTCAGGAAACAGTCAACACCCCTCCATCCACTTCCTGCAGCACAGAGGCCCTACACTTATTCCAGGAAGATCACTTTATATTTTCTAGACACTAGTATCATAAGGACCTCCCTGGTGACTAAGGCTGTAGCAAGCCCCACTGGCACCGTTAATGCATGCTCAGTGCCACCGGTTCCGCATGGATTTGCTTAACACTACACCAGTACCATATGGACCTCCCCAGTGACTAAGGCTGTAGCAAGCCCCACTGGTACCGTTAATGCATGCTCAGTGCCACTGGTTCCACATGGATTTACATAACACTGGCTTTCAAAATCGTGAAAATATCATAAATCAAGGTTGTAGTCAGTCCCACCAGAGCCAACACATAACTAATCATGAACTAATCATAGGCTTGACTAAAAAGATAAGTTTTCAGCCTACTCTTGAAGATAGAGAGTGTGTCCGAAGCCCAAATTTGTCTTGGGAGTTTGTTCCATAAAATTGGTGCTTTGTAAGAGAATGCTCTGCCTCCAATTGTAATTCGAGATATATTTGGAATTTTCAAGTAGTCAGCACCTTGTGAACGAAGTAATCTTGGTGGGGAGTAAGGAATGAGAAGACTGCAAAGATATTCCGGGGCCAAGTCATTTAAAGCTTTGTAAGTTAGTAATAGTATTTTGTACTCAATTCTAAATTTTACAGGCAGCCAATGAAGATTTTTGAGCACCGGGCTAATGTGATCATATTTCTTCGTCCTAGTCAGAACCCTAGCTGCAGCATTCTGCACTAATTGAAGACGTTTCAGGGCTGAGCTAGTGCAACCAGACAGTAAGACATTGCAATAGTCCAGCCGAGAGGACACAAACGCGTGAACCAATTTTTCAGCATCTTGAAGGGACAACATTTTTCTAAGTTTAGATATGTTTCGAAGATGGAAAAAAGCCACACGGATGATATTGTTGATGTGAGCCTGGAAAGAGCGTTCTGAATCAAGAGTCACCCCAAGGTTTTTAATGACAGCTCTGGCAGAAACAGAGAGGCCATCTAAGTTAAGAGAAAACTTAACGAATGAGTCTCTAAGAGATTTGGGACCCAGTACCAAAATTTCAGTCTTATCTGGGTTTAGTGAAAGAAAATTTTGCGTCATCCAAGCTTTAACAGCTTTAAGACACATCTCTAATCTAGTAACCAGATCATTTTCACCCGGTTTAACCCTCTCCTGCCCAATTTATTATTTTGAGATATGAAAAATCTTTCATTCATGGAGAAATGTTCTTATACACTAGTGGCTGCAGGTGGAACTAACGTGGTATTTTTGCAATACTGAGCTGGAAGGGTAACTTTATCAAACCATTTCCCATGTGGTCTTTATATTTTATTATCAGTCATCAATTGATTTATTGTTGCAAATTTGCAACATGAGCCTGGAGAGGGTTAACCCTAGAACACTATTGCTAAAATTAGTAACACCATCACTAACGCCGGGTGATTTTTCCCGATATAGTAAAATACCCAATAAAAAGTACTTGTCATCGAAATATGACAATACATGACAAATTAGAGTGGTGTTCTTTTATTTTCAACTGTGCCATGTCTAACAAAATGAAAAAAGTACCCTGAGGTAAACAAAACACCCATGCCTTCAAAGATGTCAAAGACAATGCTGAAGCTGCCCAGGGACCCATAACACTCAGACAAACGCAACATAATGAAAATTACGTAAACACGTTTGCTCGGGTGAAAATCACCCGGCGATAGTGTTCTAGGGTTAAAGGATATATAGAGCTGCGTGTCGTCTGCATAACAATGGTATTTAACATCAAGTCTACTTATGATATTTCCAAGTGGAAACATGTATAGAGAAAAAAGCAAAGGGCCGAGAACAGATCCTTGAGGTATTCCAAAGTTAACCTTGGAATACTCTGAACACTTGTTATTTACCCGGACAAACTGAGATCTATCAGACAGATAAGACTTAAACCATGAAAGGGCAAGTCCAGAAATACCAACTAATTTTTCCAACCTACGAGGAAGAATATGGTGGTCTACAGTATCAAAGGCGGCACTTAAATCAAGAGGGACGAGAACAGAGATGCGGCCACTATCCACAGAGAGAAGCAGATCATTTACTACAACAGTGAGGGCTGTTTCAAGTGTTGTGATGCTTTCTATAGTCAGACTGAAAACTGTCAAATACCTCATTAGTTTGCAGGAAAGAAGAGAGCTGTTGGGCGACACATTTTTCAAGGATCTTAGATAAAAATGTGAGGTTTGAGATTGGCCTATAATTGGCTAGGAAAATTCAAACTGGTTTGTGTGTAATGTGGAAGACTCCATATCATGAGAAACGCCATCGCAAACTGGTATGGAAGCAGTGATCTTCTCTCTAATTCCAATAATTTTGCCATTAAAGAAATTTTAAAAATCATCACTGCTGCAAGAGACTGGAATTTGAGGGTTACTTGCAGCATGATTGTTAGTTAACTTAGCCATGGTTTTGAACAAAAATTGAGAATTATTTTTATTTTCCTGCATGAGATTTCAGAAAAAACAAGACCTTGCACAAGAGAGAGCATGCTTATATGCAACAAGGCTCTCTTTCCAAGCACTATGGAATACCTGGAGTTTAGTGGAGCGCCATTTGCGTTCTAGTTGACGAGATTTTTGCTTTAGTGTCCTTGTCTGGTCAGTGTACCAAGGGGCTGGCCTCTTCTTCTGAGTAATCTTTTTATATTTCAGTGGCGCGACTACATTAAGGGTACAACGGAGAGCATCAGCAAACTTTTCTGTGGTATCGTCAATAGAGAGGGCACTGACTGGATGCTCAAAATAAAATGGGAAAACCTCAGAGAATTTTGTAGAAGTTGTTGCAGTAAAAGTACGACCAGTGTACATCCTAGTTTCTAAGAATGCAGGGTGAGTCAATTGTAAGCAGAATGTGATAAGAAAATGGTCAGACAAACTGGGATTATGTGAATGAATCCTGACCTGCCCAATGTTAATGCCAAAGCTTAAGATCAGGTCTAAAGTATGACCATGAAAATGAGTTGGGCCAATAACACTCTGAGCGAAGCCGACTGACTCCAAAATGTTAGTGAATGCGGATGTTCGAGAATCATCTGCCAAAAAACTCTCAAAGTGCAGGTTAAAGTCGCCCAATATAACTATTCTATTATAGCTTAAAACTAAGTCTGAAAGGAATTCTGAAAATAAAGATATATATAAAAAAAAATACTCTGCCTTGAATAAAGGCAGAGTAAAGGCCAGGGGGCCAGTAGACTGTCACCCGAGCTAAAGGCTGATCAGGGGCAAGGCCCACAACTGTATCCAGCACTGAAAAATTCATTGCTAAAACCTCAAATGTATCAAATTTATACTGTAGTTTTGGCACTGAGTGAATGGAGTCACTATAAATAGCTGCAACACCCCCACCTCTCCGGCCCAGGCGGGGGTTTTGAGTATATATAAAACCAGGTGGAGAGGCTTCATTCAAAGATAAGTTTTCATCTGGTTTCAGCCATGTTTCTGTGAGACACAGTATATCAAGATAACAATCAGAGATTAATTCGTTCACAAGAGCTGCTTTTGAGTTCAAGGATCTAATATTTAATAGACCAATTTTGAGAGAATATTTATTTATAGGTGGATTGATACAGTTGGTGTTAATGCAAATCAAGTTTTTGTGATGTACTCCGCAATTCTTCTTTCTTAATTTAATTGGAATTCGAGGAACAGACACAATCTCGATAGGGTTTGACCTAATCAACGGTTTATCAAAGCTGAATGTCAGGAGTTTAGATTTAAGTCTCGGCAGTCAACTACAATAATTTAAGTCGTAGGCCAGATTTCTTGACAGAAGTGCAGTGCTCTCTCGAGATGGGTGAACACCGTCCCTCCTCAAAAGACCAGGTCTTCACAGGAAAGCTCGCCAATTGTCCACAAAACCGACGTTATTATCTGCGCACCACTCAGACAACCAGCAATTGAGCGAGTCTAATCTACTGTACATTTCATCACTACATCAGATCGGGTACGGACCAGAGAAAGTCACTGACCTTGACATCTTTAGAGCTTGGGCGCAGGCCGACTTAAAACTGCTCTTTGTGATCTCCGATTGTCGTAATCGAATATCATTAGTACCGGCGTTGATAATAATTTTGGAGAACTTGCGTTTGCCCTGATCGAGTAATTTCAGATTCGCCTCGATATCAGTCACACGAGCACCAGGAATACAGCTCACTGTGGTAGCCGATTTAAACACCCTTACATCTATAACAATGGAATCCTCGATAATTAGTGACTTTTCTGGTACTCGTTCGTCTGGCTCTAACTCTTCGAGGGGAGCAAATGAATTAAACAGTTTAACAGGAGAGGGACTGGATGGCTGTTCAAGTTTCTTTCCCCTACGTTTACCTCGAACGGTTACAAACACATCACGCTGTGAAGAAGCTGCTGCAGCAGGTAATGAACGGGAAACAGAAAGAGAACTGACGTTAACACTACTTTCAGGCTGCACCAAGAAAGAATAAATGAACTCCTCATTCGACCTAATGTTCTGCAGCGTTTCAATGCGAGCTTCCAGCTGTAAATGCTTTTCAGCTAAGCTAGCATATGAGACACATTTCTTGCAAATGAAAGTGCCGCTAAGCGCAGAGGAGTCGTAACAAAACATATTACATTCAGAGCACAAGACAGGAAAAGAGGTCGGCGAACACGGGGAAGCCATCATGGTCATTAACTTACGTTAGTTGGATGCCGCGTCGCCCAAGTTTCACCTAACGGGCGTCTTGCATAAGTACAGGCCGTCAAAAGCACGAAATTTGCGACTGTATTCCGTTAAAGGCAGAAAAAGTCTCAGAAAAAGAGAAAACAAATCAATATAATATTATCAGAAAAAATGGGATAGAAACGCTCAGCACAACAGGTGCTACCAAGACGTATAGGACACGTGCCAACGTGAGACAGGAACTTTACGCGGGTGCCGTGGGCCCTGGGTTCCCCCCTGGTGCATGACAATGCCCGGCCTCATGTGACCAGAGTATGTATATTCTGTTTGATGATATCGCTTCTAACATTGGCTAATTCGTTAGGGTCAATGTTAAGTCTTGTTGTGGGGTTTGCATTTCTCCATGTTGTGTAAGTTTGTTTGGTGTTGGTTTCTCCTGATGGGTTGAGCTGTGCTGTTATGAACGCTTCCATAACTTGCTTATACTCCTCCCTTGTCCATTTAAATCTTTGGTTTCTTCGTGCGGGAGGCTGTACATCCTGGGTGGCTGGTTGAAGGGTCTCTTCAGTTAGCTGATCCACAGGTGCTTGGGGGTGGGAGGAGTTTGTTCCAGTAGTACACTTTTCGCCATCAGCCTGGTTCCCTACCGAGTGACGCGCTCCTTGTTGACCCGCGAGACAATCAATGCGGTATGAATTATTCCTTGTTTGGCTCATCATGATGATAGTCTGTCAGGGCCCTCTTAGCCATAGACATGGTCAGCTTGCCTTGTCCACGTTGCCCGTCCTGCACCACGTGGAGGTGGGGGTTGATCTTTGCAGGACTTATTATTATTATTATTATTATTACTACTATTATATTATAATAATCACTTATTATCAGAATTCAGGTGATCATAATGTTTATCGTAATTTAGGTGAATACACTATCCATTTGATTTGAGAGCTTTTCTGTATGTTGGCTAATGATTGTTCTAAATCAACAAGCGATTTAGTTCAAAGTCTGATCCATGATCAAACTGAAGATGATATAAATTCAGCAATAAGAACAGAGACCGTGCTTGTAACCAGGTGAGATACAGAATTATTTTGCATTTGCAATGGTTTTTTGACATGTGTCTTTGCGTGACTGTTTGTTCTTTATCTACTAAGGGAAAACAAGTCATTGGTATTTAGAGCTGCACATTGAATCACCACAATGTATGAGTATGAATGAAAATACTTAAAAGTCGGGAGTGGGGTAGTAGAGAAATCAAAATGAGCACCATGGCTTATTTTCATAAATGTTTTTAACATATTTTTATTTGTTTGTAAATTTCTCAAAAGTGGCCAAAATGTTTGTATCTGACATTAGCCAGAAATGTACATTTTAAGATTTTAGTGTGCTCTTGCCTTTTCATTCACAAATTAACCTTTATTTAAACAATGTTCAAAGTATATGTGTTGTGAAAATGCTGTAATAATGATTGTGTTTTGGCAGTGAAACAGATGAAGGGCCTCCTGTATTACGGTGTAGCACTGATGGTGCTTTTGTCCATCGTGCAATGTGATCGGGAGAAGGGTCGCACCCCGCACCCCCGACCCCATCACGATGATGATCAACGTCACGATCATGGGAAGCACCTCGGTCACGATCAGCATCATGGTCATGGTCATGGGCACCACCTCGGTCACGATCACCATCATGGTCATGGGCACCACCTCGGTCACGATCAGCATCATGGTCATGATCATGGGCAAGAAGGACATCATCACCATGCCAATGGAAGCCTGGAGATATTCCATGAGAATCTTGACTTCGCTTTCCGTCTGTACAAGCACATCTCCACCCTGCCCGACTCTCAGTCCAAGAACGTCTTCTTCTCCCCACTGAGCGTGTCCGTGGCCCTGGCCGCTCTCTCCTTGGGCGCCGGAGGGAAGACACACCAGCAGCTCTTTGAAGGCCTGGGCTTCAACGAGACAGAGATCACTGCGGATGAAGTCAACCAGGCCTTCCTGCACATCCATGAGAACCTCAACGCGAAAACAGATGTTGACCTGTCACTCGGAAATGCACTCTTCATTTCACAAGACTTCAAGCCGCGCCCTGAGTTTCTGGAGAGCATGAAACGCTACTTCCAATCAGAGGGCTTCAGCACTGACTTCAGCAAAACTGAAGCAGCTAAGGAACAGATCAATAAGTACGTGGATGAGAAGACCAAGGGTAAAATTACAGATCTGGTGGAGGACGTGGATCCTGCAGCAGTAATGTATCTCATCAACTATATTTACTTTAAAGGTGAGGGACAATGAGCCTCAGATTGAGGGTTTTCAATCTCTGTATAACTCAAGGTGCCAGTTTAGAACTCATTTAGAATTCAATTTATTTATTTTCTTTATTTGAGAACTTTCACTTGGTTCACAGGTAAATATAGCAAAACAAAATATTTTATGCAGAAAAAAAATTACTGAAAAAATAACCCCCACAAATTAATGAAAATAAAATCTGATCACGATATATTTTTGGTTGGTGTCATTTGATCTCAGTCAAAATAATATGTCAGTTGTGGTGTCTCTCCCCATACAGGTAAATGGAACATTCCTTTTGATCCCAAAAAAACCGAGGAAGCACAGTTTCATGTTGATGATAAAACAACCGTGCCAGTTCAGATGATGCACGAGGATGATTATTTCCACGTTTTTCACGATGAAGAAAGCTCCGCTCATGTTCTCCAGCTGCATTATAATGAGTCCGTCTCAATGATGCTGGTGCTGCCAGAGAAAGGGCTCAAGAGTCTGGAGGATGTTGTCTGCAGACATCATTTGAGGAAATGGATCAGATCTGTGAGGGAGAGGTGAGCCGCTTTAAATCAAAGTTTAAGCGCAATCATGATGCAAACGCACAACACATCAGCATCCTTTTTGTGTGAGGGAGGGTCAACTTATTTGACTTGTTCATTTTGTAATCAAGAATAAGAAATTACAAACAGTATATGGCTGTACTCTGTCACAGCTTTTCCTTTTGAAAGAGCAACAGCCAGTGGGGAAACACCAGCACTTAACAAACCAGTGTTCAACCTCACCACTCAGTCAGAGACTTGCTTGTTTATAGGTCTGGCCCCTGCTTTGCTGCGGTGCAGAAAATACTGTACAGCAACCGTAAATATTGCACCATTACACATAAAGACACAACTGGTAGTGTTGATGTAATTGCCTCTTCCGTGTGTGCGTCAATGAAGCTAAAGCCAGAAAAAGTGAGTTCTCTGTAGGATCAGCATTTAGCAGCAAACAAAGAACTTTGCAATTCCTGGCAATTGTAATAATTGAAATATCCTCAGTAATTCTTCAGTAAAAATATAATAATATCGTTTAGAACCATTTTTAAGGGTTTGAGCATCAAAGGTGCTGGACAACTATTTTGTTTGTATAATAAAAATAATACTCCAATTATTAATCTGTTTGAAAACTTTCCATCTTGTCATAGTCGACAAAATATTGTGAGCGCGTAAGTGCTATTTAGAAGCAAAAAGAATAATATAATATTCTTAATATTATAAGGTAATATAACATAACTTAACGTAACATGAATGGCAAGAACAGGCCTTTCAGCCCAACTAAGCTCGCCAGTTTCTTTATACTATTATGAATATATCCCTTCAGATACTACATGACTCAATGGTGTCTAGCTTTAGGTGAAGCCTGCTTTTGAAAACCCCCAAGGTCTCTGCCTCAACAATATGGTCAGGCAAGCTATTCCACATTGAAATTACTCTTTGGGTGAAGAAATATTTCCGAAAATCAGTGCTAAATTTACCTTTGGTCAACTTCCATTTGTGACCCCGAGTTCTACTTACAAAACTTGGTGGAAGGAATCCTACACGATTCACTTTGTTAATCCCTTTAACATATTTAAAGACCTCAATCAAATCACCCCTGAGTCTCCTTTTCCTAAGACCAAAGAGATTAAGGATCTTCAGCCTCTTCTCGTAGCTTTCATCTTTTATACCTGGAATAAGCTTGGTGGCTCTTCTCTGAACTTTCTCTAGAGCCTCTATATCTCTCTTAAAGTATGGTCCCCAGAACTGTACACAATACTCCAGGTGTGGTCTAATGAACGTGTTGTACAAAAGAAGCATCACCTCCTTAGATTTGTACTCAATACTTTTGCCAATGTATCCCAGCATCCAATTTGCTTTTTTAACTGCTACAGCACAATGGCTAGAACCTGTGAGGGTTTGGTTAACAATCACTCCCAGATCTTTCTCTTGTGCAGCACATTCCAGTTTTAAACCTCCCATGAAGTAATCCCGTCCAATGTTTTTATTACCTACATGTACAACTTCACATTTTGCGAGATTAAATTTAATTTGCCACATTTCTGCCCAATTCTGGATTCTATCTAAATCGTCCTAAATCACTTTAGTGGACACCTAGACTACTTAGACAGCAAGACCACCATACCCAGCTCTGATGAGATATCACTGACCACTACTCTTTGTGTTCTGTCCTGTAACCAGTTTTGAATCCACTTCAGAATACCTCCTGTTCCAGAGGGTTTGTTAGGCATGACCTTCCCTGCCGAAAACCATGTTGGCTATCCCTCAAGATACTGTTACGTTCAAGAAATAAGTCCAGCTCATCTTTTATGATAGATTCCAATATTTTGCATGCAATGCAAGTTAAACTCACTGGCCTGTAGTTTCCTGGCTCGGTACGGTCCCCTTTCTTATACATTTGGTATTATATTGCCCTGTTTCCAATCATTTGGTATTTCTCCAGTTTCTAAAGACCGTCTGAAGATGGCGGATAGCGGCTTAAAGATGAACTCACCAGCTTCCCTGAGCACTCTAAGCCATAAGCCATCGGGACCCGCCGCCTTATCTGCTTTTAGTTTATGCAACTTGTCTAATACTTCGTTATCCCGAACCTCAATTTCCGCTAAATAATCTTGAGCATTTAACGTGCCCTTTGGCCAAATAAAGAGCCCAAAATTCTCAAGAAAGTAACTGTTTAAGGCATCCGCAATATGCTTGTTATCATATAGCAGCGATCCATTTTTATTCTTTATGCACTTAACCTGCTCTTTAACTTTCCTTTTTCTGCTACAGTACTGAAAGAAGCGCTTAGGGTAAGTTTTTGCCCCCTCTGCAATTTGTCTTTCATACAAATTCATGTTTCAAAGATGTCCCTACCAATGCTGAATCCAAACCAATGGCCTTGGTCTTCACTGCTTCAAATATAACAACTGCCTCATTTTGCTTGGCACGCATCAATTTGTCATGATATTTCATATCAGTATTACTTCAAATGATTTAGGATCAATAATCCCCTTTATTTAATGTCATTTCTTCTTATTATCCCCCGCCACGCGATTAGTGCGAAGTGGGGGATATAGCATTGGGCTCCCTCCGTCCATCCGCACGTAAGTCCGTACGGACACACAAAATTGAGGCTTCAGGGGATATTGCCATGTTAGAGGCAAACACTTGTTCTATTCAGTTAATTACCTGCCTTAAACGATGTAGGGATACCTAACACTAATATCCTGTAGTATCAGTTATACAACTATCAGGTGTTATTAAAAATAGTAAATTATATGATGCTGTAGGTGCAACAGCTTAAAAGGCCATTAAAATGGCTATCAAATGTAATTAATGACTATTAAAAATAATTATTATTTAATAAAACATTTATAAAAATATTCAAGTTCCTCAGGGAACCACCCTTTTAGTAAAGGGAAAATTAATGAATTTTCATTATTAATTAATTAATTAATTAATAATAACAGTTGAATGACTAAGTCATTATCGTTTCCCGATAAATGCCAAATTACAACAATCACAATTTATGTTATAAATCAATGACTGCAATATTCAAATAAAATTGGAAAAACCAGGCTCAGTTATCAATACTAAAATTCAATAATAATATAATTACCATTAACATCTAGGACCAATAAAATAACCTCATGCTGAAGGTAAATGGAGCTCTTGACCTGGCAGAAGTTAAATTCCAGCTAATATTCAGGCAAAGACAACCAGAAACACTTGTTAAAAATAGAAAAATGTTTATTATGTCTCAGCAGCAAAGAATATACAATCAATGTGTGTGTGCGTGTGCGTGTGTGTGTGTGTGTGTGTGTGTGTGTGTGTGTGTGTGTGTGTGTGTGTGTGTGTGTGTGAGTAAGTCTGAGTGCCAAAAGGAGGCGCTAAGTTGGCAGACTTGGAATTTAAAATAGTGGACTCGGATCTCAGAGGGCGGACTCAGATCTAAAATGCGGACTGATGATGTGGCAGTCTGAGAACCACGTGTGCTTGAGTGTAGAGGAAGTGAGAGGGGAACAAAGAACTGGATGTTTCAGGTGGGAGAATTAGAAAAAGACTCCTGCACTAGTCAGGCCAGAGGCAGTGTTTCCCACTCAGTAAGCCAAGTGTAGTGTACAGAAACTAGCGGAAAATAGAATATGCGAATGGAGAAAGAGGATGAGAGAGAGTGAGAGAGCAGAAAAGAAGGCGCAGGTGAAGTCTGATAGGACAGGCTGCAGGGGGCTGAACAACCAGTCAGACAAGTCAAAACATCCCAATTCAATTCACACTTTCTCAACAATTCTAATGATTTACACAGAGCAAAGCAACAATGTAAAACAAACAATCCACAGTTTTTCATTGAACTCCCTCACCAATCGGATATTTAACAGGTCAGCAATGCAGCAGTGTAGAGTAAATATCCATGGTTTCCAGACAAGTTCTCTTCCAAACTGAAGTTTTACAACCAATACAACTGTAAGATCCAGTACATTAAATCCAGCCAGCAAAGAAAACACAGCTCAAAGTATACAGTAATAATTACACTCTAACATCAAGAATTTGCATAGAAATGCACATTTTGTATTCTAGCTAAATCTGCCCAGATGCAAAGTGCCTAACGGGATCACTGCCGAGTGGGTGACCCAGTTCTCCAGCATCGGTGACGGTGTCCGAGTGAAGGCAAGGGCGGCGGTCCTTTGTTTCCTCACGCTCGTCAGCGGAAAGGAAGCGGTGTCTGACGCTCCAGGCACAATGATGCACGGGAAAAGTTTGTCGACTTGTTGATCGGGAAAAACAAAAAGGGAAGCTATTCGCCTTTCGTTTCTTCCAAAAAGTTAAAGAAGTTGAAAAAAAAAAGAAATTCCACTGTGGTCTCTCAGTGTAAATTAATTTTAATTGGTTATTGAATACATACACCTGTAAAACCCCACAGAACAATACCAATGACGGACACTGCAGAGGGCTGAAGGTTTCACATGTTCTTCTTAGCTGGCGTTAATTCAAGCAACTTCCTGACTGGTGTGAATGTCAATAAAATGAATATTTTTCTCTGTCCAAAGACGGGGCACAAAAACACAATGGTTACAATCAATCTGACTCCATAATACATTTAGAATACCAAATTTAGTTATCCTCGTTAAATATCTGACTCCAAATTAGAATTAGAATTGTTAGTTTGGGGACAGCATGCGTGAATCTCGAGGCAGTTATGCCATCAGAGACTCGTCTGCGAAAACCACTGTTGCTCAGCAAAACGCCCCCAGGGTACGTATGATAGTATGATAGTAGCATCTAGGCATAAACAAAATAGCTCTGAGCATAAACATACCACGAACCCAGGTTTATGTACCCCAAAGGGCCCCTTCGGAAGATTAATCAAATACCGGCTTCTCAGCCCAAGGGTATCCTTTAAGATATAATCTCCAGGACTGGTAATACAAAAGCCCTTAAGGGTATAACGTAATCCACAATCCAACTTAGAACATATCACTACCTACACATCAGTTAGGAATCGCCCCATAAGTACTGGTTGTAACAAGGCTAGAAAGAATGTACAAGTGTTAAGAGTCACGGAGACCACGCAAGCTGTAAAAAATAATAATAATTTTATCACCAGGTTGGCACAAACTTGGATCAAACAAATCAATGTTATGTCAATTATCAGTTACACACAATTTAGAGAGAATAAATTCATACCTGGAAAAGATGGAGGCCACGCGGAGTGAGGCCGCACCACGTGGCCGGGAAGAACTCAGATGCCATCCCCCTCCGCCCACCTAGACCCGTTACTTACGCACAGACCCAGGCGGGCGGAGCGAGGCGGCATGTGATTCTCCCTGACTCACCTTTTGCGTGCAAGATCTTGAAAAAGAAGAGACCCTTCTGGTTAGAATCTCTTGCTTTTAACCCCTTACCACTCCGGTAACATTTTCTTAAAATGCCTATAAAGGATGTACTCAAGGTAAAATTAAATCTTTTCTTGTTTATAACTTCCCTGATGGGCCTGTATACGGGCCGTCGGAGTGGTAAGGGGTTAAGCACTCAAAACCACGCCTCCGATCAAGGCGGAGGGTGGGCCGAATCTGGGTTTTGCCCCCATTTGGAGTGTAATAAACTAGACTAGGGTAATGGCCCGTGTAAAATCTAACCAATTTTTCAGGAGTTTCCCACAAAGAGAATTAAACATAATTTCAATGGAAATGAAACCTGCTCCATTCAACTCCTTGGATTCCCCCGAGAATAACAAGACCAAACATGATAGGAGTATGTACTAATATGATGCAGTTGTCATGGAAAATCCTTGAAATGGAGTATTAAATAGTTTGAGTAATAAGTATATAAATGATTTCTTCACAGGATATTGAACATAAACATATTATGAATTTCCCAGAGATTTAGATTGTTTTAAACAGATTAATGTAACTGGACTTTAACTTCAGTGGGGGCAGTGATATAACTGTCAGAGGAGCCCTGGGCAGCCAGGACTGAATGGCTTCGGCCTCCTGCTGGGCAGAACCAGAGATGCTACCCCCATAGCCAGGCTGCATGGTCATGAAAGTTTACTGCTGGCTCTGTGTTGAGCTAGATCAACCAAACATTCAGATTCTAGATGCGTAATAAGCATATGTTCCAACGATATTATTTTCAACATATCTGTTTCGAGCTAAATCAACCAAACATTCAGGTTCGACACACCTATCGGCAACTTCAGCAATTATGGAGCAGAATGTAGTTAATCTTTAACTCTACCGTGGCCAACTGGAGAGGTCCGAAAAACTTTGTTCTTAGTTCTGTTCCGAGGGAACTTTTCAGTCAGATGGATGCACATCCTTGATATCAACTCTGCCGTAGAGAGAGAACAATGGTTTGCTTGATGCTCTTATAGGGGGGTTTGACGTTATTAGGCTTAATTGTATTAGAGACAATGCTTTTGGAGTTCTGGGAAATGTAGTTAAAATGGCTGTTCTTTGTGGTTTGCAGCCATTTTGGCAGGCTTTGGCCCTACAATGCTTAACTGTATTACTGATGTTACCTTCACAGGAAATACAAAGTGTATGTTCCAAAACTATCTTTGAAAACCTCGTATCAACTCGAAGGTATCCTGCCTGGAATGGGAATTACAGACATATTTGAGAAAACAACAGCAAACTTCACTGGAATAACAGAAACTGGGAAACTGTATGTATCCAAGGTAGGCAAAATGTGAAATGTGCGTTGATTTCCTTTTTTAAAAAACCATATGGTAAAGTTTGTTTTTGATATATCACATCCTTGCGGTGATATGATGTCACTTCCTGTTTGATGGCTTACTATATCCAAACCAACTTGGTAGGGGTCGCGTTCGAGAAGTCTTCACTGGGGAAAGTTTCCCTGACTATTTGCTGGTGCCCATTTATACACCTGGGTAGAATGAGGCGTGGAGCATGGGAGTGAAGTGTTTTGCCCAAGAACACACCGCAAAGGCCTTGGCCAGGGCATGAACTCAGGACCTTATGATCGCAAGTCAAGCCTACTTAGCGCAGTGGTTGTCGCGTCTCCCTAAGTGATGAGTGCCATAGTTTAAAAGATTTGTGTTGTGACCAAGATTACCTTCACTTTTGTTCACCTTTAACTGTAGAACTGCCTCTTTAACTTCTTGCACAGCTACATCACGTTTGTGTCCCATACAATGTGTAGAAACCATACTCTTTACTTATATTTTTATTTAATTCAATCTCTAAGATTTTCCATGTTGCCCTCATTAAAGGATGCAGAATTATGAAAATTGCAGTATTTCTGAGCAAATAAATCTCTGATTTCATTATCCCCAGCAGCACCAGCGACCAATTTAGCTGCACAGTTTCTCTGAGAACCACCTTGCATAATTGTCGCCAAAAAATCTGTTATGGTTATGGTTTTTTGTCATGTTTATGTTCATGTTTATGTTCAGGATCTGTGTTCATGATTTTGTTTTTTATTTATTCTTTTTGGTTATTGTAATACTCAGGTTTTTAGTTCATTCCATGTCTCAGTTCCATTGCACTTGTCTCCCCTGTCTTGTGATCTAGTTGGTTCAGTCCGTCTCCCCGATCTGCGTGCTCACTGACTTCGGGTGATTTAAATTAATTCCGGTGTTTAAAACATTCCTTCGATTCTCATTTACTTCCTTCATCTTACTGTTCTGATTACTAATAAGACTAACATTTGTATTTTTGTATCATAGTCTACTAACATACTTTTTTTGGATTTCCATCTCTTGTGTGTAGTTCCTGAATGCTACATCACAAAATCCCTAGTTTTTTTGTTCACCAATTGATATGCAAGCTGATTAGAAATATGCATTTCTTCATGGAAGATGTTATTCCCACTTACAGCACCCTCCATAATTATTGGCACCCCTGGTTAAGATGTGTTAAAAGCCTTAAAATAAATTCAATTTTTATTGCAGAAGCATACTCTCACACTGAAAATTGTAGAAAAATGTAACCTTTAATTCAAGTGAATTTTAAAGGAGAGAAAAAAAATCACTGACTAAGAAATAATTATTTTTCATAAAATCACCTGTTCCACAATTACTGGCACCCCTAACAATTCCTAGGAAATAAATGTAATTGAAGTATTTCTGTCATTTCTACAGTAGTTTACAAAGTTGATCAGAGTATCTCGGAACATTTAATTAGTAATTCATCACTTCCTATTTCCCTGGGGTATAAATATGACATGACACAGTCGCCATTTCTCTTATCTACTCTTCAACATGAGAAAGACAAAGGAACACACCATTCAAGTAAGGCAGATGTGTGTCGACCTTCACAAGTCAGGCAATGGCTACTAGAAAATAACCACTCGCCTGCACCTGCCCATATCTACTGTCAGAGGAATCATTAAAAAGTTTAAAACTACTGCAACAGTGGTAAACAAGCCTGGACGAGGACGCAAGGTTATTTTGCCTCCATGCACAGTGAGGAGGATGGTAAGAGAAATAAAAAATTCTCCAAAGCTCACTGTTAAAGAATTTCAACAAATGGTAGCATCTTGGTGTCACAAAGTCTCCAAAACAACCATCAGGCGCTATCTACATGCCAACAAGCTGTTTGGGACGCATGCACGGAAAAAACCTTTTCTCACTCACAATCATAAACGCAAACATTTGGAGTTCGCTAAGCTGTACTGGGACTTCAGCTGGTACCGTGTGCTTTAGTCAGATGAGACCAAGATGGAGCTTTTTGGCAACAAACACTCTACGTGAGTCTAACGGAACACAAAAGATGAGTTTGCAGAAAAGCACCTCATGGCCACTGTGATGTATGGGGGAGGATCGGTGATGCTGTGGGCCTGTTTCTCTTCCAGAGGCCCTGGGAATCTTGTTAGGGTGCAAGGCATCATGAACACTTTGTAATACCAGGACATTTTAAATTAAAATCTGGTGGCCTCTGCCCGAAAGCTGAAGATGGGTCTTCACTGGGTTTTTCAGCAATATAATGACCCTAAACATGTGGCCAAATCTACACAGAAATGGTTCACCAGACACAGAATCAAGCTCCTCCCGTGGCCATCTCAGTCCGCAGACCTCAACCCCATTGAAAACCTGTGGAGTGAGCTGAAGAGGAGAGTGCAGATGAGAGGACCCAGGTTGCTGGATGATTTAGAGAGATTGTGCAAAGAGGTATGGTCAAAGATCCCTCTTTCTGTATTCTCCCATCTTGTGAAACATTATAGGAGAAGATTAGGTGCTGTTTCGTTGGCAAAAGGGGGTTGTACAAAGTATTAACATCAGGGGTGCTAATAATTGTGGCACACATGATTTGATGTAAAAGAATTATTTCTTAATGTGGGATTATTTTCCCACTGAATAAATGCACTGGAATTAAAGGTTGGATTTTCCTCTCTTTTTCATTGTGATCCTATATTATTTAGAAAAAAACTGAATTTATTTGAAGCTAAAGAACACATCTTAATAATTATGGAGGGCGCTGTATCTCAGTGCGTCCAAGTACAAAAATTGATTCGCATTAGACGCACTTATAAGTGTGGCCAAGATGCACATTGCTACATTGCCAACACTTATTTTAAGTGTGTCCAAAGCCAAAATTTATTTTCTTGGCCAAGCTTATTTAAAGCGGTATTTTCTAGAAACTGGAGTGGTCATCAACTGGCACAGCGAGTAAAGTAAGTCGAACTTAAAAGTGTGGCCAAGATGCACATTGCACCATTATCTATAATTATTTTACATGCGTCCGCCATGCTCAGCTGCTTTCGTTACGTGACCAGTTCCCGCCAAATCGAGAGTGTGGGGTTAGTCAAAAAAGTGGAATCAATGGCTGACCATACATACCCAAAGTGTGGCCAAGGAAATAATTCAGCATAAGACACACTTATTTTTAAATTTTTTTTATAAATTTGGCATCTCCAATCCCACCTGAATCTGGAATGCCAAATTGGTGAACTATGTACAAAGCTTGCTCGTATGCGACCCCTTGCTGCCAACTCAGGATAGTGAAGACAGTTCACGGCTCTCCTCCGAAGCACGTGCCCGTCAGCCACTGCTTTTTATACACTCATTCGTTGAATCTTCGCAAGTTCAGAATGAGGGCGGATACCCGGACATGAACTGACTTAGAATCTTCCTGACGAGCGCCCGTCTGGCCAAAAGGAGGTGCTTGAGCAGACTTTTATAATATTGAACTTCTTTCTGCAATCACCAACGTCGCCATCTGCTGGCCATTAAATAGAATGCAGTTTCCACCTTAGCTTCCGTTTTCAGACCCAGGTGCTGCATCCATCTTTTAATACAGCCTATGGCCCACACACACACATACAGACCCTGGCCTGTTAATTCAGCCATTTTGGTTAGGAAAAAAGCTACAGTGGCTGCTATTGGCCAACCAATTTTCTCAGCAATGCTTTGATTGGGTGACTGGACTGGCGTACTTGATGAAGTTTTAGACTGGACTTGCTCACTGCTAGGAGTCACTTCTTGGGGAATTTCCAGTGCACTGCTCATTTTATATTGTACTTGAGTTCTTTTTGGCCAAAAGTAGCTTCTGTAGCTTATTCCTCATCAATGAAAGAATGGATATGTTGTGTTGTTTGATTTTCAATAAATATGGACTTGAGCGCTAAATGAAATAAACCCATCAATTTTACTGTATACAGTTCGGTTAAATATTCAAACTGTGGGATTCAGAGGCTTAATGAGGGGTGTTCAGTTATTGATTTGGATTCCTTGTACCTTAATCAGTCATACAGCCAAACCTGGTCCAAATCTGAGCCATAATTTTAAAGCTATTGACAGTGAAAAAGAACAAAAAAGAGTGTGCAGTCAAAATGGCTGACTTGGCCCATATAGATTATTCATTATTCTTGGAAGCAATAAACATAAAAAATGCTTAAAGAACATTTCTTTCATGAGTACACACCATCTGATCGAGTTTCAGCAACATCTGAGATGGTGGGCGTCAGGCCTCCGTCATTTGGCAAGGAATGACCCATAATCATGTGAACTGTGACTCGAGTGTTGTTTGCCTTATAAATGCAATATATTGTGAAACATATGTCTGTATTTCAGAAGTACTTACGCTGTGTTTCTGTAGGTTATGCACAAGGCGACACTGGACATGGATGAAGCTGGTGCAACAGCAGCCGCGGCAACGGGGATTGAAATGATGGCAGGTGGATCCCGATTTTCACCTCCTGTTTTGAGATTTGACCGTCCTTTCATGTTTTTCGTGCTCAATCGTGAAACAAGAAGTATACTCTTCATGGGAAAAATTGAGAATCCTAGAGGAAAGTAAAATGTATGCAAACTGTGCAAAGTGACCTGAGTAATTCATTTCACGATTTGCGAGAACATGCACACTCAAGTTTCCTGCTCTGTCAAACAAGAGTTACTTATCAATTACTTTACATCTATGTACGCCATGTCCACTCATGATTCATTCATACTCCGATAACAGGCACTATATGAGCTACAGCAGGAAAGTGCAATCGATTGAGGGTGGCTCTCATGTCGCCAAATTCTTATGAATGGCACTCTGACTTGTTCCCTCTGAAATAACGGCATTTAATAAACTAATCACCAACATACAGAATGTCTGGATTGATTTTCTTTAGGTGGCAGTGCTTGTCCACTGTAGCCCTGGCTGCTGACAGTGCATTATTTGTTTTCCCAGCGGAGTACAGGTGCAATCCTACCCATGTCAAAACCCGAAATATGAGACAATGTCCAAAGAAGGCCTGGAAATCAAGGTTCCATAGCCTGTATTAGAGTGGGGGAGGCTCGCTGTGGGAATGTGGTGTGATACCGGGGGAGGGTGTTCAGCAGGAGAATGGATAACTTGTTGACTGGGAGGCAGTCACAGATGGACAGCACACACACAGATGAGGCTTTTACTCTTTTTAGCTCGCCGGGACGAATAACGTCCGGAGAGCTATTGTCGTACCCTCGGCGTCCGCGTCCGTCCGCGTGCAGAAAAACTTTAACTTTGCCCCGGCGAGCTTTGTTGTCTTTCTGACAACTCTTGTTTTGGAAGCGGGTATAGCTTATTAGCCCATTTGACCAGACATGCGTGAAAAGATAGTGTGACGGTATGATTGACAATCACAGTATAAATGGTGGCAGTCTTCAACTTCAATTCCAGAAGAATTGGGACAGTGCATACACTGTCATTAACAAGTTCAATCAGACTCCAGAATTTAAGAAAAAATTATTTAAAAAATAGTGGCAAAGCCACTGCACCCGCCTGGCCAGACGTGAGCAAAATCAAACTTGGCCCAGATTTTCATCCCAGATTCAGGAATATAAAATATGAAAAGGATCCATGAAAAACTGAAGGCGTTAGAGTGCTGACGAGGCAAAAAAGTTTACAGACACTCATCAGACCACCAAAAAGGCATCTCACCTCAGCATAAAAACAGTGTGAGAGGGAAGCCAGGCGATAACATGGACATGCGACCAAAAGTGCCTGTTGCCCACTGTTCTTAACATAGTGGGGTAATAAAGGCATAAGAACTTAAACTCCCTCCACAGCTGGCCTCGTCTCCAGTCAGGCATGGTTGGGAACAGTGGGGTAGTAAAGTCATCAGGGTCCAGACATCCCCTACAGCTGCACAGCCCCAATTCTACCACTGTGATAAGGGGGCCTGGAACTGGACACTTCAGCATGGGTGATTGAGCGCATCAAAGATGGAGAGGGGAGCACATCCTGGCTTGGTTGCTGCAAGGAATTTCTATCACTGCGGGGTGTGACCTGTACTCTCTGCCCAATTACTGCCATAGTGACCTCTTCTGGACACACTGTCACTGCACCCTTTCATTTCATCAGTGACAGTTCTGAGTTAAGAGTTTCAATTCAAACAAACCCCGCTATTGCACTGTTTTAACTGCCCTCATGTCATCACTGAATTAGTGTATAATATCTGGGGTAATAGTGATGTGAATTTCATGGGGAATGGGTCTGTTAGGAAGGAATTTCATGACAATTACATCATCATACTTCTCTATGTAACCGTGTTTGGTATGTATCTCTTCAGCTAAATTCAAGGAGTTGAATGAGATGCATTTCATATCCACAATATTTCAAGAAAACATAGTTTCTGTTCCCCAGCAATAATTTGTCCTAAACCAGAGTTATCTCATGAGGTGTATTTAGAATCATCTCTCCCCCTTTGCAGAAAGTACTTTGCAACCCCTCCGAGGTCTGTCTCCAAGGGTCCTGGCACTGATCTAAGAACTTTTATTATCTCCTTTGAATAATAAATGTTTTCTTAGGGGAAGTCTAATTCCGATTTGGGCCACCTGATCAAAGGCGCCACTAACCTTAAATCTGACAGAGACAACCTAGTCTGGGAAGCTCGTACCCGACTTCCCATACTTCGGTCCGTGCGTATTTCTAGCTTAATGAAGTTTCATAATTTGGACTTTTGCACAAACATTTGTATGTAGCCTTTTTCGCCAGGTATGACTTTTCTCTCATTTTTTAAACTGTGTGTAACTTGTAATTGGGGTAATGTTGATTTGTTAAATTTAAACTCTTGCCTACCTGGTGAATAAACTATTGTTATTTCTTTAAACTTGTGTGGTCTCAGTGGCTCTTAACCCTTGTACATTTTTTCTAGCTATGTTACGCCGGAGACTTAGGGGTTAAGCTCAACTAAGGACTGACTGATCAGCGGCTTTGGGATGAGAATCGGTTTTATTAAGTTGGAGAGACAATCATGATCTACTTACATAAAGGGTGTATGTATTGCCGGTTGAGGGATTTTAGCCTAAAGGAAAGCCATGGACGAAAAGTTGGTTATCTGTTAAAATTCTCTGAAGGAACCTGTGTGCATGCATAGATCTGGGTTTGCTGTACTTCAAGCCAAAAAAAGCTGTTGCAATGATGGCTGACTCCCAATCCTCTGGTATTACCGGCGAACCTAAGCTGTGGAAATAATGCCAAAACCTGGGGGCAGATATTTTAGTGACACAGGCTTGCATTTATGAGTCTGGGAGGTAATCACCCCAAGGTCCACACAGGTTCTCCCTAAATTATAAATTCTTATTTTTAATGGAGTCAGATTTGAAACGAGAGTAAACATTGTAATCGTTATGCTTAGTTTGCTTGAATCACTGATGTATCTGATGTTTTCAGTTGCTGCGTGTGTTCCAACGTGCACCTTAGATTATTCGCAGCACAACATTGAGTTAGATGATTCCGTGATTTCGGCATAGCCCCGTTTTCGGACGGAGAACTATAAGTCTCAGGCTGGATCCAAGGCGGGACACAGGCACGAAAGATTTAATTGACACGTTCCATTGCCTCATAACAGTCGGAGTCCACACGCGTAAACCTTCGCTCCTGGCTCCTCCGCCGTAGGTCGTGCTGCGTGAGTTCTCCAACAGCATATTTCCTCTTGAGATCAGTTTGATGTTAATTATACCATTTTCGCAGTGGAGAAAGCGGTAAGGCAGGAGCTGCCCCATGTCCCTAAATTAGCTTATGAGGTGAAAACTCTGAAAAGGGGGAAAATCCTCCAATGGTTGTGAGAAAGGACTCCCCAGTATGAAGACGTATAAAGAGGAACTCCGCTATAATGGGGGAGCCCATCCCCCTCTGGGTTGCTAAGTTAATATTGAGTGATTTGAAACAAGGACATTTAATAAAAATCCCAGTGTTGACGATTGGCTGTCAGACTCCAAGCACCTGACTATACTATATCTCTGTTCCTCAGTTTTCCATCAGTAATTTGCTCATCCCCTTTTTACTATATTAACTTGAAACAGTACAAAAAGAAAATACGCAATAATCAAGTTTATCAATTTTTTCATTTCTTGAAAATAACAATTTTAAAATGCATTGTCTCCAACGCATCCCAGTGAAGTTGGTACTGCTGCATGTTCGCCACTGTACGACCTCATCTCTCCATTTCATAACACACAGTGGTTTTGGAACCGAAGACACCAATTTTTCAAAAGTGCATTTTGTTCCCATTCTTGCATGATACTCACAGGAAGCAGAGGCAGAACTCAAACCTGAAACTAGTTCAGAAACTTTACTGAAAAGTGTGGTCGGACTGGCAGGGTAAAAAAAATAGCTTTAATCTCTCCCCTCTCGGAGGTCAGCTTAAAACATTGTAGTAAAACCTCACAGAGGAAGGGCATGGCAAGTAAGACAAGATTGAGGATAACAAAACTGAGTGTCTGTGTGTGAGTGCATGAATATGTGCACATAGGTGATAAAAGAGCAAACGTGCCATTATGCATCCGTTTTACCAACTAGCATTTATCTTTTAGTACAAAGGGATAATTCAAAGTCAAAATCACTAGACGGTCCAAAAGCTAAAACCAGGAAGTAGGTGCGCCAAGCTGAATTGCTTATGTCGCATGCACCAGGTATGTAGCGTCTCTTCCCTTGGCGGCAGTGACAGCTTCCATCAGACTTGGGTTGGTGTCAGCGCAGATTTGGTCGGCCCAGTGGAGAGGTGGTCTTCCTCGGGGACAGCACCAGGTAGCTAGTGGTTCTGTTAATAGAATGTTGACGCATTGGGTGCCGGGTGGAAGTCGGCATATATGTTCGAAAGTACTGAGGCGGCGTGCACGGATGATTTTTGTGAGTGGTTGCTGTCCAGTACGTATGAATATGTTGCCGTTTGTGACATGGTCATATCAGCGAACTTCGAGGATGCGACGAAGACTTTTAGTATGGAATGCATTGAGTCGTAGTTGATGGGCTTTTGTTAGAGTCCAGGATGCGCAGCTGTAGGTTATAACGGACAGTACTAACGACTCATATAAAGGGATTTTTGTCCTGAGGGAGAGGCATGAGGAGGACCAGGTGGTTGATAACTTTGCCATGGTGGAGGTGGCAGGTGCGATGCATCGGTTAATGTCTGCGCTGCTGTCGTTGTTGGATGTTATGACGCATCCGAAGTGTAAAATTGTCAACTGATGATACTGTCTGCATTCCGATGGTTGATTGGGTTGGTATGGGGAGCCACAGGCTGAGAGATTGTAGCATGGTTTTAGTCCAATTTACATGTAGACCTAGTTTAGCTGATTCAGTGCTAAACGCAGTGACTGCATCTTTCAGGGTGTCAAAAAGTTCTGCCGGAAGGACAACATCCTCCACATAGTCAAGATCAGTATTTGGGCCACTACTTTCATCTGCATGAAACGGCCAAGGCTAAATCATAAAAAAATTTGGGAAATCTTAACAATAAAGCAGAAATCGAACACGGGTGGTAAATCGTACATGGAGGGTAAAACAAGAATTGTAATAGAAAAAAAACAAACCAGACCTATAACCAGAACACTTAGAAGCTTAACGACAACTCTTAACCTCCGCCCCAACTTCGGTGGGGGAGGTAATTATGTTTTCGCCCCTGTTTGTCTGTCTGTCTGTGTGTGAACAACAGAACTCAAAAAGTAATGCACGGATTTGTCTGAAATTTTGTAAGTGCATGTCTATTACATCAAGGATTGACCCTATTGATTTTCATTGCGATCAGTGAAACAATGAAATCATATGACACGCAATGACTGAACTTTGCTCCCACTCACGAAGATTTGGATTGTGCTGCCTTGGTGGAGGTTTGCACTCTACGAGTGCCTCTAGTTAACACTAGGATTAATTGGCTGGCAAACTCACAAAATAAGAGTGACCGCTAAAGGGTATAGAAAGGAAGTGCAGAGGAGCAAATCAAATGGGTTACAGGTGTGGAGGGGAAGAAGCGTGAGCAGGGAGGTGTGACCACTAATGGGACAACAATCAATCAATGAAACGGTGAACAAAGGTTGGTGCACGCGGGGGACTGGGGACAGGAAGCACATGAGAAAGCAAATGATTGAAAACCACAAGGAGACGCTAAAATAAGCAGTGAACATACAAAATAATAAATACAAATACAAAAGGCTCAATTATCAGAACAGACTTAAAAGTAAAATTTTGTTTGGCAGAAATGAAATTTTTCATTTATGCTGTGTTCCATCCTCATTTTCTCTGACTCTGAACAAGGTCCTAGCATCCTACTTGTCACATATACCCTCATTTTCAAAGGTCACCATCCTGGTGACATATGTACCAACTAAAAGGGCACTACTGGCAGGGTTCACCACAATATGCAAAATTTAATTCTGAGAAGGGGATGCTTCGCAAATGCGTCTACTTTCTGATGCTCTAGTCACTGTCTGCGGCAGTTTGAAGGGATTAGAATGTTGACCTGCAGTGGTACGGCTCGAACGTCTCACTCCTACTTCCGGTGGAAGGTCATAAGGGATTGATTTCTTTTTCAGCAGGCCCGGAGCCTCCCGAAGACCCTTCTATTGTTGTGATATTAGTGATGCTAGGTAAAGTGAAGCCGAATGGAGCAGGCTGCTCTTGACTTGTACTTAATGTTGGACTTTTGATACCACAGAGGGAACTCCATATGGTAACGAGTCATCCGTTGTTCAAGAATGCAGGTCTGCACGGTTTTGTGGAATCCGCATACCTCCTGCTATAGAACAGTCACCATCTTCTGCCAATGAATCATTCAAATTGGTATCTTCCACAGGTGGTAGGGGGGAAATTGACTGAATTTGAATTGTGAACCTAGCTGGATCAAAGCATGAACGACGTTTTCCTCACCTAAACCATCCTGTGATTTGATCTTGTACATTGTGCCAACTTGGTCTAGACACTTAGTCACTTGATACACTGTAGAATTGCAGGCATCCTGAATTTTACAGCGACCTTGACCATGTTTCTTCCACAGCACCAGGGAACCTGCCGGAAGAAGAGGGATAGTTACCAGCTGATGACGTCTGCGATAGGCCGCTGCAGCTTCCAAGTTTTTCCTGGTGCTCACGTACACCAATGCCAAGTGATCTCGATGTTTGGTGACCCAATCTTCCGTACCTTCTCCTGGTGCCTCTTCCTCCGTCAACCCCAGAAAGGAAATCCACAGGTAATTGCGGTTTTTGGCCAAACATCAGTTTATATGGGGAGTGACCAGTGGATTGGTGAGCAGTGGTGTTATACGCAAACAAAAGCTGCGGGAGGAGTGGAGACCATTTCTTCTTCTAGTCAGAGGGGAGGGTTCGTAACAAATTGTGCAAGGTATGATTCAATTGATTGCATTGGCTATTTCCCTCTGGATGATATGGAGTAGTCCTGCTTTCCTCAATCCCATACAACTGACACAGTGGCTTCAGTAACTGCCCTTCAAACTTTCTCCCTCAGAAAGGGATCAGAATGAATGCGTTTCAGCACACCATAAGAAAAGAACCATCTTTCAGTTAGAATTCTAACCACTGTACTAGCTTTCTGATCTACAGTTTGATAAGCTTGTGCAAACTTGGAAAATACATCAGTAACAATGAGAACGTTTTCTCGGCCATCACTGGCCCATTCGAGTACTGTGAAGTCAATGGCGAGAATTTCTAGTGCTCTAGTAGCTTAAATGCTGCCCATGAAGGTTTTGTAGCTTTAACCACCACACAGTATTCACATTCCTTACACTATTTGTTGATGTCTTACCGTATCTTCAGCTAATAGCATCTCTGGCAAACAGTAGGCACAGTTTTCCTCTTCCAGTAGTTCAAAAAGACACCAATTACGGGGGCACTTTCCTGTAATATCTGAAGATCTGCCCTTTTCTGGATTGGAGCTGGATCCCAGAAGGTGGGCTGGGCTCCATAGGGCAGGGGCTCAAAGAGGCCTTGAAGAGGCCTGAAGAAAAAATAGAATCAAGCCCTAATGGCAAATAGCTGGCACAAACCTCATAGTAGCGGCTGGTACACAAACCGCTGGCCCTGGACACAAAATAACTAGGCCCACCTACCCAGTCTCAGCAGTATGTTCCAGTAATAGACATTGGGACAGGGCGCATCTCCGCTCTTTATCTGCTGTCTGAACAATTGGAGAATGAAACAAATCCAGTGTCTAATAAGCAAAAAACATCCTCACCCCCAATAAGGACTTCAACAACAGGGCACCTTCCCAGTTGTGTGGATGAAGAGGAAATGACTCTGCTTGAGCCTGGTAGGCCCCCTCCAGTTGCCCGGCTCCCAACACCGGAGGGCGCTAGTTTTCTTGTGGCTGTGTCATCAGAAGAGTTTCATAAGTAGTCTGATCCTGGCCAGTAGCACCCTCCCCAAGCCCAACAGCCTGTGCGTTACCCAACTCTGTCCTACAGTATTGAACAACATGTCCCCCTTATTATATCGCGCGCAGATAGATTTACCATCCGCTTGAAAGCGATATGACTTTGGATGTTCATTAATGCCGTGCTTCTGAGCCCCCGAGGAAGGTGCTGTTCCCAAATGTTTCAAAATTGTGTGTAACTGAATTTGCTGTTCACAAAAACACTCTTTAAGTTCAGCTCACTTATTGCTAGACTGTACAGTATTAGCATCTGCGCTAACAGCACACTCCCCTGCCTCCTGCCCCAGAGTAGCATAAGAAGAAGCACGTGCTCAATAGCCACTTGGGTGCTTCTCTTCTTCCACCCACCTAAAAGCTTCACTACAAATATCAAGACAGGTAAGGGCAGCGTTCAGTTGCACTATACATTTTAACTTCCTGCGTGACCTATATAATATATAATATAACATAGCATAACATGACATAACGTAGCATAACATATAACATAACATAATATAACATAAAACATAACATAACATGACATATAACATAACATAACAAGAAAGGCGAGAACAGGCCGTTCAACCCAACTACGCTCGCCAGTTTCTTTATACGATTGTGAATATATCCCTTCAGATACTGAATGACTCAATGGTATCTAGCTTTAAGTCAAGCCTGCTCTTGAAAACCCCCAAGGTCTCTGCCTCAACAATATGGTCAGACATTGTATTCCAATGTATTCCACATTGAAATTACTCTTTGGGTGAAGAAATATTTCCAAATATCAGTGCTAAATTTATCTTTGGTCAACTTCCATTTGTGACCCCGAGTCCTACTCATAACACTTGGTCGAAGGAATCCTACATAATTCACTTTGTTAATCCCTTTTACATATTTAAAGACCTCATTCAAAGAACCCCTTAGTCCCCTTTTCCTAAGACTAAAGAGATTGAGGATCTACAGCCTCATCTCATAGCTTTTCTACCCAATTCTGGATTCATATCATCCAGAATCACTTTGGTAGACTCTAAACTATTTGCCAAACCCCCCAATTTAGTATCATCTGCAAATTTTACTAATCTACTCTCAATATTCCTATCAAGGTCATTAATGTAGACGAGGAACAGCTGAGGTCCCAACACTGATCCCTGGGGCACGCCACTCCCCACTATGCCTAGCTCAGATGAGATACCACTGACCACCACTCTTATGCGGTACTGTATCAAATGCTTTCTAAAAATCCGACTATATGATGTCATAAGCCCTGCTCTGGTCATAAGTCTTGGTGGCCTCTTCAAAAAATTCCAGAAAGTTTGTTAGGCATGACCTTCCCTTACGGAAACCATGTTGGCTATCCCTCAAGATACTTTTACGTTCAAGAAATAAGTCCAGCTCATCTTTTATGATAGATTCCAGATAAGCTACAGTGCATAAAAGATAACAATTAATATAAATAACACAAGATATAATACAATATATCACTTGGTATTCATCAGAAGACCGAAAATTTGCAGTATGTTCGAGAAGGAGCAGGAAGAAGCAAGAATGCTTATCAAGTCCTACCCCATCATTACAGTAACAGTATACTTAAAGATCGTTATTTTAGACCCGAAAGTAATACTCACCAAGATATCTTTATCATTGCAATTGCAACCTTCCCCACATCATTAAATCATGATTTTTTTTCTCTTTTTTGAGCGCTGCCTCATCTCTGTATTTGTCCGTGATTAATTTCTTATATTTGCTTTTAAACTGTGTAATATTATTGCTTTGCCTAATGTCATCATCAAGGCTATTCCACAGGATCTACCCAGAAACTGATATGCGCATGCTTTTTTGTGTTGTGCGGACACAGCTTTTTTCAGATTTCATTTCCCTCTAAGCTCATGTCTTGCCCCTCTTTCATTGAATAATTTTGGAATGTTTCTTGGTAGTAGATTGCTTTAAATATGATTTGTAGAGTTTAAAATTTTATTAGATCCATGAATTTCAGAATGTTTGATTTTAAAAACAGGACATTTGTGTGTTCTCGGTAACCCATATGATGCATTAACCTTACTGCCCTTTTTTGTAATGTGCATATTTTTTGTAAGTTGCTCCTGTAAGTATTACCCCAGCCTTCCACACAGTAGCTGAGATAAGGTAGAATTAGTGTGTTATACAGCATGGACAATGTTTTTTGGTTCAGCATATGCCTAGTTATCCACAATATCCCAACACTTTTACAGATCTTGGGGCACAGATATTTAACATGAGATTTCCAACAGAGCTTATGGTCTAATACAACACCCAGAAACTTATATTCATAAACTCTTTCTATCATTTACTTATTAATTTTGACTTGTACCTCTGTATTTATTTCAGGCTCACCAAACAAACTTGAACAAAACAAAATACATGTTAAGTACAATTTGGCTTTATCGAACCAGTATTTAATTTTACCCATTTCTTTTGTGACCACCTCTAATAACTGAAGTAAATCCATTCCAGAACAAAGTATATTTGTATCATCAGCAAAAAAAACAAATTTTTGCAAATCTGATACTTTGCAAACCTCATTTATATATAAAATAAACAATTGGGACCCAGTACTGAGCCCTGTGGGACCCCACAAGTAATATTGAGGCACTTTGATTTGTGTTGGCCCACCTGCACAAATTGTTGCCTATTTACTGTTGGGATTCTGGATCTGTCTGCCTTGTTGAAGCTCTGTGCCTGGCCTTGCCATGTTTATTGATTTTCGTGTTAAGTGACCACTGCCTGTTTTCTGACCATTCTTAGGATTGTTTATTATGTATTGGTAATTTGGATAATGTTCATAGTATTCATAGCCATGTTTCCTTTTCCATGCATTGCACTTCGTCTCCCCTGTCTTGTCATGTGTGTATCTTTGCTCATGGCCCCTTGTCTTGCGTGCCACTCATTCGGGTGATTTATTGGTTTCTGGGTTTCAATCTTATTTCATTATCTCGTGTTCTTCCTTCCTCTTACTTTACAATCTTTCTAACACATACTAACAGTTAATTGTTTTCGCTAATTACTAACCCACACTAACTTTGTATATTTTGACTAACTAACTAACAAGCACTCGGGATTGTATAGCTGCACTTACTAATTGACTAATGATCCCTCAGCAGTCGCCCTATTCTAGTCTCCGCCTCCTTACCTATCCTTAATTATCTCTGCTGCAGTTTTCTGTGGATCTCCACTTACACTTTATGCTTTCCTCTTCTTTAATCTATACTGTAGAACCTGAAAGTTTGATTTGGCTGGATTTTACTCAAAATACGTGTCAATTCATATTGTTGGAACACAGGCACATTCCATGTGTAAAATTTGGTTGATTTAACAGCAAGCTTATACGACCTGGATGCTCTGTTGCCTGCCTCGAATCTCCTTTGTTCTGCCCAGCAGGGGGTTTGGAGCCATTTGCTCTGGCCCTCTGAAACTCACCGACCTCTTCTCAATTAAAGTCAGGATCAGTTACTTTTAAGCTGCTTAAAACGATCTTAACCTCTATCAAATTCATAATATATTTCTGTTCAATATCCTAGGAAGGAACCTGTTATATATTGATAACGCAATTGGGCTATAATATTCCATCTTAAGGCTTTTCCATGACAACTGCATCATTTTAATACATATTCATATCATGTTTGGTCTCTTTATTCTCGGGGGAGTCCAAGGAGTTGAATGGAACATGTTTCATTTCCCTTGGAATTATGGTTCGTTTGTAAGATTCATTCAAGCAACTACCCTAGTCTCCCTGTGCAAATTATCTTATCACCTAGGCCAGTAAAACTCTAATTCGGCCAACCTTCCCTCTACCTTTTTCGGAGGCGTGGTTTGGAGTCTTTAAAGGTACGAGATCCTGAGGGGGCGGGCTCTTCTCTTCTCTTCTCTTCTCGGGTCTATCCTGTCCTGTCTCTTTTCTGCCAACTTCTGACGTGCGAATAGGTAAGCGGGGAGAGGTCACGTGCTGCCTTGTTCCGGAGCGGGGGAACATGTGAGTTCTCCCCGACCACGTGGAGCGATTTTAGCTCCGTGTGGTCATTCATCTTTTCCAGGTATGAAAATACTCTAAATCCTTCTAAATTATATGTAACGGTAATTGGCTTATCATTGATTTGTTTGATTCAAGTTGTGCCTACCTGGTGAATTAAATTATTGTTATTCCTTTTCCAGCCTGCGTGTTCTCATTGTATATTCTTTCTGGCCTTGTTGCGATTGGGACTTAAGGGGAGACTCCTACCAAGACATGTGTAGGTAGCGATACTTCTAAGTTAGATTGAGATTGGGTTCTACCTATTAAGGGGTTATGAAATTACCGGCTCTTAAGATTTAGTTATTGGTTAATCTTTCTAAGGGGCCCTTTGATATACATAAACCTAGGTTCGTGGTACGTTCATACTCAGAGCTATTTGCCTGATGTTGCTACCGTGCCAGTCTCCTCTATCCAATGGATTTATCGTCGAATTAGACCAGGCAGAGACGCCTATTTTAACCCTAGGGGGTGTTCTGCTTAGTAACAATGGTTTTCGCAGACAGAGTTTGGGTGCGTAACTGCCCTGAGATTCACGCATGCTGTTTCAAAATTATCAATTCTAATTCTAATTTGGAGTCAGATTTTTAACGAGGATTATAGCTAAATTTTGTATTCTAAATTTATTATAGAGTCAGATTTAAAGCGAGAGATAAATCGTAACCATTGCGCTTTCATGCCCCGTCCTCGGACGGTGAAAAATATCCATTATATTGTGATTCACCCCAGCCAGAAGAATGCTCTAATTAAAGTTAGACTCAGAGAACACGTGAGGCCTTCAACCCAGGCAATATCCGCCGTTTGGTTATTGCTCTTTTGGGGTTTTACAATACACTTTAGTACTCCTTGACTGGAGCTGTTTTGTTCATCGGTTTGTCTTGTGATCCCTGTTTGCGTTTTGGCTACAGCCAAATTCATGTAATTAGTTTATTCCTCATTTGTCTCTGCCTGATCATTGTTTCCATTGATTGTACCTGTTCTCCCTGGTCATGTGTTCACCCCGGATGTGTATATAAGATGTCTGTTTGGTTCACTTTCTTGTCAGATCGTTCTTCCTAGTTTCCTTGCTACGTTTGTTTTCCGCCTCGATTCATAGTGATTTATTTTTCTGACTGGACCGCCTGACTACCGAGCTTTGCCTATTCCCTGTATTGTACTGCATTTTTGTGTATCGACCTCTTTTGCCTGACTACGGATTTTGTGATTGGTGCCCTGGTCACGATTCTGGATTCTGATTTCAGATTGCGGACTTTGTGCTGTTGCCAGCTCTGTTGGGGGGTTTCCCCCTTCAGAAATAAAGCCTCCTTTTGCATTTATCTGGTTTTCGCTATTGCTTCATTTCGTAAATCACTACATTACAATCTGACCATGACGGAGCCAGCGACTAACCAGCCTCTGCAGGAGGCAGTAAGAGAACAGGGAATTCAGCTCGAGTTCCAGGAGCGTCAGCTTCGCGCTCTCATGCAGCACATGCAGACCATGAGCCTTCAGATGGCAGATCTCACTCGCTCGGTGCAAGACTCACAGCTGCTGCATGCTCCCCAACCTGCGGTCCACGCCATGCCTGCTCCTGCTTCCGCTCCACCACTGCCGGTCTGCGAGCTACACCTGCCACCGCCTGAGAGGTACGATGGTAACCCGGGAGCTTGTTGTGTTTTCCTGACCCAGTGTGATCTAATCTTCAGCCTACAGCCCTCATCATTCCCCTCCGAACCACCAACTGACGGGAAGGGCCAAGCAGTGTGCTAGGGCTGCATGGGAAGCAGATCTACCCTTCGTGCAATCTTCTGGTCTGCTGGGTGAGGAGATGAGGCGTATCTTCGACTGCACGAAGTTGGGTCACGGGGCGGGACGAGAAATTCTGCGCATCCGACAAGGCAGCCGTTCCGTGGCCGACTACGCCATTGATTTCCAGATACTGGCTACCAACAGCAGGTGGGGACGTAGAGCCTTGTACGATGCCTTTTTTAACGGACTCTCGGACGCTATAAAGGATGAGCTAGTTTCCCGTGAGTTACCGGAGGGATTGGATGAGTTGATCGACTTGGCTATTCGCGTTGATTCGCGATTGGAAGAACGCAGACGATCCGCTTCTCGCAGACGATCTATCCATACCCTCCACCCTACTCCACCACTACCACTCCCTACTGGCGGCAGTCCCTCTTCTGAGAGTGAACCCATGCAACTGGGCCGAACACGCATTCCTGTGGAGGAGAAAAACCGCCTTCGCTGAGAAGGGGCCTGCTTCTACTGTGGCAAGGGGGAGCACCGCATTGCTCAGTGTTCCAACAAAAAGAAAAGTTCCCCTGGTACCCAGAGAAGAGTAGTGATTGGAGTGACGCCAGTGCGGGAGACTAAGCACCCTATGTGCCTCCCAGTGATCCTGGAGTGGGGAGGAGGGAGTAAGTCCACCATTGCCCTCATTGATACCGGAGCTGAGGAAAACCTCATCGATGTGGAGCTGGCTCAAGAATGGGGAATCCCTACTGAGAGGATCTTTCCTGACCGGGTGGCCAATTCACTCAGTGGCCAGAAAATAGCCCAGATAACACACGTTACCAGCCCCATCAAACTCAAGACCTCAGGTAACCACCACAAAACCATTCAGCTCCTCCTCTTACATTCTCCCCATGCTCCCATTGTTTTGGGCCATCCATGGATGGCCAAACACCTTCCCAATATTGATTGGCGGAAGAATGAGGTTAAGGGTTGGAGCCCCAACTGCTCCCTGGCATGCCTCCACAACGCCCGTGAACCTCAACACAGCCCATCCCAAGAAGAAATACCAGACCTTGAGAAGGTCCCCCTAGAGTTCCGTGACCTTAAGGAGGTGTTCTCCAAATCTCGGGCCACCAGCTTACCTCCTCACCGACCCTATGACTGTTGCATTGACCTGAAGCCAGGTACTATGCCTCCAAGAGGTCGACTATATTCCCTCTCCAGACCAGAAACCCAGGCTATGGAAAAATACCTTTCTGAATCACTTGCTGCTGGCATTATTCGACCATCTTCCTCTCCTTCTGGTGCTGGTTTTTTCTTTGCGGCCGAAAAGGACGGGACGTTGAGGCCCGGTATAGATTACCGTGGACTGAATGAAATAACTATCAAGAACCGCTACCCACTTCCACTCATGAATACTGCTTTCGATGCCCAACAAGGAGCTAAGATTTTTACCAAACTCGATCTACGCAACGCATATCACTTGGTGCGTATCAGAGAAGGGGATGAGGGGAAGACCGCCTTCAACACTCCCACTGGGTACTGGGAGTACCTGGTTCTTTCTTTTAGCCTTACTAACGCTCCAGCGGTGTTCCAGAGTCTAGTGAATGATGTTCTAAGAGATATGATAAATAAGTTTGTGTTTGTATATCTCAATGACATTTTGATTTTTTCAGAGTCCCAGGAGGCCCATGTCACACATGTACGCCAAGTGCTCCGTCGCCTCCTGGAGAATCGCCTTTTTGTGAAAGCCGAGAAATGTGAGTTTTTTGTTGAGACCACTACCTTTTTGGGCTACATCATCTCTCCGGGCACCATTCGTATGGACCCATTAAAGGTGGAAGCTGTCACCAACTGGCCCAGACCAAAAGACCATTAGTCGCTCCAACGATTTTTGGGCTTTGCTAATTTCTATCGTCGATTCATCAGGAACTATAGCTCTGTTACCTCTCCTCTCACTGCTCTTACCTCCTCCAAGTCCAGATTTCTTTGGTCCGAAAAGGCTGAAGACGCTTTTCGTGACTTAAAGGCCCGATTTACCTCTGCACCAATTCTCACTATTCCTAGTCCAGAGCTCCAGTTTATTGTCAAAGTGGACGCCTCCAATATTGGAGCCGGAGCCATCCTGTCCCAGAGGTCCACGAAGGATGGCAAGATCCACCCATGTGCCTTTTTCTCTCGCCGCCTCAGCTCCTCTGAAAGAAACTACGACATCGCCAATCGAGAACTGTTAGCAGTGAAGCTTGCCTTGGAGGAATGGAGGCAATGGTTGGAGGGTTCCAAGGTACCCTTCATTGTCTGAACTGACCATAAGAACATGGAGTACTTGCAGACTGCCAAAAGACTCAACCCTCGACAAGCCAGGTGGGCATTATTCTTTTCTCGATTCAACTTTCACATTGCCTACAGACCAGGAAGTAAAAATGCCAAGCCTGATGCCCTCTCACGCTGTTTCGAGATTAAGGAGGAGGAACCATTCCAGGACACCATCCTTCCTAAGGAAGCATTTATTAATGCCCTTTGCCTAGACATTGAGAGGGAGGTCAAGGAAGCCCAAGCTAATGCTGCTACCCCCAGTGCATGTCCCACTAACTGCCTATATGTTCCAGCTGCCCTGCGCCCCAAGGTCCTGGAATGGGGGCACTCATCCAGGTTATCCTGCCATCCAGAGGTTCGTCGAACCAAAAGCTTCATCCTTCAAAGATTTTGGTGGCCAGAAATAACCCAAGATGTTCAGGGTTTTGTTGCTGCTTGCCCGGTCTGCGCCCAGGCTAAAGTTTCACACCAACCCCCTCAAGATTTGCTTCAGCCCCTTCCTACACCACATCGTCCTTGGTCCCACATCGCACTAGATTTTATCACAGGCCTTCCCCCTTCCAATCACCCCACCACCATTCTCACCATAGTAGACAGATTCTCCAAAGCAGTTCACTTAGTCCCCCTCACTAAACTTCCTTCTGCTCAAGACACTGCCAACCTGTCATTCAACATGTTATTAGACTCCACGGAATACCTACCAACATCACTTCAGATCGCGGCCTCTAATTCACTGCACTCTTTTGGAAATCATTTTTTAAAGCACTAGGCACCTCAGTTAGTTTATCATCAGGATTCCATCCCCAAACTAATGGCCAGACCGAGTGAGCTAACCAGTGTGTGGAAAATATGCTAAGATGTCTATGCATTAGGAACCCCTCCTCCTAGAGCCATCAGTTGCTGTGGGTGGAATACGCTTTGAACAGCCACACCTCTGCTGCCTCCGGTGTCTCCCCATTCAAAGCCTGCTTGGGTTACCAGCCCCCTTTGTTCCCGTCTCAGGAGGAGGAAGTAGCTGTCCCCTCAGCCCGTGAGTTCGTTCATAGGTGCAGACGCACCTGGATTGCCACCCATGTCAATGTCATTCCAATCTGTGGACGTTTTATTTTTACATCCATTAACTATTTTCATAATTTCATTTTTTTGTATTGTTCCCCACAGGATTGAGTTTGGATTTCTTTCTCCGTAGTCCTCAATGATGTATTTCTCTCCAGTATAATTTATTATATATTGGTATTATATTGCCCTGTTTCCAATCAGTTGGTATTCCGCCAGTTTCTAAAGACCGTCTGAAGATGACGGATAGCGAAGGCGTCTTGTGACATTTTACCTGAGAACTTAGGACACTTCCTCTCCCGGGGAACATAGACCTCACGCACAGAAACAGCAGAGACTATGGGGGGTGGGGGGGGGGGGGGTATTACCAACTGAGGGGCCAGCCTGTACCTCACCTGGCCCAGAAGGGACAGACTGTTGACTTACCTCTTCTGGAAGTCTACGATTTTGCTTGTAACTGTTGTACCAGCTCTGTGAGAGCTTTCATCTGCTCCTCCATATTCTCCATCTAAACTGTCCACTTAATAAACCAAGCAACCGGGATCACTGCCGGCGTCGCCCAGAAATCCAGACGCTTTTAATCCAGATCTCCGTCACAGACAAATTTGCCAAGTCAGAATAAAATCGTGAGAGTTTTGCTTGGAGTTGTAGTCCAGTCCCGTGATCTCGGTTGTTTGATGGAATGTGGTCATTCTTGAACTCAATCCCAGCTGTAAGGCAGTCTTTCTTGGTGTCAAATGCTTAATATTATTGCAAGTCTTTAGTCTTGTCTTAAAGCTGGCACACATTACAGGATTCTTCAAACCTTCACAGACTTAGAGATCACACACTTGATGGTAAAAGACAGACTGCACAAGATCTTTTTATGTACGAGTGTTTTATGTACAGCACTGTATATCATTTGTAAATGGAGATTTGATACATACTATTTGTGCTGCCTTATTGGTCAGCTATTTCTTTATTTTATTCATCATTTAGCACCCGCTGGTGGTATGTCTGTAGAAAAACATGATCTGATGCAATACCACTTGTTTCTGATGAAATAGACTAGTGCTTTCTAGAAGTTTCTGGCATTTTCTTACCTGTAGAAGGCCGGATCACCCAAGAATACTGTAGATCTTTCCAGATTGTTCCTAGTCTTTATAAATGCTGTGATTTTGGTCAGTTGGGAAGAGGTTTTTTCTTTGCATCAGAGTTACATAGTGGCATTAGAGTGTTATTATAAGATTACACAGTGGATTATTTATTGAAATTTTTGGACCTAATCAGTGAAGAATAAATTTGTTAAAGTTGTAATGGCTGGTTCTCTTTGTTGTGATTTTCAAGTCATAACAATCTCACTCTTCTGATCTTATGGTGTGTGGTGTGCACTACGGAGCGCCCAACACACTACAGGATTTCTAGTCGCAAATATTTAACCTGTTTATTATTTATGATCTCTCCTGCCGAAGGCCTTCCGCATGGATCGGACTGGACAAAATCACTCTTAACACACCCCACACCGCAGGAAAATCAGACACGATGTCATTTGCAAACATCAGACAATCAGGCCTTTGCTGGCTTTGCTGAAGGGAGAGATTGGGACAAAAATCAGCCCAATTATTCTGTAGCGTGTACCAGGCTTTAGGCAAGTTGTGTTGTTCAATGACGTGACCATTATCAACAACCAATCAGTGCGCTCTTCCCAGCACCAAACAGGAAGCACCAGGTGCAGGATGAGTAAATCTCTAAAGGAATCTAGAGGTAGTTTTGCAAATAGTTGTTGGGATTGAATGTTATGGCATAATTTGACCACTGGGTGGCACTACAAGTGGGTAGTCAGCTTTTGCGTTATAACAGCGTAGAGCAAGACTCATGAATGCAGCTGAGAATATGGTTCATTAAAAAGAGGTTACTTGCTCTGAACATGGTTTCATCATTTCAAACACGAACATGTTAATAGTGACCCTGCAAGATCCCTAGTCTCAGTGAGAAGGAGTCAGATGTTAGTCTTTTAAAAGTTTAATCAAAGTTCTTTAGTGTATAGTAGGTATTAGACATAAATCCTGTGCTGGTTTGCCTCAAGATCATTGACTTTGCCTTTGAATGGTTCATTATCTCTCAGTTGGCTGTGAATGAAGGCCAGGTGTCTGAACTTCTTCCAATAAGCAGCCCGGTGATTCAGATCAGTCTCAATATGATCAGAGATTATTTGCCTCCTTTGCTATATGTTTGCAATAGAGCATAATACGCACTACATGTCCTGACAAATGTAATAGATACAGTACTATTACTGATTTATAATATTACGTTTTTCAGTAATTTTGCATGAAAAGCAACTAGTTCGGAAAATTAATACCTTGTAAAAATAATTTGATTGCAATTCATGAGGGAACAACAACCAGCATGCATAGCAGAGCCTCCAGGACCAAGTTTGAGAACCAGTGATTTATGCATTGTTTGTATAAACCATACTCTACGCATTAAGAACACTGCACATGTACTTACACAGAATTGTTGTACATCCAAACTATGTAATATCTGGGATAGATGCGATGCAGATGACATGCGGCTGTGCAGTAAGAATTCTCGGCTGCGCTGCAGCTGCAGATCTCACTCCTGACAATACATGCAAATGCAGTGCGGCTGTGCATTTAACTTCTGCAGCTGCCATACGGCTGTGGATGTAGTCAGCAAATGGTGGTTGAGGAGTGGCTGGGGATACTTATTTTTTGGCAGCGCCGACCTCTGCTGGTCAGCCAATGCAGAGAGGCAAAGACAGGAGAGATGCGCTCCAAGAGCTTTTCTCAAGTAAGACTGATCCCTGTGAGATTCCTTCTTGAAGTGTGTCTCCATCAGTAGAAATGCTGCTTAACCATTTAAGCTATTAAATGGGGTCTCGTGCCTCACCTATTACCTGTTTTCTCTGCCTAAGAGTGTTTGGTGTTTGTGCAAAAGCAGCATTGGCTCTGCAGGTCAGAGGGGAGCTTGGGCTGGCCTTCGTTCAACTTTTGTGATCCATCAACTTGAAGGGGCTGCGTTTAATATTGACTGCTGAAGCAGTAACATATGCATGGAGTATCATGTCCTCTTAGTCAATAGGCAGTGGTCGACTCTTCGGTTGGGTAGAATTTTGCCTGAACCCTGTGATTTTCTGCGTAAGTAAGATTTACATTCCCTGCAATCCTTCAAGCCACGAGTGTTTGTCCTGAAAATCATGGTATGGTTGAAGAAAAACGGGCACTGCTCGTCAGGTTAGGGCTCGTGCTGACGCAGGCAGTCCGTCGACCAGTTGAACTGGTAAAAGAAGTCAGTGACCCCACTCCTCTGTGCACAGCCTGTTATACCCCCTGAGACCCCACCCCTCTGTGCACGGCCTGTGATACCCCCTGAGACCCCACTCCTCTGTGCACAGCCTGTTATCCACCCTGAGACCCCACTCCTCTGTGCACAGCCTGTTATACCCCCTGAGACCCCACTCCTCTGTGCACAGCCTGTTATACCCCCCTGAGACCCCACTCCTCTGTGCAGAGCCTGTTATACCCCCCTGAGACACCACTCCTCTGTGCACAGCCTGTTATACCCCCTGAGACCCCACTCCTCTGTGCACAGCCTATTATACCCCATGAGACCCCACTCCTCTGTGCACAGCCTGTTATACCCCCTGAGGCCCCACTCCTCTGTGCACAGACTGTTATACCCCCTGAGACCCCACTCCTCTGTGCACGGCCTGTTATACCCCCCTGAGACCCCACTCCTCTGTGCACAGCCTGTTATACCCCCTGAGGCCCCACTCCTCTGTGCACAGACTGTTATACCCCCTGAGACCCCACTCCTCTGTGCACAGACTGTTATACCCCCCTGAGACCCCACTCCTCTGTGCACAGCCTGTTATACCCTCTGAGACCCCACTCCTCTGTGCACAGCCTGTTATACCCCCTGAGACCCCCCTCCCCTGTGCACAGCCTGTTATACCCCTTGAGACCCCACTCCTCTGTGCACAGCCTGTTTTACCCCCCTGAGACCCAACTCTTCTGTGCACGGCCTGTTATACCCACCTGAGACCCCACTCCTCTGTGCACAGCCTGTTATACCCCCTGAGACCCCACTCCTCTGTGCACAGCCTGTTTTACCCCCCTGAGACCCCACTCCTCTGTGCACAGCCTGTTATACCCCCTGAGACCCCACTCCTCTGTGCACAGCCTGTTATACCCCCTGAGACCCCAGTCCTCTGTGCACAGCCTGTTATACCCCCTGAGACCCCACTCCACTGTGCACAGCCTGTTATACCCCCCTGAGACCCCACTCCTCTGTGCACAGCCTGTTATCCACCCTGAGACCCCACTCCTCTGTGCACAGCCTGTTATCCACCCTGAGACCCCACTCCTCTGTGCACAGCCTGTTATCCACCCTGAGACCCCACTCCTCTGTGCACAGCCTGTTATACCCCCCTGAGACCCCACTCCTCTGTGCACAGCCTGTTATACCCCCCTGAGACCCCACTCCTCTGTGCACGGCCTGTTATACCCCCTGAGAGCCCACTCCTCTGTGCACAGCCTGTTATACCCCCTGAGGCCCCACTCCTCTGTGCACAGCCTGTTATACCCCCCTGAGACCCCACTCCTCTGTGCACAGCCTGTTATACCCCCTGAGACCCCACTCCTCTGTGCACAGCCTGTTATACCCCCTGAGGCCCCACTCCTCTGTGCGCAGCCTGTTATACCCCCTGAGGCCCCACTCCTCTGTGCACAGACTGTTATACCCCCTGAGACCCCACTCCTCTGTGCACGGCCTGTTATACCCCCCTGAGACCCCACTCCTCTGTGCACAGCCTGTTATACCCCCTGAGGCCCCACTCCTCTGTGCACAGACTGTTATACCCCCTGAGACCCCACTCCTCTGTGCACAACCTGTTATACCCCCCTGAGACCCCACTCCTCTGTGCACAGCCTGTTATACCCTCTGAGACCCCACTCCTCTGTGCACAGCCTGTTATACCCCCTGAGACCCCACTCCTCTGTGCACAGCCTGTTATACCCCCTGAGACCCCACTCCTCTGTGCACAGCCTGTTATACCCCCCTGAGACCCAACTCTTCTGTGCACGGCCTGTTATACCCCCTGAGACCCCACTCCTCTGTGCACAGCCTGTTATACCCCCTGAGGCCCCACTCCTCTGTGCACAGCCTGTTATACCCCCCTGAGACCCCACTCCTCTGTGCACAGCCTGTTAACCCCCCTGAGACTCCACTCCTCTGTGCACAGCCTCTTATCCACCCTGAGCCCCCACTCCTCTGTGCACGGCCTGTTATACCCCCCTGAGACCCCACTCCTCTGTGCACAGCCTGTTATACCCCCCTGAGACCCAACTCCTCTGTGCACAGCCTGTTATACCCCCTGAGACCCCACTCCTCTGTGCACAGCCTGTTATACCCCCTGAGAGCCCACTCCTCTGTGCACAGCCTGTTATACCCCCTGAGGCCCCACTCCTCTGTGCACAGCCTGTTATACCCCCCTGAGACCCCACTCCTCTGTGCACAGCCTGTTCTCCCCCCTGAGACCCCACTCCTCTGTGCACAGACTGTTATACCCCCTGAGGCCCCACTCCCCTGTGCGCAGCCTGTTATACCCCCTGAGACCCCACTCCTCTGTGCACGGCCTGTTATACCCCCCTGAGACCCCACTCCTCTGTGCACAGCCTGTTATACCCCCTGAGGCCCCACTCCTCTGTGCACAGCCTGTTATACCCCCTGAGACCCCACTCCTCTGTTCACAGCCTGTCATACCCTCCTGAGACCCCACTCCTCTGTGCACAGCCTGTTATACCCCCTGAGACCCCACTCCTCTGTGCACAGCCTGTTATACCCCCTGAGGCCCCACTCCTCTGTGCACAGCCTGTTTTACCCCCCTGAGACCCCACTCCTCTGTGCACAGCCTGTTATACCCCTCTGAGGCCCCACTCTTCTGTGCACAGCCTGGTATACCCCCTGAGACCCCACTCTTCTGTGCACAGCCTGTTATACCCCCTGAGACCCCACTCCTCTGTGCACAGCCTGTTATACCCCTCTGAGACCCCACTCTTCTGTGCACAGCCTGTTATACCCCCTGAGACCCCACTCCTCTGTGCACAGCCTATTATACCACCCTGAGACCCCACTCCTCTGTGCACAGCCTGTTATACCCCCTGAGGCCCCACTCCTCTGTGCACAGCCTGTTATACCCCCTGAGACCCCACTCCTCTGTGCAGAGCCTGTTATACCCCCTGAGGCCCCACTCCTCAGTTCACAGCCTGTTATACCCCCCTGAGACCCCACTCCCCTGTGCACAGCCTGTCATACCCCCTGCCCCCCCACTCCTCTGCGCACAGCCTCTTCTCCCCCCCTGACCCCCCACTCCTCTGTGCACAGCCTGTTATACCCCCCTGAGACCCCACTCCTCTGTGCACAGCCTGTTATACCCCTCTGAGACCCCACTCCTCTGTGCACAGCCTGTTATACCCCTCTGAGACCCCACTCCTCTGTGAACAGCCTATTATACCCCATGAGACCCCACTCATCTGTGCACAGCCTGTTATACCCCCTGAGGCCCCACTCCTCTGTGCACAGACTGTTATACCCCCTGAGACCCCACTCCTCTGTGCACGGCCTGTTATACCCCCCTGAGACCCCACTCCTCTGTGCACAGCCTGTTATACCCCCTGAGGCCCCACTCCTCTGTGCACAGACTGTTATACCCCCTGAGACCCCACTCCTCTGTGCACAGCCTGTAATACCCCCCTGAGACCCCACTCCTCTGTGCACAGCCTGTTATACCCTCTGAGACCCCACTCCTCTGTGCTCAGCCTGTTCTACCCCCTGAGACCCCAATCCTCTGTGCCCAGCCTGTTATACCCCTTGAGACCCCACTCCTCTGTGCACAGCCTGTTATACCCCCCTGAGACCCAACTCTTCTGTGCACGGCCTGTTATACCCCCCTGAGACCCCACTCCTCTGTGCACAGCCTGTTATACCCCCTGAGACCCCACTCCTCTGTGCACAGCCTGTTATACCCCCCTGAGACCCCACTCCTCTGTGCACAGCCTGTTATACCCCCTGAGACCCCACTCCTCTGTGCACAGCCTGTTATACCCCCTGAGACCCCAGTCCTCTGTGCACAGCCTGTTATAGCCCCTGAGACCCCACTCCTCTGTGCACAGCCTGTTATACCCCCTGAGACCCAACTCCTCTGTGCACAGCCTGTTATCCACCCTGAGACCCCACTCCTCTGTGCACAGCCTGTTATCTACCCTGAGACCCCACTCCTCTGTGCACAGCCTGTTATCCACCCTGAGACCCCACTCCTTTGTGCACAGCCTGTTATACCCCCCTGAGACCCCACTCCTTTGTGCACAGCCTGTTTTACCCCCCTGAGACCCCACTCCTCTGTGCACAGCCTGTTATACCCCTCTGAGACCCCACTCTTCTGTGCACAGCCTGTTATACCCCCTGAGACCCCACTCTTCTGTGCACAGCCTGTTATACCCCCTGAGACCCCACTCCTCTGTGCACAGCCTGTTATACCCCACTGAGACCCCACTCTTCTGTGCACAGCCTGTTATACCCCCTGAGACCCCACTCCTCTGTGCACAGCCTATTATACCCCCCTGAGACCCCACTCCTCTGTGCACAGCCTGTTATACCCCCTGAGGCCCCACTCCTCTGTGCACAGCCTGTTATACCCCCTGAGACCCCACTCCTCTGTGCACAGCCTGTTATACCCCCTGAGGCCCCACTCAGTTCACAGCCTGTTATACCCCCCTGAGACCCCACTCCTCTGTGCACAGCCTGTTATACCCCCTGAGACCCCACTCCTCTGTGCACAGCCTGTTATACCCCCTGAGACCCCACTCCTCTGTGCACAGCCTGTTATACCCCCCTGAGACCCCACTCCTCTGTGCACAGCCTGTTATACCCCTCTGAGACCCCACTCCTCTGTGCACAGCCTGTTATACCCCTCTGAGACCCCACTCCTCTGTGCACAGCCTATTATACCCCATGAGACCCCACTCCTCTGTGCACAGCCTGTTATACCCCCTGAGGCCCCACTCCTCTGTGCACAGACTGTTATACCCCCTGAGACCCCACTCCTCTGTGCACGGCCTGTTATACCCCCCTGAGACCCCACTCCTCTGTGCACAGCCTGTTATACCCCCTGAGGCCCCACTCCTCTGTGCACAGACTGTTATACCCCCTGAGACCCCACTCCTCTGTGCACAGCCTTTTATACCCCCCTGAGACCCCACTCTTCTGTGCACAGCCTGTTATACCCTCTGAGACCCCACTCCTCTGTGCTCAGCCTGTTATACCCCCTGAGACCCCAATCCTCTGTGCACAGCCTGTTATACCCCTTGAGACCCCACTCCTCTGTGCACAGCCTGTTATACCCCCCTGAGACCCAACTCTTCTGTGCACGGCCTGTTATACACCCTGAGACCCCACTCCTCTGTGCACAGCCTGTTATACCCCCTGAGACCCCACTCCTCTGTGCACAGCCTGTTATACCCCCCTGAGACCCCACTCCTCTGTGCACAGCCTGTTATACCCCCTGAGACCCCAGTCCTCTGTGCACAGCCTGTTTTAGCCCCTGAGACCCCACTCCTCTGTGCACAGCCTGTTATACCCCCTGAGACCCAACTCCTCTGTCCACCGCCTGTTATCCACCCTGAGACCCCCCTCCTCTGTGCACAGCCTGTTTTCTACCCTGAGACCCCACTCCTCTGTGCACAGCCTGTTATCCACCCTGAGACCCCACTCCTCTGTGCACAGCCTGTTATACCCCCCTGAGACCCCACTCCTCTGTGCACAGCCTGTTATACCCCCTTGAGAGCCCACTCCTCTGTGCATGGCCTGTTATACCCCTTGAGAGCCCACTCCTCTGTGCACAGCCTGTTATATCCCCTGAGGCCCCACTCCTCTGTGCACAGCCTGTTATACCCCCCTGAGACCCCACTCCTCTGTGCACAGCCTGTTATACCCCCTGAGACCCCACTCCTCTGTGCACAGCCTGTTTTACCCCCTGAGGCCCCACTCCTCTGTGCACAGCCTGTTATACCCCTCTGAGACCCCACTCCTCTGTGCACAGCGTGTTATCCACCCTCAGACCACACTCCTCTGTCCACAGACTGCTATACCCCTCTGAGACCCCACTCCTCCGTGCACAGCCTATTATACCCCATGAGACCTCACTCCTCTGTGCACAGCCTGTTATACCCCCCTGAGACCCCACTCCTCTGTGCACAGCCTGTTATACCCCTCGGAGACCCCACTCCTCTGTGCACAGCCTGTTATACCCCCTGAGACCCCACTCCTCTGTGCACAGCCTGTTATACCCCCTGAGGCCCCACTCCTCTGTGCACAGCCTGTTATACCCCTCTGAGACCCCACTCCTCTGTGCACAGCCTGTTATACCCCCCTGAGACCCCACTCCTCTGTGCACAGCCTGTTATTCCCCCTGAGGCCCCACTCCTCTGTGCACAGCCTGTATTACCCCCTGAGACCCCACTCCTCTGTGCACAGCCTGTTATACCCCCTGAGGCCCCACTCCTCTGTTCACAGCCTGTTATACCCCCCTGAGACCCCACTCCTCTGTGCACAGCCTGTTATACCCCCTGAGACCCCACTCCTCTGTGCACAGCCTGTTATACCCCCCTGAGGCCCCACTCCTCTGTGCACAGCCTGTTATACCCCCCTGAGACCCCATTCCTCTGTGCACAGCCTGTTATACCCCTCTGAGACCCCACTCCTCTGTGCACAGCCTGCTATACCCCCTGAGACCCCACTCCTCTGTGCACAGCCTGTTTTACCCCCCTGAGACCCCACTCCTCTGTGCACAGACTGTTATACCCCCCTGAGACCCCACTCCTCTGTGCACAGCCTGTTTTACCCCCCTGAGACCCCACTCCTCTGTGCACAGCCTGTTTTACCCCCCTGAGACCCCAGTCCTCTGTGCACAGCCTGTTATACCCCCTGAGGCCCCACTCCTCTGTTCACAGCCTGTTATACCCCCCTGAGACCTTACTCCTCTGTGCACAGCCTGTTATACCCCCTGAGACCCCACTCCTCTGTGCACAGCCTGTTATACCCCTCTGAGACCCCACTCCTCTGTGCACAGCCTATTATACCCCCTTAGACCCCACTCCTCTGTGCACAGCCTGTTATACCCCCTGAGGCCCCACTCCTCTGTGCACAGCCTGGTATACCCCCCCGAGGCCACACTCCTCCGTGCCCAGCCTGTTTTACCCCTCCGAGACCCCACTCCTCTGTGCACAGCCTGTTATACCCCCTGAGGCCCCACTCCTCTGTGCACAGCCTGTTATACCCCCTGAGGTCCCACTCCTCTGTGCACAGCCTGTTATACCCCTCTGAGACCCCACTCCTCTGTGCACAGCCTGTTATACCCCCTGAGACCCCACTCCTCTGTTCACAGCCTGTTATACAACCCGAGACCACACTGCTCTGTGCACCGACTACTACACCCCTCTGAGACCCCACTCCTCTGTGCACGGCCTGTTATACCCCCCTGAGACCCCACTCCTCTGTGCACAGCCTGTTATACCCCCTGAGGCTCCACTCCTCTGTGCACAGACTGTTATACCCCTTCTGAGACCCCACTCCTCTGTGCACAGCCTATTATGCCCCATGAGACCCCACTCCTCTGTGCACAGCCTGTTATACCCCCCGTTATACCCCCCTGAGACCCCACTCCTCTGTGCACAGCCTGTTATACCCCCTGAGACCCCACTCCTCTGTGCACAGCCTGTTATACCTTCCTGAGACCCCACTCTTCTGTGCACAGCCTGTTATACCCCCTGAGACCCCACTTCTCTGTGCACAGCCTGTTATACCCCCCAGAGACCCCGCTCCTCTGTGCACAGCCTGTTATACCCCCCAGAGACCCCGCTCCTCTGTGCACAGCCTGTTATACCCCCTGATACCCCACTCCTCTGTGCACAGCCTGTTATACCCCCTGAGGCCCCACTCCTCTGTGCACAGACTGTTATACCCCCCTGAGACCCCACTCTTTTGTGCACAGCCTGTTATACCCTCTGAGACCCCACTCCTCTGTGCACAGCCTATTATACCCCATGAGACCCCACTCGTCTGTGCACAGCCTGTTATACCCACTGAGACCCCACTCCTCTTAGCACAGCCTGTTATACCCCCTGAGGCCCCACTCTTCTGTTCACAGCCTGTTATACCCCCCTGAGACCCCACTCCTCTGTGCACAGCCTGTTATACCTTCTGAGGCCCCACTCCTCTGTGCACAGCCTGTTATACCCCCCTTTGACCCCACTCCTCTGTGCACCGCCTGGTATACCCTTCTGAGACCCCACTCCTCTGTGCACAGCCTGTTATACCTCCTGAGACCCCACTCCTCTGTGCAGAGCCTGTTATACCCCCCTGAGAACCCACTCCTCTGTGCACAGCCTGTTATACCCCCTGAGACCCCACTCCTCTGTGCACAGCCTGTTATACACCCTGAGACCACACTCCTCTGTGCACAGACTGCTATACCCCTCTGAGACCCCACTCCTCTGTGCACAGCCTATTATACCCCATGACACCCCACTCCTCTGTGCACAGCCTGCTACACCCCCCTGAGACCCCACTCCTCTGTGCACAGCCTGTTATACCCCCCTGAGACCCCACTCCTCTGTGCACGGCCTGTTATACCCCTTGAGAGCCCACTCCTCTGTGCACAGCCTGTTATATCCCCTGAGGCCCCACTCCTCTGTGCACAGCCTGTTATACCCCCCTGAGACCCCACTCCTCTGTGCACAGCCTGTTATACCCCCTGGGACCCCACTCCTCTGTGCACAGCCTGTTTTTCCCCCTGTGGCCCCACTCCTCTGTGGCCCGCCTGTTATTCCCCTCTGAGACCCCACTCCTCTGTGCACAGCCTGTTATACACCCTGAGACCACACTCCTCTGTGCACACACTGCTATACCCCTCTGAGACCCCACTCCTCTGTGCACAGCCTATTATACCCCATGAGACCTCACTCCTCTGTGCACAGCCTGTTATACCCCCCGTTATACCCCTCTGAGACCCCACTCCTCTGTGCACAGCCTGTTTTACCCCCTGAGACCCCACTCCTCTGTGCACAGCCTGTTATACACCCTGAGACCACACTGCTCTGTGCACAGACTGCTACACCCCTCTGAGACCCCACTCCTCTGTGCACAGCCTATTATACCCCATGAGACCTCACTCCACTGTGCACAGCCTGTTATACCCCCCTGAGACCCCACTCCTCTGTGCACAGCCTGTTATACCCCTCGGAGACCACACTCCTCTGTGCACAGCCTGTTATACCCCCTGAGACCCCACTCCTCTGTGCACAGCCTGTTATACCCCCTGAGGCCCCAGTCCTCTGTGCACAGCCTGTTATACCCCTCTGAGACCCCACTCCTCTGTGCACAGCCTGTTATACCCCCCTGAGACCCCACTCCTCTGTGCACAGCCTGTTATACCCCCCTGAGACCCCACTCCTCTGTGCACGGCCTGTTATACCCCCCTGAGACCCCACTCCTCTGTGCACAGCCTGTTATACCCCCTGAGGCTCCACTCCTCTGTGCACAGACTGTTATACCCCTCTGAGACCCCACTCCTCTGTGCACAGCCTGTTATACCCCCCGTTATACCCCCCTGAGACCCCACTCCTCTGTGCACAGCGTGTTATACCCCCTGAGACCCCACTCCTCTGTGCACAGCCTGTTATACCTTCCTGAGACCCCACTTCTCTGTGCACAGCCTGTTATACCCCCCAGAGACCCCACTTCTCTGTGCACAGCCTGTTATACCCCCCAGAGACCCCGCTCCTCTGTGCACAGCCTGTTATACTCCCTGATACCCCACTCCTCTGTGCACAGCCTGTTATACCCCCTGAGGCCCCACTCCTCTCTGCACAGACTGTTATACCCCCCTGAGACCCCACTCTTTTGTGCACAGCCTGTTATACCCTCTGAGACCCCACTCCTCTGTGCACAGCCTATTATACCCCATGAGACCCCACTCCTCTGTACACAGCCTGTTATACCCCCTGAGACCCCACTCCTCTTAGCACAGCCTGTTATACCCCCTGAGGCCCCACTCTTCTGTTCACAGCCTGTTATACCCCCCTGAGACCCCACTCCTCTGTGCACAGCCTGTTATACCTTCTGAGGCCCCACTCCTCTGTGCACAGCCTGTTATACCCCCCTTAGACCCCACTCCTCTGTGCACAGCCTGTTATACCCTTCTGAGACCCCACTCCTCTGTGCACAGCCTGTTATACCTCCTCAGACCCCCCTCCTCTGCGCAGAGCCTGTTATACCCCCCTGAGCACCCACTCCCCTGTGCACAGCCTGTTATACCCCCTGAGACCCCACTCCTCTGTGCACAGCCTGTTATCCACCCTGAGACCACACTCCTCTGTGCACAGACTGCTATACCCCTCTGAGACCCCACTCCTCTGTGCACAGCCTATTATACCCCATGAGACGGTACTCGTCTGTGCACAGCCTGTTATACCCCCCTGAGACCCCACTCCTCTGTGCACAGCCTGTTATACCCCCCTGAGACCCCACTCCTCTGTGCACGGCCTGTTATACCCCTTGAGAGCCCACTCCTCTGTGCACAGCCTGTTATATCCCCTGAGGCCCCACTCCTCTGTGCACAGCCTGTTATACCCCCCTGAGACCCCACTCCTCTGTGCACAGCCTGTTATATCCCCTGAGGCCCCACTCCTCTGTGCACAGCCTGTTATACCCCCCTGAGACCCCACTCCTCTGTGCACAGCCTGTTATACCCCCCTGAGACCCCACTCCTCTGTGCACAGCCTGTTATACCCCCTGAGACCCCACTCCTCTGTGCACAGCCTGTTTTACCCCCTGAGGCCCCACTCCTCTGTGCACAGCCTGTTATACCCCTCTGAGACCCCACTCCTCTGTGCACAGCCTGTTATACACCCTGAGACCACACTCCTCTGTGCACACACTGCTATACCCCTCTGAGACCCCACTCCTCTGTGCACAGCCTATTATACCCCATGAGACCTCACTCCTCTGTGCACAGCCTGTTATACCCCCCTGACACCCCACTCCGCTCTGCACAGCCTGTTATACCCCTCGGAGACCCCACTCCTCTGTGCACAGCCTGTTATACCCCCTGAGACCCCACTCCTCTGTGCACAGCCTGTTATACCCCCTGAGGCCCCACTCCTCTGTGCACAGCCTGTTATACCCCTCTGAGACCCCACTCCTCTGTGCACAGCCTGTTATACCCCCCTGAGACCCCACTCCTCTGTGCACTGCCTGTTATACCCCCTGACGCCCCACTCCTCTGTGCACAGCCTGTCTTACCCCCTGAGACCCCACTCCTCTGTGCCCAGCCTGTTATACCCCCTGAGGCCCCACTCTTCTGTTCACAGCCTGTTATACCCCCCTGAGACCCCACTCCTCTGTGCACAGCCTGTTATACCCCCTGAGACCCCACTCCTCTGTGCACAGCCTGTTATACCCCCCTGAAGCCCCACTCCTCTGTGCACAGCCTGTTATACCCCCCTGAGACCCCAGTCCTCTGTGCACTGCCTGTTATACCCCTCTGAGACCCCACTCCTCTGTGCACAGCCTGTTATACCCCCTGAGACCCCACTCCTCTGTGCACAGCCTGTTATACCCCCTGAGGCCCCAGTACTCTGTGCACACCCTGTTATACCCCCTGAGGCCCAACTCCTCTGTTCACAGCCTGTTATACCCCCCTGAGACCTTACTCCTCTGTGCACAGCCTGTTATACCCCCTGAGACCCCACTCCTCTGTGCACAGCCTGTTATATCCCCTGAGGCCCCACTCCTCTGTGCACAGCCTGCTATTCCCCCCTGAGACCCCACTCCTCTGTGCACAGCCTGTTATACCCCCTGAGACCCCACTCCTCTGTGCACAGCCTGTTTTACCCCCTGAGGCCCCACTCCTCCGTGCACAGCCTGTTATACCCCTCTGAGACCCCACTCCTCTGTGCACAGCCTGTTATACACCCTGAGACCACACTCCTCTGTGCACAGACTGCTATACCCCTCTGAGACCCCACTCCTCTGTGCACAGCCTATTATACCCCATGAGACCTCACTCCTCTGTGCACAGCCTGTTATACCCCCCTGAGACCCCACTCCTCTGTGCACAGCCTGTTATACCCCTCGTAGACCCCACTCCTCTGTGCACAGCCTGTTATACCCCCTGAGACCCCACTCCTCTGTGCACAGCCTGTTATACCCCCTGAGGCCCCACTCCTCTGTGCACAGCCTGTTATCCCCCTCTGAGACCCCACTCCTCTGTGCACAGCCTGTTATACCCCCCTGAGACCCCACTCCTCTGTGCACAGCCTGTTATACCCCCTGAGGCCCCACTCCTCTGTGCACAGCCTGTATTTTCCCCTGAGACCCCACTCCTCTGTGCACAGCCTGTTATACCCCCTGAGGCCCCACTCCTCTGTTCACAGCCTGTTATACCCCCCTGAGACCCCACTCCTCTGTGCACAGCCTGTTATACCCCCTGAGACCCCACTCCTCTGTGCACAGCCTGTTATACCCCCCTGAAGCCCCACTCCTCTGTGCACAGCCTGTTATACCCCCCTGAGACCCCAGTCCACTGTGCACAGCCGGTTATACCCCTCTGAGACCCCACTCCTCTGTGCACAGCCTGTTATACCCCCTGAGACCCCACTCCTCTGAGCACAGCCTGTTATACCCCCTGAGGCCCCAGTCCTCTGTGCACAGCCTGTTATACCCCCTGAGGCCCAACTCCTCTGTTCACAGCCTGTTATCCCCCCCTGAGACCTTACTCCTCTGTGCACAGCCTGTTATAACCCCTGAGACCCCACTCCTCTGTGCACAGCCTGTTATACCCCTCTGAGACCCCACTTCTCTGTGCACAGCCTGTTATACCCCCTTACACCCCACTCCTCTGTGCACAGCCCGGTATACACCCTGAGGCCCCACTCCTCTGTGCACAGCCTGTTATACCCCCCTGAGACCCCACTCCTCTGTGCACAGCCTGTTATACCCCTCTGAGACCCCACTCCTCTGTGCACAGCCTGTTATACCCCCTGAGGCCCCACTCCTCTGTGCACAGCCTGTTATACCCCCTGAGGTCCCACTCCTCTGTGCACAGCCTGTTATACCCCTCTGAGTCCCCACTTCTCTGTGCACAGCCTGTTATACCCCCTGAGACCCCACTCCTCTGTGCACAGCCTGTTATACACCCTGAGACCACACTGCTCTGTGCACAGACTGCTACACCCCTCTGAGACCCCACTCCTCTGTGCACGGCCTGTTATACCCCCCTGAGACCCCACTCCTCTGTGCACAGCCTGTTATACCCCCTGAGGCTCCACTCCTCTGTGCACAGACTGTTATACCCCTCTGAGACCCCACTCCTCTGTGCACAGCCTATTATGCCCCATGAGACCCCACTCCTCTGTGCACAGCCTGTTATACCCCCTGAGACCCCACTCCTCTGTGCACAGCCTGTTATACCTTCCTGAGACCCCACTCTTCTGTGCACAGCCTGTTATACCCCCTGAGACCCCACTTCTCTGTGCACAGCCTGTTATACCCCCCTGAGACCCCACTCCTCTGTGCACAGCCTGTTATACCCCCTGAGACCCCACTCCTCTGTGCACAGCCTGTTATACCTTCCTGAGACCCCACTCTTCTGTGCACAGCCTGTTATACCACCTGAGACCCCACTTCTCTGTGCACAGCCTGTTATACCCCCCAGAGACCCCACTCCTCTGTGCACAGCCTGTTATACCCCCCAGAGACCCCGCTCCTCTGTGCACAGCCTGTTATACTCCCTGATACCCCACTCCTCTGTGCACAGCCTGTTATACCCCCTGAGGCCCCACTCCTCTGTGCACAGACTGTTATACCCCCCTGAGACCCCACTCTTTTGTGCACAGCCTGTTATACCCTCTGAGACCCCACTCCTCTGTGCACAGCCTATTATACCCCATGAGACCTCACTCCTCTGTGCACAGCCTGTTATACCCCCTGAGACCCCACTCCTCTTAGCACAGCCTGTTATACCCCCTGAGGCCCCACTCCTCTGTTCACAGCCTGTTATACCCCCCTGAGACCCCACTCCTCTGTGCACAGCCTGTTATAACTTCTGAGGCCCCACTCCTCTGTGCACAGCCTGTTATACCCCCCTTAGACCCCACTCCTCTGTGCACAGCCTGTTATACCCTTCTGAGACCCCACTCCTCTGTGCACAGCCTGTTATACCCCCTGAGACCCCACTCCTCTGTGCAGAGCCTGTTATACCCCCCTGAGAACCCACTCCCCTGTGCACAGCCCGTTATACCCCCTGAGACCCCACCCCTCTGTGCACAGCCTGTTATACACCCTGACACCCCACTCCTCTGTGCACAGACTGCTATACCCCTCTGAGACCCCACTCCTCTGTGCACAGCCTATTATACCCCATGAGACCCCACTCCTCTGTGCACAGCCTGTTATACCCCCTGAGGCCCCACTCCTCTGTGCACAGCCTGTTATACCCCCTGAGACCCCACTCCTCTGTGCACAGCCTGTTATACCCCCTGAGGCCCCACTCCTCTGTTCACAGCCTGTTATACCCCCCTGAGACCCCACTCCTCTGTGCACAGCCTGTTATACCCCCTGAGACCCCACTCCTCTGTGCACAGCCTGATATACCCCCTGAGGCCCCACTCCTCTGTGCACAGCCTGTTATACCCCCCTGAGACCCCACTCCTCTGTGCACAGCCTGTTATACCCCCTGAGACCCCACTCCTCTCTGCACAGCCTGTTATACCCCCTGAGGCCCCACTCCTCTGTGCACAGCCTGTTATACCCCCCTGAGACCCCACTCCTCTGTGCACAGCCTGTTATACCCCTCTGAGACCCCACTCCTCTGTGCACAGCCTGTTATACCCCCCTTAGACCCCACTCCTCTGTGCACAGCCTGTTATACCCCCCTGAGACCCCACTCCTCTGTGCACAGCCTGTTATACCCCCCTGAGAACCCACTCCTCTGTGCACAGCCTGTTATACCCCCTGAGACCCCACTCCTCTGTGCACAGCCTGTTATACACCCTGAGACCACACTCCTCTGTGCACAGACTGCTATACCCCTCTGAGACCCCACTCCTCTGTGCACAGCCTGTTATACCCCCCTTAGACCCCACTCCTCTGTTCACAGCCTGTTATACCCCCCTGAGACCCCACTCCTCTGTGCACAGCCTGTTATACCCCCCTGAGACCCCACTCCTCTGTGCACAGCCTGTTATACCCCCTGAGACCCCACTCCTCTCTGCACAGCCTGTTATACCCCCTGAGGCCCCACTCCTCTGTGCACAGCCTGTTGTACCCCCCTGAGACCCCACTCCTCTGTGCACAGCCTGTTATACCCCTCTGAGACCCCACTCCTCTGTGCACAGCCTGTTATACCCCCCTTAGACCCCACTCCTCTGTGCACAGCCTGTTATACCCCCCTGAGACCCCACTCCTCTGTGCACAGCCTGTTATACCCCCCTGAGAACCCACTCCTCTGTGCACATCCTGTTATACCCCCTGAGACCCCACTCCTCTGTGCACAGCCTGTTATACACCCTGAGACCACACTCCTCTGTGCACAGACTGCTATACCCCTCTGAGACCCCACTCCTCTGTGCACAGCCTATTATACCCCATGAGACCCCACTCCTCTGTGCAAAGCCTGTTATACCCCCTAAGGCCCCACTCCTCTGTGCACAGCCTGTTATACCCCCTGAGACCCCACTCCTCTGTGCACAGCCTGTTATACCCCCTGAGGCCCCACTCCTCTGTTTACAGCCTGTTATACCCCCCTGAGACCCCACTCCTCTGTGCACAGCCTGTTATACCCCCTGAGACCCCACTCCTCTGTGCACAGCCTGATATACCCCCTGAGGCCCCACTCCTCTGTGCACAGCCTGTTATACCCCCCTGAGACCCCACTCCTCTGTGCACAGCCTGTTATACCCCTCTGAGACCCACTCCTCTGTGCACAGCCTGTTATACCCCCTGAGATCCCACTCCTCTGTGCACAGCCTGTTATACCCCCCTGAGACCCCACTCCTCTGTGCACAGCCTGTTATACCCCCCTGAGACCCCACTCCTCTGTGCACAGCCTGTTATACCCCACTGAGACCCCACTCCTCTGTGCACTGCCTGTTATACCCCCTGAGACCCCACTCCTCTCTGCACAGCCTGTTATACCCCCTGAGGCCCCACTCCTCTGTGCACAGCCTGTTATACCCCCCTGAGACCCCACTCCTCTGTGCACAGCCTGTTATACCCCTCTGAGACCCCACTCCTCTGTGCACAGCCTGTTATACCCCCCTTAGACCCCACTTCTCTGTGCACAGCCTGTTATACCCTTCTGAGACCCCACTCCTCTGTGCACAGCCTATTATACCCCCTGAGACCCCACTCCTCTGTGCACAGCCTGTTATACCCCCCTGAGAACCCACTCCTCTGTGCACAGCCTGTTATACCCCCTGAGACCCCACTCCTCTGTGCACAGCCTGGTATACACCCTGAGACCACACTCCTCTGTGCACAGACTGCTATACCCCTCTTAGACCCCACTCCTCTGTGCACAGCCTATTATACCCCATGAGACCCCACTCCTCTGTCCACAGCCTGTTATACCACCTGAGGCCCCACTGCTCTGTGCACAGCCTGTTATACCCCCTCAGACCCCACTCTTCTGTGCACAGACTGTTATACCCCCTGAGACCCCACTTCTCTGTGCACAGCCTGTGATACCCCCCAGAGACCCCACTCCTCTGTGCACAGCCTGTTATACCCCCCTCAGACCCCACTCCTCTGTGCACAGCCTGTTATACCCCCTGATACCCCACTCCCCCGTGCACACCCTGTTATTCCCCCTGAGGCCCCACTCCTCTGTGCACAGACTGTTACACCCCCCTGAGACCCCACTCTTTTGTGCCCTGCCTGTTATACCCTCTGAGCCCCCTCTCCTCTGTGCTCAGCCTATTATACCCCATGAGACCTCACTCCTCTGTGCACAGCCTGTTATACCCCCTGAGACCCCACTCCTCTTAGCACAGCCTGTTATACCCCCTGAGGCCCCACTCCTCTGTTCACAGCCTGTTATACCCCCCTGAGACCCCACTCCTCTGTGCACAGCCTGTTATACCTTCTGAGGCCCCACTCCTCTGTGCACAGCCTGTTATACCCCCCTTAGACCCCTCTCCCCTCGGCACAGCCCGTTACACCCTTCTGAGCCCCCCCTCCTCTCTGCCCAGCCTCTTATACCCCCTGAGACCCCACTCCTCTGTGCAGAGCCTGTTATACCCTTCTGAGACCCCACTCCTCTGTGCACAGCCTGTTATACCCCCTGAGACCCCACTCCTCTGTGCAGAGCCTGTTATACTCCCCTGAGACCCCACTCCTCTGTGCACAGCCTGTTATACACCCTGAGACCCCACTCCTCTGTGCACAGCCTGTTATACCCCCTGAGGCCCCACTCCTCTGTGCACAGCCTGTTATACCCCCTGAGACCCCACTCCTCTGTGCACAGCCTGTTATACCCCCTGAGGCCCCACTCCTCTGTGCACAGCCTATTATACCCCATGAGACCCCACTCCTCTGTGCACAGCCTGTTATACCCCCTGAGGCCCCACTCCTCTGTTCACAGCCTGTTATACCCCCCTGAGACCCCACTCCTCTGTGCACAGCCTGTTATACCCCCTGAGACCCCACTCCTCTGTGCACAGCCTGTTATACCCCCTGAGACCCCACTCCTCTGTGCACAGCCTGATATACCCCCTGAGGCCCCACTCCTCTGTGCACAGCCTATTATACCCCATGAGACCCCACTCCTCTGTGCACAGCCTGTTATACCCCCTGAGGCCCCACTCCTCTGTGCACAGCCTGTTATACCCCCTGAGACCCCACTCCTCTGTGCACAGCCTGTTATACCCCCTGAGGCCCCACTCCTCTGTGCACAGCCTGTTATGCCCCCCTGAGAGCCCACTCGTCTGTGCACAGCCTGTTATACCCCCTGAGACCCCACTGCTCTGTGCACAGCCTGATATACCCCCTGAGGCCCCACTCCTCTGTGCACAGCCTGTTATACCCCCCTGAGACCCCACTCCTCTGTGCACAGCCTGTTATACCCTCCTGAGACCCCACTCCTCTGTGCACAGCCTGTTATACCCTCCTGAGACCCCACTCCTCTGTGCACAGCCTGTTATACCCTCCTGAGACCCCACTCCTCTGTGCACAGCCTGTTATACACCCTGAGACCACACTCCTCTGTGCACAGACTGCTATACCCCTCTGAGACCCCACTCCTCTGTGCACAGCCTATTATACCCCATGAGACCCCACTCCTCTGCGCACAGCCTGTTATACCCCCTAAGGCCCCACTCCTCTGTGCACAGCCTGTTATACCCCCTGAGGCCCCACTCCTCTGTGCACAGCCTGTTATACCCCCCTAGGCCCCACTCCTCTGTTCACAGCCTGTCACACCCCCCTGATGTCCCACTCCTCTGTGCACAGCCTGTTATACCCCCTGAGACCCCACTGCTCTGTGCACAGCCTGATATACCCCCTGAGGCCCCACTCCTCTGTGCACAGCCTGTTTTACCCCCCTGAGACCCCACTCCTCTGTGCACAGCCTGTTATACCCCTCTGAGACCCCACTCTTCTGTGCACAGCCTGTTATACCCCCTGAGATCCCACTCCTCTGTGCACAGCCTGTTATACCCCCCTGAGACCCCACTCCTCTGTGCACAGCCTGTTATACCCCCCTGAGACCCCACTCCTCTGTGCACAGCCTGTTATACCCCACTGAGACCCCACTCCTCTGTGCACAGCCTGTTATACCCCCTGAGACCCCACTCCTCTCTGCACAGCCTGTTATACCCCCTGAGGCCCCACTCCTCTGTGCACAGCCTGTTATACCCCCCTGAGACCCCACTCCTCTGTGCACAGCCTGTTATACCCCTCTGAGACCCCACTCCTCTGTGCACAGCCTGTTATACCCCCCTTAGACCCCACTCCTCTGTGCACAGCCTGTTATACCCTTCTGAGACCCCACTCCTCTGTGCACACCCTGTCTTACCCCCTGAGACCACACTCCACCGTGCACAGCCCGTTTTACCCCCCTGAGAACCCACTCCTCTGTGCACAGCCTGTTATACCCCCTGAGACCCCACTCCTCTGTGCACAGCCTGTTATACACCCTGAGACCACACTCCTCTGTGCACAGACTGCTATACCCCTCTGAGACCCCACTCCTCTGTGCACAGCCTATTATACCCCATGAGACCCCACTCCTCTGTGCACAGCCTGTTATACCCCCTGAGGCCCCACTCCTCTGTTCACAACCTGTTATACCCCCTCAGACCCCACTCTTCTGTGCACAGCCTGTTATACCCCCTGAGACCCCACTTCTCTGTGCACAGCCTGTTATACCCCCCAGAGACCCCACTCCTCTGTGCACAGCCTGTTATACCCCCCTCAGACCCCACTCCTCTGTGCACAGCCTGTTATACCCCCTGATACCCCACTCCTCTGTGCACAGCCTGTTATACCCCCTGAGGCCCCACTCCTCTGTGCACAGACTGTTATACCCCCCTGAGACCCCACTCTTTTGTGCACAGCCTGTTATACCCTCTGAGACCCCACTCCTCTGTGCACAGCCTATTATACCCCACGAGACCTCAGTCCTCTGTGCCCACCCTCTTATCCCCCCTGACACCCCACTCCTCTTAGCACAGCCTGTTATACCCCCTGAGCCCCCACTCCTCTGTTCACAGCCTGTTATACCCCCCTGAGACCCCACTCCTCTGTGCACAGCCTGTTATACCTTCTGAGGCCCCACTCCTCTGTGCACAGCCTGTTATACCCCCCTTAGACCCCACTCCTCTGTGCACAGCCTGTTATACCCTTCTGAGACCCCACTCCTCTGTGCACAGCCTGTTATACCCCCTGAGACCCCCCTCCTCTGTGCAGAGCCTGTTATATCCCCCTGAGAACCCACGCCTCTGTGCACAGCCTGTTATACCCCCTGAGACCCCACTCCTCTGTGCAGAGCCTGTTATACTCCCCTGAGACCCCACTCCTCTGTGCGCAGCCTGTTATACCCCCTGAGACCCCACCCCCCTTGGCACAGGCCGTTATACCCCCTGAGACCCCACTCCTCTGTGCACAGCCTGTTATACACCCTGAGACCCCACTCCTCTGTGCACAGCCTGTTATACCCCCTGAGGCCCCACTCCTCTGTGCACAGCCTATTATACCCCATGAGACCCCACTCCTCTGTGCACAGCCTGTTATACCCCCTGAGGCCCCACTCCTCTGTTCACAGCCTGTTATACCCCCCTGAGACCCCACTCCTCTGTGCAGAGCCTGTTATACTCCCCTGAGACCCCACTCCTCTGTGCACAGCCTGTTATACCCCCTGAGACCCCACTCCTCTGTGCACAGCCTGATATACCCCCTGAGGCCCCACTCCTCTGTGCACAGCCTATTATACCCCATGAGACCCCACTCCTCTGTGCACAGCCTGTTATACCCCCTGAGGCCCCACTCCTCTGTGCACAGCCTGTTATACCCCCTGAGACCCCACTCCTCTGTGCACAGCCTGTTATACCCCCTGAGGCCCCACTCCTCTGTTCACAGCCTGTTATACCCCCCTGAGAGCCCACTCCTCTGTGCACAGCCTGTTTTACCCCCTGAGACCCCACTCCTCTGTGCACAGCCTGATATACCCCCTGAGGCCCCACTCCTCTGTGCACAGCCTGTTATACCCCCCTGAGACCCCACTCCTCTGTGCACAGCCTGTTATACCCCACTGAGACCCCACTCCTCTGTGCACAGCCTGTTATTCCCCCTGAGACCCCACTCTTCTCTGCACAGCCTGTTATACCCCCTGAGGCCCCACTCCTCTGTGCACAGCCTGTTATACCCCCCTGAGACCCCCCTCCTCTGTGCACAGCCTGTTATACCCCCTGAGACCCCACTCCTCTGTGCACAGCCTGTTATACCCCCCTTAGACCCCACTCCTCTGTGCACAGCCTGTTATACCCCCCTGAGACCCCACTCCTCTGTGCACAGCCTGTTATACCCCCCTTAGAACCCACTCCTCTGTGCACAGCCTGTTATACCCCCTGAGTCCCCACTCCTCTTTGCTCAGCCTTTTATTCACCCTGAGACCACACTCCTCTGTGCCCAGACTGCTATACCGCTCTGAGACCCCACTCCTCTGTGCACAGCCTATTATACCCCATGAGACCCCACTCCTCTGTGCACAGCCTGTTATACCCCCTAAGGCCCCACTCCTCTGTGCACAGCCTGTTATACCCCAAGAGACCCCACTCCTCTGTGCACAGCCTGTTATACCCCCTGAGGCCCCACTCCTCTGTTCACAGCCTGTTATCCCCCCCTGAGACCCCACTCCTCTGTGCACAGCCTGTTATACCCCCTGAGACCCCACTCCTCTGTGCACAGCCTGATATACCCCCTGAGGCCCCACTCCTCTGTGCACAGCCTGTTCTACCCACCTGAGACTCCTCTCCTCTGTGCACAGCCTGTTATACCCCTCTGAGACCCCACTCCTCTGTGCACAGCCTGTTATACCCCCTGAGATCCCACTCCTCTGTGCACAGCCTGTTATACCCCCCTGAGACCCCACTCCTCTGAGCACAGCCTGTTATACCCCCCTGAGACCCCACTCCTCTGTGCACAGCCTGTTATACCCCACTGAGACCCCACTCCTCTGTGCACAGCCTGTTATACCCCCTGAGACCCCACTCCTCTCTGCACAGCCTGTTATACCCCCTGAGGCCCCACTCCTCTGTGCACAGCCTGTTATACCCCCCTGAGACCCCACTCCTCTGTGCACAGCCTGTTATACCCCTCAGAGACCCCTCTCCTCTGTGCACAGCCTGTTATACCCCCCTTCGGCCCCACTCCCCTGTGCACAGCCTGTTATACCCTTCTGAGACCCCACTCCTCTGTGCACAGCCTGTTATACCCCCTGAGACCCCACTCCTCTGTGCACAGCCTGTTATACCCCCCTGAGAACCCACTCCTCTGTGCACAGCCTGTTATACCCCCTGAGACCCCACTCCTCTGTGCACAGCCTGTTATACACCCTGAGACCACACTCCTCTGTGCACAGACTGCTATACCCCTCTGAGACCCCACTCCTCTGTGCACAGCCTATTATACCCCATGAGACCCCACTCCTCTGTGCACAGCCTGTTATACCCCCTGAGGCCCCACTCCTCTGTGCACAGCCTGTTATACCCCCTGAGACCCCACTCTTCTGTGCACAGCCTGTTATACCCCCTGAGACCCCACTTCTCTGTGCACAGCCTGTTGTACCCCCCAGAGACCACACTCCTCTGTGCACAGCCTGTTATCCCCCCCTCAGACCCCACTCCTCTGTGCACAGCCTGTTATACCCCCTGATACCCCACTCCTCTGTGCACAGCCTGTTATACCCCCTGAGGCCCCACTCCTCTGTGCACAGACTGTTATACCCCCCTGAGACCCCACTCTTTTGTGCACAGCCTGTTATACCCTCTGAGACCCCACTCCTCTGTGCACAGCCTATTATACCCCATGAGACCTCACTCCTCTGTGCACAGCCTGTTATACCCCCTGAGACCCCACTCCTCTTAGCACAGCCTGTTATACCCCCTGAGGCCCCACTCCTCTGTTCACAGCCTGTTATACCACCCTGAGACCCCACTCCTCTGTGCACAGCCTGTTATCCCTTCTGAGGCCACACTCCTCTGTGCACAGCCTGTTATACCCCCCTTAGACCCCACTCCTCTGTGCACAGCCTGTTATACCCTTCTGAGACCCCACTCCTCTGTGCACAGCCTGTTATACCTCCTGAGACCCCACTCCTCTGTGCAGAGCCTGTTATACCCCCCTGAGAACCCACTCCTCTGTGCACAGCCTGTTATACCCCCTGAGACCCCACTCCTCTGTGCACAGCCTGTTATACACCCTGAGACCCCACTCCTCTGTGCACAGCCTGTTATACCCCCTGAGGCCCCACTCCTCTGTGCACAGCCTATTATACCCCATGAGAGCCCACTCCTCTGTGCACAGCCTGTTATACCCCCTGAGGCCCCACTCCTCTGTTCACAGCCTGTTATACCCCCCTGAGACCCCACTCCTCTGTGCACAGCCTGTTATACCCCCTGAGACCCCACTCCTCTGTGAACAGCCTGTTATACCCCCTGAGACCCCACTCCTCTGTGCACAGCCTGATATACCCCCTGAGGCCCCACTCCTCTGTGCACAGCCTATTATACCCCATGAGACCCCACTCCTCTGTGCACAGCCTGTTATCCCCCCCGACGCCCCACTCCTCTGTGCCCAGCCTGTTATCCCCCCTGAGACCCCACTCCTCTGTGCACAGCCTGTTATACCCCCTGAGGCCCCACTCCTCTGTTCACAGCCTGTTATACCCCCCTGAGAGCCCACTCCTCTGTGCACAGCCTGTTATACCCCCTGAGACCCCACTCCTCTGTGCACAGCCTGATATACCCCCTGAGGCCCCACTCCTCTGTGCACAGCCTGTTATACCCCCCTGAGACCCCACTCCTCTGTGCACAGCCTGTTATACCCCACTGAGACCCCACTCCTCTGTGCACAGCCTGTTATACCCCCTGAGACCCCACTCTTCTCTGCACAGCCTGTTATACCCCCTGAGGCCCCACTCCTCTGTGCACAGCCTGTTATACCCCCCTGAGACCCCACTCCTCTGTGCACAGCCTGTTGTACCCCTCTGAGACCCCACTCCTCTGTGCACAGCCTGTTATACCCCCCTTAGACCCCACTCCTCTGTGCACAGCCTGTTATACCCCCCTGAGACCCCACTCCTCTGTGCACAGCCTGTTATACCCCCCTGAGAACCCACTCCTCTGTGCACAGCCTGTTATACCCCCTGAGACCCCACTCCTCTGTACACAGCCTGTTATACACCCTGAGACCACACTCCTCTGTGCACAGACTGCTATACCCCTCTGAGACCCCACTCCTCTGTGCACAGCCTATTATACCCCATGAGACCCCACTCCTCTGTGCACAGCCTGTTATACCCCCTAAGGCCCCACTCCTCTGTGCACAGCCTGTTATACCCCCTGAGACCCCACTCCTCTGTGCACAGCCTGTTATTCCCCCTGAGGCCCCAGTCCTCTGTTCACAGCCTGTTATACCCCCCTGAGACCCCACTCCTCTGTGCACAGCCTGTTATACCCCCTGAGACCCCACTCCTCTGTGCACAGCCTGATATACCCCCTGAGGCCCCACTCCTCTGTGCACAGCCTGTTATCCCCTCCTGAGACCCCACTCCTCTGTGCACAGCCTGTTATACCCCTCTGAGACCCCACTCCTCTGTGCACAGCCTGTTATACCCCCTGAGACCCCACTCCTCTGTGCACAGCCTGTTATACCCCCCTTAGACCCCACTCCTCTGTGCACAGCCTGTTATACCCCCTTGAGACCCCACTCCTCTGTGCACAGCCTGTTATACCCCACTGAGACCCCACTCCTCTGTGCACAGCCTGTTATACCCCCTGAGACCCCACTCCTCTCTGCACAGCCTGTTATACCCCCCTGAGACCCCACTCCTCTGTGCACAGCCTGTTACACCCCTCTGAGACCCCACTCCTCTGTGCACAGCCTGTTATACCCCCCTTAGACCCCACTCCTCTGTGCACAGCCTGTTATACCCTTCTGAGACCCCACTCCTCTGTGCACAGCCTGTTATACCCCCTGAGACCCCACTCGTCAGTGCGGAGCCTGTTATACCCCCCCTGAGAACCCACTCCTCTGTGCACAGCCTGTTATACCCCTGAGACCCCACTCCTCTGTGCACAGCCTGTTATACACCCTGAGACCACACTCCTCTGTGCACAGACTGCTATACCCCTCTGAGACCCCACTCCTCTGTGCACAGCCTATTATACCCCATGAGACCCCACTCCTCTATGCACAGCCTGTTATACCCCCTGAGGCCCCACTCCTCTGTGCACAGCCTGTTATACCCCCTGAGACCCCACTCCTCTGTGCACAGCCTGTTATACCCCCTGAGGCCCCACTCCTCTGTTCACAGCCTGTTAAACCCCCCTGAGCCCCCACTCCTCTGTGCACAGCCTGTTATACCCCCTGAGACCCCACTCCTCTGTGCACAGCCGAATATACCCCCTGAGGCCCTACTCCTCTGTGCACAGCCTGTTATACCCCCCTGAGACCCCACTCCTCTGTGCACAGCCTGTTATACCCCTCTGAGACCCCACTCCTCTGTGCACAGCCTGTTATACCCACTGAGACCCCACTCCTCTGTGCACAGCCTGTTATACCCCCCTCTGACCCCACTCCTCTGTGCACAGCCTGTTATACCCCCCTGAGACCCCACTCCTCTGTGCACAGCCTGTTATACCCCACTGAGACCCCATTCCTCTGTGCACAGCCTGTTATACCCCCTGAGACCCCACTCGTCTCTGCACAGCCTGTTATACCCCCTGAGGCCCCACTCCTCTGTGCACAGCCTGTTATACCCCCCTGAGGCCCCACTCCTCTGTGCACAGCCTGTTATACCCCTCTGAGACCCCACTCCTCTGTGCACAGCCTGTTATACCCCTATGAGGCCCCACTCCTCTGTGCACAGCCTGTTATACCCCCTGAGGCCCCACTCCTCTGTGCACAGCCTGTTATACCCCTCTGAGACCCCACTCCTCTGTGCACAGCGTGTTATACCCCCTGAGACCCCACTCCTCTGTGCACTGCCTGTTATACACCCTGAGACCACACTCCTCTGTGCACAGACTTCTACACCCCTCTGAGACCCCACTCCTCTGTGCACAGCCTATTATACCCCATGAGACCCCACTCCTCTGTGCACAGCCTGTTATACCCCCTGAGGCCCCACTCCTCTTTGCACAGACTGTTATACCCCCTGAGTCCCCACTCCTCTGTGCACAGCCTGTTATACCTTCCTGAGACCCCACTCTTCTGTGCACAGCCTGTTATACCCCCTGAGACCCCACTTCTCTGTGCACAGCCTGTTATACCCCACAGAGACCCCACTCCTCTGTGCACAGCCTGTTATACCCCCCTGAGACCCCACTCCTCTGTGCACAGCCTGTTAAACCCCCCTGAGCCCCCACTCCTCTGTGCACAGCCTGTTATACCCCCTGAGACCCCACTCCTCTGTGCACAGCCTGTTATACCCCCCTGAGACCCCACTCCTCTGTGCACAGCCTGTTATACCCCCCTGAGACCCCACTCCTCTGTGCACAGCCTGTTATACCCCACTGAGACCCCACTCCTCTGTGCACAGCCTGTTATACCCCCTGAGACCCCACTCCTCTCTGCACAGCCTGTTATACCCCCTGAGGCCCCACTCCTCTGTGCACACCCTGTTTTACCCCCCTGAGGCCCCACTCCTCTGTGCACAACCTGTTATACCCCTCTGAGACCCCACTCCTCTTTGCACACCCTGTTATACCCCTATGAGGCCCCACTCCTCTGTGCACAGCCTGTTATACCCCCTGAGGCCCCACTCCTCTGTGCACAGCCTGTTATACCCCTCTGAGACCCCACTCCTCTGTGCACAGCGTGTTATACCCCCTGAGACCCCACTCCTCTGTGCACTGCCTGTTATACACCCTGAGACCACACTCCTCTGTGCACAGACTTCTACACCCCTCTGAGACCCCACTCCTCTGTGCACAGCCTATTATACCCCATGAGACCCCACTCCTCTGTGCACAGCCTGTTATACCCCCTGAGGCCCCACTCCTCTTTGCACAGACTGTTATACCCCCTGAGACCCCACTCCTCTGTGCACAGCCTGTTATACCCCCTGAGACCCCACTTCTCTGTGCACAGCCTGTTATACCCCCCAGAGACCCCACTCCTCTGTGCACAGCCTGTTATACCCCCCTGAGACCCCACTCCTCTGTGCACAGCCTGTTATACCCCCTGAGACCCCACTCCTCTGTGCACAGCCTGTTATACCCCCTGAGGCCCCACTCCTCTGTGCACAGACTGTTATACCCCCCTGAGACCCCACTCTTTTGTGCACAGCCTGTTATACCCTCTGAGACCCCACTCCTCTGTGCACAGCCTATTATACCCCTTGAGGCCCCACTCCTCTGTGCACAGCCTGTTATACCCCCTGAGACCCCACTACTCTGTGCACAGCCTGTTATACCCCCCTGGGACCCCACCCCTCTGTTCACAGCCTGTTATACACCCCTGCGCCCCCCCTCCTCTGGTCACACCCTGTTATACCTTCTGTGGCCCCACTCCTCTGTGCACAGCCTGTTATACCCCTCTGAGACTCCACTCCTCTGTGCACAGCCTGTTATACCCCTCTGAGACCCCACTCCTCTGTGCACAGCCTGTTATACCCCCTGAGACCCCACTCCTCTGTGCACAGCCTGTTATACCCACCTGAGACCCCACTCCTCTGTGCACAGCCTGTTATACCCCCTGAGACCCCACTCCTCTGTGCACAGCCTGTTATACACCCTGAGACCACACTCCGCTGTGCACAGACTGCTATACCCCTCTGAGACCCCACTCCTCTGTGCACAGCCTATTATACCCCATGAGACCCCACTCCTCTGTGCACAGCCTGTTATACCCCCTGAGGCCCCACTCCTCTGTGCACAGCCTGTTATACCCCCCTGAGACCCCACTCCTCTGTGCACAGCCTGTTATACCCCCTGAGGCCCCACTCCTCTGTTCACAGCCTGTTATACCCCCCTGAGACCCCACTCCTCTGTGCACAGCCTGTTATACCCCCTGAGACCCCACTCCTCTGTGCACAGCCTGTTATACCCCCTGAGGCCCCACTCCTCTGTGCACAGCCTGTTATACCCCCCTGAGACCCCAATCCTCTGTGCACAGCCTGTTATACCCCTCTGAGACCCCACTCCTCTGTGCACAGCCTGTTATACCCCCTGAGACCCCACTCCTCTGTGCACAGCCTGTTTTACCCCCCTGAGACCCCACTCCTCTGTGCACAGCCTGTTATACCCCCCTGAGACCCCACTCCTCTGTGCACAAACTGTTATACCCCACTGAGACCCCACTCCTCTGTGCACAGCCTGTTATACCCCCTGAGACCCCACTCTTCTCTGCACAGCCTGTTATACCCCCTAAGGCCCCACTCCTCTGTGCACAGCCTGTTATACCCCCCTGAGACCCCACTCCTCTGTGCACAGCCTGTTATACCCCTCTGAGACCCCACTCCTCTGTGCACAGCCTGTTATACCCCCATGAGGCCCCACTCCTCTGTGCACAGCCTGTTATACCCCCTGAGGCCCCACTCCTCTGTGCACAGCCTGTTATACCCCTCTGAGACCCCACTCCTCTGTGCACAGCCTGTTATACCCCCTGAGACCCCACTCCTCTGTGCACAGCCTGTTATACACCCTGAGACCACACTCCTCTGTGCACAGACTGCTACACCCCTCTGAGACCCCACTCCTCTGTGCACAGCCTGTTATACCCCATGAGACCCCACTCCTCTGTGCACAGCCTGTTATACCCCTCTGAGACCCCACTCCTCTGTGCACAGCCTATTATGCCCCATGAGACCCCACTCCTCTGTCCACAGCCTGTTATACCCCCCGAGACCCCAGTCCTCTGTGCACAGCCTGTTATACCCCCTGAGACCCCACTCCTCTGTGCACAGCCTGTTATACCCCCCTGAGACCCCACTCCTCTGTGCACAGCCTGTTATACCCCCCTGAGACCCCACTCCTCTGTGCACAGCCTGTTATACCCCCCTGAGTCCCCACTCCTCTGTCCACAGCCTGTTGTACCCCTCTGAGACCCCACTCCTCTGTGCACAGCCTGTTATACCCCCCTGAGACCCCACTCTTTTGTGCACAGCCTTTTATACCCTCTGAGACCCCACTCCTCTGTGCACAGCCTATTATACCCCATGAGACCCCACTCCTCTGTGCACAGCCTGTTATACCCCCTGAGACCCCACTCCTCTGTGCACAGCCTGTTATACCCCCTGAGGCCCCACTCCTCTGTGCACAGCCTGTTATACCCCCCTGAGACCCCACTCCTCTGTGCACAACCTGTTATACCCCTCTGAGACCCCACTCCTCTGTGCACAGCCTGTTATACCCCCTGAGACGCCACTCCTCTGTGCACACCCTGTTTTACCCCTCTGAGACCCCACTCCTCTGTGCACCGCCTACTCTACCCCAGCAGACCCCACTCCTCTGTGCACAGCCTGTTATACCCCCTGAGGCCCCACTCCTCTTTGCACAGACTGTTATACCCCCTGAGACCCCACTCCTCTGTGCACAGCCTGTTATACCTTCCTGAGACCCCACTCTTCTGTGCACAGCCTGTTATACCCCCTGAGACCCCCCTTCTCTGTGCACAGCCTGTTATCCCCCCCAGAGACCCCACTCCTCTGTGCACAGCCTGTTATACCCCCCTGAGACCCCACTCCTCTGTGCACAGCCTGTTATACCCCCTGAGACCCCACTCCTCTGTGCACAGCCTGTTTTACCCCCTGAGGCCCCACTCCTCTGTGCACAGACTGTTATACCCCCCTGAGACCCCACTCTTTTGTGCACAGCCTGTTATACCCTCTGAGACCCCACTCCTCTGTGCACAGCCTATTATACCCCATGAGACCCCACTCCTCTGTGCTCAGCCTGTTATACCCCCTGAGACCCCACTCCTCTGTGCACAGCCTGTTATACCCCCGAGTTCCCACTCCTCTGTTCACAGCCTGTTATACCCCCCTGAGACCCCACTCCTCTGTGCACAGCCTGTTATACCTTCTGAGGCCCCACTCCTCTGTGCACAGCCTGTTTTACCCCTCTGAGACCCCACTCCTCTGTGCACAGCCTGTTATACCCCTCTGAGACCCCACTCCTCTGTGCACAGCCTGTTATACCCCCTGGGACCCCACTCCCCTGTCCACAGCCTCCTATACCCCCCTGAGACCCCACTCCTCTGTGCACAGCCTGTTATACCCCCTGAGACCCCACTCCTCTGTGCACAGCCTGTTATACACCCTGAGAACACACTCCGCTGTGCACAGACTGCTATACTCCTCTGAGACCCCACTCCTCTGTGCACAGCCTATTATACCCCATGAGACCCCACTCCTCTGTGCACAGCCTGTTATACCCCCTGAGGCCCCACTCCTCTGTGCACAGCCTGTTATACTCCCTGAGACCCCACTCCTCTGTGCACAGCCTGTTATACCCCCTGAGGCCCCACTCCTCTGTTCACAGCCTGTGATACCCCCCTGAGACCCCACTCCTCTGTGCACAGCCTGTTATACCCCCTGAGACCCCACTCCTCTGTGCACAGCCTGTTATACCCCCTGAGGCCCCACTCCTCTGTGCACAGCCTGTTATACCCCCCTGAGACCCCAATCCTCTGTGCACAGCCTGTTATACCCCTCTGAGACCCCACTCCTCTGTGCACAGCCTGTTATACCCACTGAGACCCCACTCCTCTGTGCACAGCCTGTTATACCCCCCTGAGACCCCACTCCTCTGTGCACAGCCTGTTATACCCCCCTGAGACCCCACTCCTCTGTGCACAAACTGTTATACCCCACTGAGACCCCACTCCTCTGTGCACAGCCTGTTATACCCCCTGAGACCCCACTCCTCTCTGCACAGCCTGTTATACCCCCTGAGGCCCCACTCCTCTGTGCACAGCCTGGTATACCCCCCTGAGACCCCACTCCTCTTTGCACAGCCCGTTGTACCCCTCTGTGTGCCCACTCCTCTGTGCACAGCAGGTTATGTCCCCCTGAGGCCCCCCTCCTCTCTTCACAGCCTGCTATACCCCCCTGAGGCCCCACTCCTCTGTGCACAGCCTGTTATACCCCTCTGAGACCCCACTCCTCTGTGCACAGCCTGTTATACCCCCTGAGACCCCACTCCTCTGTGCACAGCCTGTTATACACCCTGAGACCACACTCCTCTGTGCACAGACTGCTACACCCCTCTGAGACCCCACTCCTCTGTGCACAGCCTGTTATACCCCATGAGACCCCACTCCTCTGTGCACAGCCTGTTATCCCCCCTGAGGCCCCACTCCTCTGTGCACAGACTGTTATACCCCTCTGAGACCCCACTCCTCTGTGCACAGCCTATTATGCCCCATGAGACCCCACTCCTCTGTGCACAGCCTGTTATACCCCCCGAGACCCCACTCCTCTGTGCACAGCCTGTTATACCCCCTGAGACCCCACTCCTCTGTGCACAGCCTGTTATACCCCCCTGAGACCCCACTCCTCTGTGCACAGCCTGTTATACCCCCCTGAGACCCCACTCCTCTGTGCACAGCCTGTTATACCCCCCTGAGTCCCCACTCCTCTGTGCACAGCCTGTTGTACCCCTCTGAGACCCCACTCCTCTGTGCACAGCCTGTTATACCCCCCTGAGACCCCACTCTTTTGTGCACAGCCTTTTATACCCTCTGAGACCCCACTCCTCTGTGCACAGCCTATTATACCCCATGAGACCCCCACTCCTCTGTGCACAGCCTGTTATACCCCCTGAGACCCCACTCCTCTGTGCACAGCCTGTTATACCCCCTGAGGCCCCACTCCTCTGTGCACAGCCTGTTATACCCCCCTGAGACCCCAATCCTCTGTGCACAGCCTGTTATACCCCTCTGAGACCCCACTCCTCTGTGCACAGCCTGTTATACCCCCTGAGACCCCACTCCTCGGTCCACAGGCTGTTATACCCCCCTGAGACCCCATTCCTCTGTGCACAGCCTGTTATACCCCCTGAGACCCCACTCCTCTGTGCACAGCCTGTTATACCCCCTGAGTCCCCACTCCTCTGTGCACAGCCTGTTATACCCCCCTGAGACCCCACTCCTCTGGGCACAGCCTGTTTTACCCCTCTGAGACCCCATTCCTCTGTGCACAGCCCGTTTTACCCCCTGAGACCCCACTCCTCTGTGCACAGCCTGTTACACCCCCTGAGGCCCCACTCCTCTGTCCACAGCCTGTTATCCCCCTCTGACACCCCACTCCTCTGTGCCCAGCCTGTTATCCCCCCTGAGACCCCACTCCTCTGTGCACAGCCTGTTATACCCCCCTGAGACCCCACTCCTCTGTGCACAGCCTGTTATACCCTCTGAGACCCCACTCCTCTGTGCACAGCCTGTTATACCCCCTGAGGCCCTACTCCTCTGTGCACAGCCTGTTATACCCCCCTGAGACCCCACTCCTCTGTGCACAGCCTGTTATACCCCTCTGAGACCCCATTCCTCTGTGCACAGCCTGTTATACCCCCTGAGACCCCACTTCTCTGTGCACAGCCTGTTATACCCCCTGAGGCCCCACTCCTCTGTGCACAGCCTGTTTTCCCCCCTGAGACCCCACTCCTCTGTGCACAGCCTGTTATACCCCTCTGAGACCCCATTCCTCTGTGCACAGCCTGTTATACCCCCTGAGACCCCACTCCTCTGTGCACAGCCTGTTATACCCCCCTGAGACCCCACTCCTCTGTGCACAGCCTGTTATACCCCCTGAGACCCCACTCCTCTGTGCACAGCCTGTTATACCCCCTGAGGCCCCACTCCTCTGTGCACAGCCTGTTATACCCCCCTGAGACCCCACTCCTCTGTGCACAGCCTGTTATACCCCTCTGAGACCCCATTCCTCTGTGCACAGCCTGTTTTCCCCCTGAGACCCCACTCCTCTGTGCACAGCCTGTTATACCCCTTGAGGCTCCACTCCTCTGTGCCCACTCTGTTATACCCCCTTACCCCCCACTCCTCTGTGCACAGCCTTTTATACTCCCCTGAGACCCCACTCCTCTGTGCACAGCCTGTTATACCCCTCTGAGACCCCATTCCTCTGTGCACAGCCTGTTATACCACCTGAGACCCCACTCCTCTGTGCACAGCCTATTATACCCCCTGAGACCCCACTCCTCTGTGCACAGCCTGTTATACCCCCTGAGGCCCCACTCCTCTGTGCACAGCCTGTTATACCCCCTGAGACCCCACTCCTCTGTGCACAGCCTGTTATACCCCCCTGAGACCCCACTCCTCTGTGCACAGCCTGTTATTCCCCCTGAGACCCCACTCCTCTGTGCACAGCCTGTTATACCCCCTGAGGCCCTACTCCTCTGTGCACAGCCTGTTATACCCCCCTGAGACCCCACTCCTCTGTGCACAGCCTGTTATACCCCTCTGAGACCCCATTCCTCTGTGCACAGCCTGTTATACCCCCTGAGACCCCACTTCTCTGTGCACAGCCTGTTATACCTCCTGAGGCCCCACTCCTCTGTGCACAGCCTGTTATACCCCCCTGAGACCCCACTCCTCTGTGCACAGCCTGTTATACCCCTCTGAGACCCCATTCCTCTGTGCACAGCCTGTTATACCCCCTGAGACCCCACTCCTCTGTGCACAGCCTGTTTTACACCCTGAGACCACACTCCTCTGTGCACAGACTGCTATACCCCTCTGAGAACCCAGTCCTCTGTGCACAGCCTATTATACCCCATGAGACCCCACTCCTCTGTGCACAGCCTGTTATACCCCCTGAGGCCCCACTCCTCTGTGCACAGACTGTTATACCCCCTGAGACCCCACTCCTCTGTGCACGGCCTGTTATACCCCCCTGAGACCCCACTCCTCTGTGCACAGTCTGTTATACCCCCTGAGGCCCCACTCCTCTGTGCACAGACTGTTATACCCCTCTGAGACCCCACTCCTCTGTGCACAGCCTATTATACCCCATGAATCTCCACTCCTCTGTGCAGAGCGTGTTATACCTTCCTGAGACCACACTCTTCTGTGCACAGCCTGTTATACCTTCTGAGACCCCACTTCTCTGTGCCCAGCCTGTTATACCCCACAGAGACCCCACTCCTCTGTGCACAGCCTGTTTTACCCCCCTGAGACCCCACTCCTCTGTGCACAGCCTGTTATACCCCCTGAGACCCCACTCCTCTGTGCACAGACTGTTATACCCCCTGAGACCCCACTCCTCTGTGCACAGCCTGTTACACCTCCTGAGGCCCCACTCCTCTGTGCACAGCCTGTTATACCCCCCTGAGACCCAACTCCTCTGTGCACAGCCTGTTATACCCCCCTGATACCCCACTCTTCTGTGCACAGCCTGTTATACCCCCTGAGACCCCACTCCTCTGTGCACAGCCTGTTATACCCTCTGAAACCCCACTCCTCTGTGCACAGCCTGTTTTACCCCATGAGATCCCACTCCTCTGTGCACAGCCTGTTATACCCCACTGAGACCCCATTCCTCTGTGCACAGCCTGTTATACCCCCTGAGACCCCACTCCTCTGTGCACAGCCTGTTATACCCCCTGAGGCCCCACTCCTCTGTGCACAGCCTGTTATTTTCCCCTGAGACCCCACTCCTCTGTGCACAGCCTGTTATACCCCTCTGAGACCCCATTCCTCTGTGCACAGCCTGTTTTCCCCCTGAGACCCCACTCCTCTGTGCACAGCCTGTTATACCCCCTGAGGCCCCACTCCTCTGTGCACAGCCTGTTATACCCCTCTGAGACCCCATTCCTCTGTGCACAGCCTGTTATACCCCCTGAGACCCCACTCCTCTGTGCACAGCCTGTTATACCCCCCTGAGGCCCCACTCCTCTGTGCACAGCCTGTTATACCCCCTGAGGCCCCACTCCTCTGTGCACAGCCTGTTATACCCCTCTGAGACCCCATTCCTCTGTGCACAGCCTGTTATACCCCCTGAGACCCCACTCCTCTGTGCACAGCCTGTTATACCCCTCTGAGACCCCATTCCTCTGTGCACAGCCTGTTATACCCCCCTGAGGCCCCACTCCTCTGTGCACAGCCTGTTATCCTCCCCTGAGACCCCACTCCTCTGTGCACACCCTGTTATACCCCTCTGAGACCCCATTCCTCTGTGCACAGCCTGTTATACCCCCTGAGACCCCACTCCTCTGTGCACAGCCTATTATACCCCCTGAGACCCCACTCCTCTGTGCACAGCCTGTTATACCCCCTGAGGCCCCACTCCTCTGTGCACAGCCTGTTATACCCCCTGAGACCCCACTCCTCTGTGCACAGCCTGTTATACCCCCCTGAGACCCCACTCCTCTCTGCCCAGCCTGTTATACCCCCTGAGACCCCACTACTCTGTGCACAGCCTGTTATACCCCCTGAGGCCCTACTCCTCTGTGCACAGCCTGTTATACCCCCCTGAGACCCCACTCCTCTGTGCACAGCCTGTTATACCCCTCTGAGACCCCATTCCTCTGTGCACAGCCTGTTATACCCCCTGAGACCCCACTTCTCTGTGCACAGCCTGTTATACCTCCTGAGGCCCCACTCCTCTGTGGACACCCTGGTATACCCCCCTGAGACCCCACTCCTCTGTGCACAGCCTGTTATACCCCTCTGAGACCCCATTCCTCTGTGCACAGCCTGTTATACCCCCTGAGACCCCACTCCTCTGTGCACAGCCTGTTTTACACCCTGAGACCACACTCCTCTGTGCACAGACTGCTATACCCCTCTGAGACCCCACTCCTCTGTGCACAGCCTATTATACCCCATGAGACCCCACTCCTCTGTGCACAGCCTGTTATACCCCCTGAGGCCCCACTCCTCTGTGCACAGACTGTTATACCCCCTGAGACCCCACTCCTCTGTGCACGGCCTGTTATACCCCCCTGAGACCCCACTCCTCTGTGCACAGTCTGTTATACCCCCTGAGGCCCCACTCCTCTGTGCACAGACTGTTATACCCCTCTGAGACCCCACTCCTCTGTGCACAGCCTATTATACCCCATGAGACCCCACTCCTCTGTGCACAGCCTGTTATACCTTCCTGAGACCCCACTCTTCTGTGCACAGCCTGTTATACCCCCTGAGACCCCACTTCTCTGTGCACAGCCTGTTATACCCCCCAGAGACCCCACTCCTCTGTGCACAGCCTGTTTTACCCCCCTGAGACCCCACTCCTCTGTGCACAGCCTGTTATACCCCCTTGAGGCCCCACTCCTCTGTGCACAGCCTGTTATACCCCCTTGAGGCCCCACTCCTCTGTGCACAGCCTGTTATACCCCCTGAGAACCCACTCTTCTGTGCACAGCCTGTTATACCCCCCTGAGACCCCACTTCTCTGTGCACAGCCTGTTATACCCCCTGAGGCCCCACTCCTCTGTGCACAGCCTGTTATACCCCCCTGAGACCCCACTCCTCTGTGCTCAGACTTTTATACCCCCCTGAGACCCCACTCCTCTGTGCACAACCTGTTATACCCCCTGAGACCCCACTTTTCTGTGCACAGCCTGTTATACCCCCCTGAGACCCCACTCCTCTGTGCACAGACTTTTATACCCCCCTGAGACCCCACTCCTCTGTGCACAGCCTGTTATACCCCCTGAGACCCCACTCCTCTGTGCACAGCCTGTTATACCCCCTGAGACCACAGTCCTCTGTGCACAGCCTGTTATACCCCCTGAGACCCCACTCCTCTGTGCACAGCCTGTTATACCCCCCTGAGACCCCACTCCTCTGTGCACAGCCTGTTTTACCCCTCTGAGACCCCACTTCTCTGTGCACAGCCTTTTATACCCCCCTGAGACCCCACCCCTCTGTTTACAGCCTTTTATACCCCCTGAGACCCCACTCCTCTGTGCACAGCCTGTTATACCCCCCTGAGACCCCACTCCTCTGTGCATGGCCTGTTTTACCCCTCTGAGACCCCACTCCTCTGTGCACAGACTGTTATACCCCCCTGAGACCCCACTCCTCTGTGCACAGCCTGTTATACCCCCTGAGACCACAGTCCTCTGTGCACAGCCTGTTATACCCCCTGAGACCCCACTCCTCTGTGCACAGCCTGTTATACCCCCCTGAGACCCCACTCCTCTTTGCATTGCCTGTGATACCCCCTGAGACCCCACTCCTCTGTGCACAGCCTGTTATACCCCCCTGAGACCCCACTCCTCTGTGCACGGCCTGTTACACCCCTCTGAGACCCCACTCCTCTGTGCACAGCCTGTTATACCCCCTGAGACCCCACTCCTCTGTGCACAGCCTGTTATACCCCTGAGACCACAGTCCTCTGTGCACAGCCTGTTATACCCCCTGAGACCCCACTCCTCTGTGCACAGCCTGTTATACCCCCCTGAGACCCCACTCCTCTGTGCACGGCCTGTTATACCCCCCTGAGACCCCACTCCTCTGTGCACAGCCTGTTATACCCCCTGAGACCCCACTCCTCTGTGCACAGCCTGTTATACCCCCCTGAGACCCCACTCCTTTGTGCACGGCCTGTTTTACCCCTCTGAGACCCCACTCCTTTGTGCACACCCTGTTATACCCCCCTGAGACCCCACTCCTCTGTGCACAGCCTGTTATACCACCCTGAGACCCCACTCCTCTGTGCACAGCCTGTTATTCCCATCTGAGACCCCACTCCTCAGTGCACAGCCTGTAATACCCCCCTGAGACCACAGTCCTCTGTGCACGGCCTGGTATTCCCCCTGAGACCCCACTCCTCTGTGCACAGGCTGTTATACCCCCTGAGACCCCACTCCTCTGTGCACAGCCTGTTATACCCCCATGAGACCCCACTCCTATGGGCACAGCCTGTTATACCCCCTGAGACCCCACTCCTCTGTGCACAGCCTGTTATACCCCCTGAGACCCCACTCCTCTGTGCACAGCCTGTTATACCCCCTGAGACCCCACTCATCTGTGCACAGTCTGTTATACCCCCTGAGACCCCACTCCTCTGTGCACAGCCTATTATACCCCCCTGAGACCCCACCCCTCTGTGCACAGCCTGTTATACCCCCTGAGACCCCACTCCTCTGTGCACAGCCTGTTATCCCCCCCTGACCCCCCCCTCCTCTGTGCCCAGCCTGTTATCCCCCCCTGAGCCCCCGCCCCTCTGTGCACAGCCTGTTATACCCCCTGAGACCCCACTCCTCTGTGCACAGCCTGTTATACCCCCTTGAGGCCCCACTCCTCTGTGCACAGCCTGTTATACCCCCTGAGAACCCACTCTTCTGTGCACAGCCTGTTATACCCCCCTGAGACCCCACTTCTCTGTGCACAGCCTGTTATACCCCCTGAGGCCCCACTCCTCTGTGCACAGCCTGTTATACCCCCCTGAGACCCCACTCCTCTGTGCACAGACTTTTATACCCCCCTGAGACCCCACTCCTCTGTGCACAACCTGTTATACCCCCTGAGACCCCACTTTTCTGTGCACAGCCTGTTATACCCCCCTGAGACCCCACTCCTCTGTGCACAGACTTTTATACCCCCCTGAGACCCCACTCCTCTGTGCACAGCCTGTTATACCCCCTGAGACCCCACTCCTCTGTGCACAGCCTGTTATACCCCCTGAGACCACAGTCCTCTGTGCACAGCCTGTTATACCCCCTGAGACCCCACTCCTCTGTGCACAGCCTGTTATACCCCCCTGAGACCCCACTCCTCTGTGCACAGCCTGTTTTACCCCTCTGAGACCCCACTTCTCTGTGCACAGCCTTTTATACCCCCCTGAGACCCCACCCCTCTGTTTACAGCCTTTTATACCCCCTGAGACCCCACTCCTCTGTGCACAGCCTGTTATACCCCCCTGAGACCCCACTCCTCTGTGCATGGCCTGTTTTACCCCTCTGAGACCCCACTCCTCTGTGCACAGACTGTTATACCCCCCTGAGACCCCACTCCTCTGTGCACAGCCTGTTATACCCCCTGAGACCACAGTCCTCTGTGCACAGCCTGTTATACCCCCTGAGACCCCACTCCTCTGTGCACAGCCTGTTATACCCCCCTGAGACCCCACTCCTCTTTGCATTGCCTGTGATACCCCCTGAGACCCCACTCCTCTGTGCACAGCCTGTTATACCCCCCTGAGACCCCACTCCTCTGTGCACGGCCTGTTACACCCCTCTGAGACCCCACTCCTCTGTGCACAGCCTGTTATACCCCCTGAGACCCCACTCCTCTGTGCACAGCCTGTTATACCCCTGAGACCACAGTCCTCTGTGCACAGCCTGTTATACCCCCTGAGACCCCACTCCTCTGTGCACAGCCTGTTATACCCCCCTGAGACCCCACTCCTCTGTGCACGGCCTGTTATACCCCCCTGAGACCCCACTCCTCTGTGCACAGCCTGTTATACCCCCTGAGACCCCACTCCTCTGTGCACAGCCTGTTATACCCCCCTGAGACCCCACTCCTTTGTGCACGGCCTGTTTTACCCCTCTGAGACCCCACTCCTTTGTGCACACCCTGTTATACCCCCCTGAGACCCCACTCCTCTGTGCACAGCCTGTTATACCACCCTGAGACCCCACTCCTCTGTGCACAGCCTGTTATTCCCATCTGAGCCCCCACTCCTCAGTGCACAGCCTGTAATACCCCCCTGAGACCACAGTCCTCTGTGCACAGCCTGTTATACCCCCTGAGACCCCACTCCTCTGTGCACAGGCTGTTATACCCCCTGAGACCCCACTCCTCTGTGCACAGCCTGTTATACCCCCCTGAGACCCCACTCCTATGGGCACAGCCTGTTATACCCCCTGAGACCCCACTCCTCTGTGCACAGCCTGTTATACCCCCTGAGACCCCACTCCTCTGTGCACAGCCTGTTATACCCCCTGAGACCCCACTCATCTGTGCACAGTCTGTTATACCCCCTGAGACCCCACTCCTCTGTGCACAGCCTATTATACCCCCCTGAGACCCCACCCCTCTGTGCACAGCCTGTTATACCCCCTGAGACCCCACTCCTCTGTGCACAGCCTGTTATACCCCCCTGAGACCCCACTCCTCTGTGCACAGCCTGTTATACCCCCCTGAGACCCCGACCCTCTGTGCACAGCCTGTTATACCCCCTGAGACCCCACTCCTCTGTGCACAGCCTGTTATACCCCCCTGAGACCCCACTCCTCTGTGCACAGCCTGTTATACCCCCTGAGGCCCCACTCCTCTGTGCACAGACTGTTATACCCCTCTGAGACCCCACTCCTCTGTGCACAGCCTATTATGCCCCATGAGACCCCACTCCTCTGTGCACAGCCTGTTATCCCCCCGGAGCCCCCACTCCTCTGTGCACAGCCTGTTATACCCCCTGAGACCCCACTCCTCTGTGCACAGCCTGTTATACCCCCCTGAGACCCCACTCCTCTGTGCACAGCCTGTTATACCCCCTGAGACCCCACTCCTCTGTGCACAGCCTGTTATACACCCTGAGACCACACTCCGCTGTGCACAGACTGCTATACCCCTCTGAGACCCCACTCCTCTTTGCCCAGCCTATTATCCCCCATGACACCCCACTCCTCTGTGCACAGCCTGTTATACCCCCTGAGGCCCCACTCCTCTGTGCACAGCCTAATATACCCCCCTGAGACCCCAGTCCTCTGTGCCCAGCCTGTTATACCCCTCTGAGACCCCACTCCTCTGTGCACAGCCTGTTATACCCCTCTGAGACCCCACTCCTCTGTGCACAGCCTGTTATACCCCCTGAGACCCCACTCCTCTGTGCACAGCCTGTTATACCCCCCTGAGACCCCACTCCTCTGTGCACAGCCTGTTATACCCCCTGAGACCCCACTCCTCTGTGCACAGCCTGTTATACACCCTGAGACCACACTCCGCTGTGCACAGACTGCTATACCCCTCTGAGACCCCACTCCTCTGTGCACAGCCTATTATACCCCATGAGACCCCACTCCTCTGTGCACAGCCTGTTATACCCCCTGAGGCCCCACTCCTCTGTGCACAGCCTGTTATACTCCCTGAGACCCCACTCCTCTGTGCACAGCCTGTTATACCCCCTGAGGCCCCACTCCTCTGTTCACAGCCTGTTATACCCCCCTGAGACCCCACTCCTCTGTGCACAGCCTGTTATACCCCCTGAGACCCCACTCCTCTGTGCACAGCCTGTTATACCCCCTGAGGCCCCACTCCTCTGTGCACAGCCTGTTATACCCCCCTGAGACCCCAATCCTCTGTGCACAGCCTGTTATACCCCTCTGAGACCCCACTCCTCTGTGCACAGCCTGTTATACCCACTGAGACCCCACTCCTCTGTGCACAGCCTGTTATACCCCCCTGAGACCCCACTCCTCTGTGCACAGCCTGTTATACCCCCCTGAGACCCCACTCCTCTGTGCACAAACTGTTATACCCCACTGAGACCCCACTCCTCTGTGCACAGCCTGTTATACCCCCTGAGACCCCACTCCTCTCTGCACAGCCTGTTATACCCCCTGAGGCCCCACTCCTCTGTGCACAGCCTGTTATACCCCCATGAGGCCCCACTCCTCTGTGCACAGCCTGTTATACCCCCTGAGGCCCCACTCCTCTGTGCACAGCCTGTTATACCCCTCTGAGACCCCACTCCTCTGTGCACAGCCTGTTATACCCCCTGAGACCCCACTCCTCTGTGCACAGCCTGTTATACACCCTGAGACCACACTCCTCTGTGCACAGACTGCTACACCCCTCTGAGACCCCACTCCTCTGTGCACAGCCTGTTATACCCCATGAGACCCCACTCCTCTGTGCACAGCCTGTTATACCCCATGGGGCCCCACTCCTCTGTGCACAGACTGTTATACCCCTCTGACACCCAACTCCTCTGTGCACAGCCTATTATGCCCCATGAGCCCCCACTCCTCTGTGCACAGCCTGTTATACCCCCCGAGACCCCACTCCTCTGTGCACAGCCTGTTATACCCCCTGAGACCCCACTCCTCTGTGCACAGCCTGTTATACCCCCCTGAGACCCCACTCCTCTGTGCACAGCCTGTTATACCCCCCTGAGACCCCACTCCTCTGTGCACAGCCTGTTATACCCCCCTGAGTCCCCACTCCTCTGTGCACAGCCTGTTGTACCCCTCTGAGACCCCACTCCTCTGTGCACAGCCTGTTATACCCCCCTGAGACCCCACTCTTTTGTGCACAGCCTTTTATACCCTATGAGACCCCACTCCTCTGTGCACAGCCTATTATACCCCATGAGACCCCACTCCTCTGAGCACAGCCTTTTATACCCCCTCTGACCCCACTCCTCTGTGCCCAGCCTCTTATACCCCACTGAGACCCCATTCCTCTGTGCACAGCCTGTTATACCCCCTGAGACCCCACTCCTCTGTGCACAGCCTGTTATACCCCCTGAGACCCCACTCCTCTGTGCACAGCCTGTTATACCCCACTGAGACCCCATTCCTCTGTGCACAGCCTGTTATACCCCCTGAGACCCCACTCCTCTGTGCACAGCCTGTTCTTTTCCCCTGACACCCCACTCCTCTGTGCACAGCCTGTTATACCCCTCTGAGACCCCATTCCTCTGTGCACAGCCTGTTATACCCCCTGAGACCCCACTCCTCTGTGCACAGCCTGTTATACCCCTCTGAGACCCCATTCCTCTGTGCACAGCCTGTTATACCCCCTGAGACCCCACTCCTCTGTGCACAGCCTGTTATACACCCTGAGACCCCACTCCTCTGTGCACAGCCTGTTATACCCCCTGAGGCCCCACTCCTCTGTGCACAGCCTGTTATACCCCCTGAGACCCCACTCCTCTGTGCAGAGCCTGTTATACTCCCCTGAGACCCCACTCCTCTGTGCACAGCCTGTTATACACCCTGAGACCCCACTCCTCTGTGCACAGCCTGTTATACCCCCTGAGGCCCTACTCCTCTGTGCACAGCCTGTTATACACCCCTGAGACCCCACTCCTCTGTGCACAGCCTGTTATACCCCCCTCAGACCCCATTCCTCTGTGCACAGCGTGTTAGACCCCCTGAGACCCCACTTCTCTGTGCACAGCCTGTTATACCTCCTGAGGCCCCACTCCTCTGTGCACAGCCTGTTATACCCCTCTGAGACCCCATTCCTCTGTGCACAGCCTGTTATACCCCCTGAGACCCCACTTCTCTGTACACAGCCTGTTTTACACCCTGAGACCACACTCCTCTGTGCACAGACTGCTATACCCCTCTGAGCCCCCACTCCTCTGTGCACAGCCTATTATACCCCATGAGACCCCCCTCCTCTGTGCACAGCCTGTTATACCCCCTGAGGCCCCACTCCTCTGTGCACAGACTGTTATACCCCCTGAGACCCCACTCCTCTGTGCACGGCCTGTTATACCCCCCTGAGACCCCACTCCTCTGTGCACAGTCTGTTATAACCCCTGAGGCCCCACTCCTCTGTGCACAGACTGTTATACCCCTCTGAGACCCCACTCCTCTGTGCACAGCCTATTATACCCCATGAGACCCCACTCCTCTGTGCACAGCCTGTTATACCTTCCTGAGACCCCACTCTTTTGTGCACAGCCTGTTATACCCCCTGAGACCCCACTTCTCTGTGCACAGCCTGTTATACCCCCCAGACACCCCACTCCTCTGTGCACAGCCTGTTTTACCCCCCTGAGACCCCACTCCTCTGTGCACAGCCTGTTATACCCCCTTGAGGCCCCACTCCTCTGTGCACAGCCTGTTATACCCCCTTGAGGCCCCACTCCTCTGTGCACAGCCTGTTATACCCCCTGAGACCCCACTCTTCTGTGCACAGCCTGTTATACCCCCCTGAGACCCCACTTCTCTGTGCACAGCCTGTTATACCCCCTGAGGCCCCACTCCTCTGTGCACAGCCTGTTATACCCCCCTGAGACCCCACTCCTCTGTGCACAGACTTTTATACCCCCCTGAGACCCCACTTCTCTGTGCACAACCTGTTATACCCCCTGAGACCCCACTTTTCTGTGCACAGCCTGTTATACCCCCCTGAGACCCCACTCCTCTGTGCACAGACTTTTATACCCCCCTGAGACCCCACTCCTCTGTGCACAGCCTGTTATACCCCCTGAGACCCCACTCCTCTGTGCACAGCCTGTTAGACCCCCTGAGACCACAGTCCTCTGTGCACAGCCTGTTATACCCCCTGAGACCCCACTCCTCTGTGCACAGCCTGTTATACCCCCCTGAGACCCCACTCCTCTGTGCACAGCCTGTTTTACCCCCTGAGACCCCACTTCTCTGTGCACAGCCTTTTATACCCCCCTGAGACCCCACCCCTCTGTTTACAGCCTGTTATACCCCCTGAGACCCCACTCCTCTGTGCACAGCCTGTTATACCCCCCTGAGACCCCACTCCTCTGTGCATGGCCTGTTTTACCCCTCTGAGACCCCACTCCTCTGTGCACAGACTGTTATACCCCCCTGAGACCCCACTCCTCTGTGCACAGCCTGTTATACCCCCTGAGACCACAGTCCTCTGTGCACAGCCTGTTATACCCCCTGAGACCCCACTCCTCTGTGCACAGCCTGTTATACCCCCCTGAGACCCCACTCCTCTTTGCACAGCCTGTGATACCCCCTGAGACCCCACTCCTCTGTGCACAGCCTGTTATACCCCCCTGAGACCCCACTCCTCTGTGCACGGCCTGTTACACCCCTCTGAGACCCGACTCCTCTGTGCACAGCCTGTTATACCCCCTGAGACCCCACTCCTCTGTGCACAGCCTGTTATACCCCTGAGACCACAGTCCTCTGTGCACAGCCTGTTATACCCCCTGAGACCCCACTCCTCTGTGCACAGCCTGTTATACCCCCCTGAGACCCCACTCCTCTGTGCACGGCCTGTTATACCCCCCTGAGACCCCACTCCTCTGTGCACAGCCTGTTTTACCCCCTGAGACCCCACTCCTCTGTGCACAGCCTGTTATACCCCCCTGAGACCCCACTCCTTTGTGCACGGCCTGTTTTACCCCTCTGAGACCCCACTCCTTTGTGCACACCCTGTTATACCCCCCTGAGACCCCACTCCTCTGTGCACAGCCTGTTATACCCCCCTGAGACCCCACTCCTCTGTGCACAGCCTGTTATTCCCATCTGAGACCCCACTCCTCAGTGCACAGCCTGTAATACCCCCCTGAGACCACAGTCCTCTGTGCACAGCCTGTTATACCCCCTGAGACCCCACTCCTCTGTGCACAGGCTGTTATAGCCCCTGAGACCCCACTCCTCTGTGCACAGCCTGTTATACCCCCCTGAGACCCCACTCCTATGGGCACAGCCTGTTATACCCCCTGAGACCCCACTCCTCTGTGCACAAAGTGTTATGCCCCCTGAGACCCCATTCATCTGTGCACAGCCTGTTATACCCCCTGAGACCCCACTCCTCTGTGCACAGCCTGTTATACCCCCTGAGACCCCACTCATCTGTGCACAGTCTGTTATACCCCCTGAGACCCCACTCCTCTGTGCACAGCCTATTATACCCCCCTGAGACCCCACCCCTCTGTGCACAGCCTGTTATACCCCCTGAGACCCCACTCCTCTGTGCACAGCCTGTTATACCCCCTGAGACCCCACTCCTCTGTGCACAGCCTGTTATACCCCCCTGAGACCCCAGTCCTCTGTGCCCAGCCTGTTATACCCCCCTGAGACCCCACTCCTCTGTGCACAGCTTGTTATACCCCCCTGAGGCCCCACTCCTCTGTGCACAGCCTGTTTTACCCCTCTGAGACCCCACTCCTCTGTGCACAGCCTTTTTATACCCCCCTGAGACCCCACCCCTCTGTGTACAGCCTGTTATACCCCCTGAGACCCCACTCCTCTGTGCACAGCCTTTTATACCCCCCTGAGACCCCACCCCTCTGTGTACAGCCTGTAATACCCCCTGAGACCCCACTCCTTTGGGCACAGCCTGTTATACCCCCTGAGACCCCACTCTTCTGTGCACAGCCTGGTATACCCCCTGAGCCCCCACTCTTCTGTGCACAGCCTGTTATACCCCCCTGAGACCCCACTCTTCTGTGCACAGCCTATTATACCCCCTGAGACCCCACTCTTCTGTGCACAGCCTGTTATTCCCCCTGAGACCACACTCCTTTGGGCACAGCCTGTTATACCCCCTGAGACCGCACTCTTCTGTGCAGAGCCTGTTATACCCCCCTGAGACCCCACTCTTCTGTGCACAGCCTATTATACCCCCTGAGACCCCACTCTTCTGTGCACAGCCTGTCATACCCCCTGAAACCCGACTCTTCTCTGCACAGCCTGTTATACCCCCCTGAGACCCCACTCATCTGTGCACAGCCTATTATACCCCCTGCGACCCCACTCTTCTGTGCACCGCCTCTTATTACCCCTGCGACCACAGTCCCTTGGGCACCGCCTGTTATACCCCCTGAGACCCCACTCCTCTGTGCACAGCCTGTTATACCCCCTGAGACCCCACTCTTCTGTCCACAGCCTGTTATACCCCCTGAGACCCCACTCCTCTGTACACAGCCTGTTATACCCCCCTGAGACCGCACTCCTCTGTGCACAGCCTGTTATACCCCCTGAGACCCCACTCCTCTGTGCACAGCCTGTTATACCCCCTGAGACCCCACTCTTCTGTCCACAGCCTGTTATACCCCCCTGAGACCCCACTCTTCTGTGCACAGACTGTTATACCCCCTAAGACCCCACTCCTCTGTGCACAGCCTGTTATACCCCCTGAGACCCCACTTTTCTGTGCACAGCCTGTTATACCCCCCTGAGACCCCACTCCTCTGTGCACAGCCTGTTATACCCCCTGAGACCCCACTCCTCTGTGCACAGCCTGTTATACCCCCTGAGACCCCACTCTTCTGTCCACAGCCTGTTATACCCCCCTGAGACCCCACTCTTCTGTGCACAGACTGTTATACCCCCTAAGACCCCACTCCTCTGTGCACAGCCTGTTATACCCCCTGAGACCCCACTTTTCTGTGCACAGCCTGTTATACCCCCCTGAGACCCCACTCCTCTGTGCACAGCCTGTTATACCCCCTGAGACCACAGTCCTCTGTGCATGGCCTGTTATACCCCCCTGAGACCCCACTCCTCTGTGCACAGCCTGTTATACCCCCCTGAGACCCCACTCCTCTGTGCACAGCCTGTTTTACCCCCCTGAGACCCCACCTCTCTGTGCCCAGCCTTTTATACCCCCCTGAGACCCCACCCCTCTGTGTACAGCCTGTTATACCCCCTGAGACCCCACTCCTCTGTGCACAGCCTGTTATACCCCCTGAGACCCCACTCCTCTGTGCATGGCCTGTTCTACCACCCTGAGACCCCACTCCTCTTTGCACAGCCTGTGATACCCCCTGAGACCCCACTCCTCTGTGCACAGCCTGTTATACCCCCCTGAGACCCCACTCCTCTGTGCACGGCCTGTTTTACCCCTCTGAGACCCCACTCCTCTGTGAACAGACTGTTATACCCCCCTGAGACCCCACTCCTCTGTGCACAGCCTGTTATACCCCCTGAGACCACAGTCCTCTGTGCACAGCCTGTTATACCCCCTGAGACCCCACTCCTCTGTGCACAGCCTGTTATACCCCCCTGAGACCCCACTCCTCTTTGCACAGCCTGTGATACCCCCTGAGACCCCACTCCTCTGTGCACAGCCTGTTATACCCCCCTGAGACCCCACTCCTCTGTGCACGGCCTGTTACACCCCTCTGAGACCCCACTCCTCTTTGCACAGCGTGTTATACCCCCTGAGACCCCACTCCTCTGTGCACAGCCTGTTATACCCCCTGAGACCACAGTCCTCTGTGCACAGCCTGTTATACCCCCTGAGACCCCACTCCTCTGTGCACAGCCTGTTATACCCCCCTGAGACCCCACTCCTCTGTGCACGGCCTGTTATACCCCCCTGAGACCCCACTCCTCTGTGCACAGCCTGTTATACCCCCTGAGACCCCACTCCTCTGTGCACAGCCTGTTATACCCCCCTGAGACCCCACTCCTTTGTGCACGGCCTGTTTTACCCCTCTGAGACCCCACTCCTTTGTGCACAGCCTGTTATACCCCCCTGAGACCCCACTCCTCTGTGCACAGCCTGTTATACCCATCTGAGACCCCACTCCTCAGTGCACAGCCTGTTATACCCCCCTGAGACCACAGTCCTCTGTGCACAGCCTGTTATACCCCCTGAGACCCCACTCCTCTGTGCACAGGCTGTTATACCCCCTGAGACCCCACTCCTCTGTGCACAGCCTGTTATACCCCCCTGAGACCCCACTCCTATGGGCACAGCCTGTTATACCCCCTGAGACCCCACTCCTCTGTGCACAAGGTGTTATGCCCCCTGAGACCCCACTCATCTGTGCACAGCCTGTTATACCCCCTGAGACCCCACTCCTCTGTGCACAGCCTGTTATACCCCCTGAGACCCCACTCATCTGTGCACAGTCTGTTATACCCCCTGAGACCCCACTCCTCTGTGCACAGCCTATTATACCCCCTGAGACCCCACTCTTCTGTGCACAGCCTGTTATACCCCCTGAGACCACACTCCTTTGGGCACAGCCTGTTTTTTCCCCCTGAGACCGCACTCTTCTGTGCAGAGCCTGTTATACCCCCCTGAGACCCCACTCTTCTGTGCACAGCCTATTATACCCCCTGAGACCCCACTCTTCTGTGCACAGCCTGTCATACCCCCTGAAACCCGACTCTTCTCTGCACAGCCTGTTATACCCCCCTGAGACCCCACTCTTCTGTGCACAGCCTATTATACCCCCTGAGACCCCACTCTTCTGTGCACAGCCTGTTCTACCCCCTGAGACCACAGTCCTTTGGGCACAGCCTGTTATACCCCCTGAGACCCCACTCCTCTGCGCCCTGCCTGTCATACCCCCCGAGACCCCCCTCGTCTGTCCACAGCCTGTTATACCCCCTGAGACCCCACTCCTCTGTGCACAGCCTGTTATACCCCCCTGAGACCGCACTCCTCTGTGCACAGCCTGTTATACCCCCTGAGACCCCACTCCTCTGTGCACAGCCTGTTATACCCCCTGAGACCCCACTCTTCTGTCCACAGCCTGTTATACCCCCCTGAGACCCCACTCTTCTGTGCACAGACTGTTATACCCCCTAAGACCCCACTCCTCTGTGCACAGCCTGTTATACCCCCTGAGACCCCACTTTTCTGTGCACAGCCTGTTATACCCCCCTGAGACCCCACTCCTCTGTGCACAGCCTGTTATACCCCCTGAGACCCCACTCCTCTGTGCACAGCCTGTTATACCCCCTGAGACCCCACTCTTCTGTCCACAGCCTGTTATACCCCCCTGAGACCCCACTCTTCTGTGCACAGACTGTTATACCCCCTAAGACCCCACTCCTCTGTGCACAGCCTGTTATACCCCCTGAGACCCCACTTTTCTGTGCACAGCCTGTTATACCCCCCTGAGACCCCACTCCTCTGTGCACAGCCTGTTATACCCCCTGAGACCCCACTTCTCTGTGCACAGCCTGTTATACCCCCTGAGACCACAGTCCTCTGTGCACAGCCTGTTATACCCCCTGAGACCCCACTCCTCTGTGCACAGCCTGTTATACCCCCCTGAGACCCCACTCCTCTGTGCACAGCCTGTTTTACCCCTCTGAGACCCCACTTCTCTGTGCACAGCCTTTTATACCCCCCTGAGACCCCACCCCTCTGTGTACAGCCTGTTATACCCCCTGAGACCCCACTCCTCTGTGCACAGCCTGTTATACCCCCTGAGACCCCACTCCTCTGTGCATGGCCTGTTATACCCCCCTGAGACCCCACTCCTCTTTGCACAGCCTGTGATACCCCCTGAGACCCCACTCCTCTGTGCACAGCCTGTTATACCCCCCTGAGACCCCACTCCTCTGTGCACGGCCTGTTATACCCCCTGAGACCCCACTCCTCTGTGCACAGCCTGTTATACCCCCCTGAGACCCCACTCCTCTGTGCACAGCCTGTTATACCCCCTGAGACCCCACTCCTCTGTGCACAGCCTGTTATACCCCCTGAGGCCCTACTCCTCTGTGCATAGCCTGTTATACCCCCCTGAGACCCCACTCCTCGATGCACAGCCTGTTATACCCCTCTGAGACCCCATTCCTCTGTGCACAGCCTGTTATACCCCCTGAGACCCCACTTCTCTGTGCACAGCCTGTTATACCTCCTGAGGCCCCACTCCTCTGTGCACAGCCTGGTATACCCCTCTGGGACCCCATTCCTCTGTGCCCAGCCTCTTATACCCCCTGAGCCCCCCCTCCTCTGTGCACAGCCTGTTTTACACCCTGAGACCACACTCCTCTGTGCACAGACTGCTATACCCCTCTGAGACCCCACTCCTCTGTGCACAGCCTATTATACCCCATGAGACCCCACTCCTCTGTGCACAGCCTGTTATACCCCCTGAGGCCCCACTCCTCTGTGCACAGACTGTTATACCCCCTGAGACCCCACTCCTCTGTGCACGGCCTGTTATACCCCCCTGAGACCCCACTCCTCTGTGCACAGTCTGTTATAACCCCTGAGGCCCCACTCCTCTGTGCACAGACTGTTATACCCCTCTGAGGCTCCACTCCTCTGTGCCCAGCCTATTATACTTCATGAGACCCCACTCCTCTGTGCACAGCCTGTTATACCTTCCTGAGACCCCACTCTTTTGTGCACAGCCTGTTATACCCCCTGAGACCCCACTTCTCTGTGCACAGCCTGTTATACCCCCCCAGACACCCCACTCCTCTGTGCACAGCCTGTTTTACCCCCCTGAGACCCCACTCCTCTGTGCACAGCCTGTTATACCCCCTTGAGGCCCCACTCCTCTGTGCACAGCCTGTTATACCCCCTTGAGGCCCCACTCCTCTGTGCACAGCCTGTTATACCCCCTGAGACCCCACTCTTCTGTGCACAGCCTGTTATACCCCCCTGAGACCCCACTTCTCTGTGCACAGCCTGTTATACCCCCTGAGGCCCCACTCCTCTGTGCACAGCCTGTTATACCCCCCTGAGACCCACACTCCTCTGTGCACAGACTTTTATACCCCCCTGAGACCCCACTTCTCTGTGCACAACCTGTTATACCCCCTGAGACCCCACTTTTCTGTGCACAGCCTGTTATACCCCCCTGAGACCCCACTCCTCTGTGCACAGACTTTTATACCCCCCTGAGACCCCACTCCTCTGTGCACAGCCTGTTATACCCCCTGAGACCCCACTCCTCTGTGCACAGCCTGTTAGACCCCCTGAGACCACAGTCCTCTGTGCACAGCCTGTTATACCCCCTGAGACCCCACTCCTCTGTGCACAGCCTGTTATACCCCCCTGAGACCCCACTCCTCTTGTGCACAGCCTGTTTTACCCCCCTGAGACCCCACTTCTCTGTGCACAGCCTTTTATACCCCCCCTGAGACCCCACCCCTCTGTTTACAGCCTGTTATACCCCCTGAGACCCCACTCCTCTGTGCACAGCCTGTTATACCCCCCTGAGACCCCACTCCTCTGTGCATGGCCTGTTTTACCCCTCTGAGACCCCACTCCTCTGTGCACAGACTGTTATACCCCCCTGAGACCCCACTCCTCTGTGCACAGCCTGTTATACCCCCTGAGACCACAGTCCTCTGTGCACAGCCTGTTATACCCCCTGAGACCCCACTCCTCTGTGCACAGCCTGTTATACCCCCCTGAGACCCCACTCCTCTTTGCACAGCCTGTGATACCCCCTGAGACCCCACTCCTCTGTGCACAGCCTGTTATACCCCCCTGAGACCCCACTCCTCTGTGCACGGCCTGTTACACCCCTCTGAGACCCGACTCCTCTGTGCACAGCCTGTTATACCCCCTGAGACTCCACTCCTCTGTGCACAGCCTGTTATACCCCTGAGACCACAGTCCTCTGTGCACAGCCTGTTATACCCCCTGAGACCCCACTCCTCTGTGCACAGCCTGTTATACCCCCCTGAGACCCCACTCCTCTGTGCACGGCCTGTTATACCCCCCTGAGACCCCCACTCCTCTGTGCACAGCCTGTTATACCCCCTGAGACCCCACTCCTCTGTGCACAGCCTGTTATACCCCCCTGAGACCCCACTCCTTTGTGCACGGCCTGTTTTACCCCTCTGAGACCCCACTCCTTTGTGCACACCCTGTTATACCCCCCTGAGACCCCACTCCTCTGTGCACAGCCTGTTATACCACCCTGAGACCCCACTCCTCTGTGCACAGCCTGTTATTCCCATCTGAGACCCCACTCCTCAGTGCACAGCCTGTAATACCCCCCTGAGACCACAGTCCTCTGTGCACAGCCTGTTATACCCCCTGAGACCCCACTCCTCTGTGCACAGGCTGTTATACCCCCTGAGACCCCACTCCTCTGTGCACAGCCTGTTATACCCCCCTGAGACCCCACTCCTATGGGCACAGCCTGTTATACCCCCCTGAGACCCCACTCCTCTGTGCACAAAGTGTTATGCCCCCTGAGACCCCATTCATCTGTGCACAGCCTGTTATACCCCCTGAGACCCCACTCCTCTGTGCACAGCCTGTTATACCCCCTGAGACCCCACTCATCTGTGCACAGTCTGTTATACCCCCTGAGACCCCACTCCTCTGTGCACAGCCTATTATACCCCCCTGAGACCCCACCCCTCTGTGCACAGCTGTTATACCCCCTGAGACCCCACTCCTCTGTGCACAGCCTGTTATACCCCCTGAGACCCCACTCCTCTGTGCACAGCCTGTTATACCCCCCTGAGACCCCAGTCCTCTGTGCCCAGCCTGTTATACCCCCCCTGAGACCCCACTCCTCTGTGCACAGCTTGTTATACCCCCCTGAGGCCCCACTCCTCTGTGCACAGCCTGTTTTTACCCCTCTGAGACCCCACTCCTCTGTGCACAGCCTTTTATACCCCCCTGAGACCCCACCCCCCTCTGTGTACAGCCTGTTATACCCCCTGAGACCCCACCCCTCTGTGTACAGCCTGTAATACCCCCTGAGACCCCACTCCTTTGGGCACAGCCTGTTATACCCCCTGAGACCCCACTCTTCTGTGCACAGCCTGTTATACCCCCTGAGACCCCACTCTTCTGTGCACAGCCTGTTATACCCCCCTGAGACCCCACTCTTCTGTGCACAGCCTATTATACCCCCCTGAGACCCCACTCTTCTGTGCACAGCCTGTTATTCCCCCTGAGACCACACTCCTTTGGGCACAGCCTGTTATACCCCCTGAGACCGCACTCTTCTGTGCAGAGCCTGTTATACCCCCCTGAGACCCCACTCTTCTGTGCACAGCCTATTATACCCCCTGAGACCCCACTCTTCTGTGCACAGCCTGTCATACCCCCTGAAACCCGACTCTTCTCTGCACAGCCTGTTATACCCCCCTGAGACCCCACTCTTCTGTGCACAGCCTATTATACCCCCTGAGACCCCACTCTTCTGTGCACAGCCTGTTATACCCCCTGAGACCACAGTCCTTTGGGCACAGCCTGTTATACCCCCTGAGACCCCACTCCTCTGTGCACAGCCTGTTATACCCCCTGAGACCCCACTCTTCTGTCCACAGCCTGTTATACCCCCTGAGACCCCACTCCTCTGTACACAGCCTGTTATACCCCCCTGAGACCCCACTCCTCTGTGCACAGCCTGTTATACCCCCTGAGACCCCACTCCTCTGTGCACAGCCTGTTATACCCCCTGAGACCCCCACTCTTCTGTCCACAGCCTGTTATACCCCCCTGAGACCCCACTCTTCTGTGCACAGACTGTTATACCCCCTAAGACCCCACTCCTCTGTGCACAGCCTGTTATACCCCCTGAGACCCCACTTTTCTGTGCACAGCCTGTTATACCCCCCCTGAGACCCCACTCCTCTGTGCACAGCCTGTTATACCCCCTGAGACCCCACTCCTCTGTGCACAGCCTGTTATACCCCCTGAGACCCCACTCTTCTGTCCCCAGCCTCTTATACCCCCCCTGAGACCCCACTCTTCTGTGCACAGACTGTTATACCCCCTAAGACCCCACTCCTCTGTGCACAGCCTGTTATACCCCCTGAGACCCCACTTTTCTGTGCACAGCCTGTTATACCCCCCTGAGACCCCACTCCTCTGTGCACAGCCTGTTATACCCCCTGAGACCACAGTCCTCTGTGCATGGCCTGTTATACCCCCCCTGAGACCCCACTCCTCTGTGCACAGCCTGTTATACCCCCCCTGAGACCCCACTCCTCTGTGCACAGCCTGTTTTACCCCTCTGAGACCCCACTTCTCTGTGCACAGCCTTTTATACCCCCCTGAGACCCCACCCCTCTGTGTACAGCCTGTTATACCCCCTGAGACCCCACTCCTCTGTGCACAGCCTGTTATACCCCCTGAGACCCCACTCCTCTGTGCATGGCCTGTTATACCCCGCTGAGACCCCACTCCTCTTTGCACAGCCTGTGATACCCCCTGAGACCCCACTCCTCTGTGCACAGCCTGTTATACCCCCCTGAGACCCCACTCCTCTGTGCACGGCCTGTTTTACCCCTCTGAGACCCCACTCCTCTGTGAACAGACTGTTATACCCCCCTGAGACCCCACTCCTCTGTGCACAGCCTGTTATACCCCCTGAGACCACAGTCCTCTGTGCACAGCCTGTTATACCCCCTGAGACCCCACTCCTCTGTGCACAGCCTGTTATACCCCCCTGAGACCCCACTCCTCTTTGCACAGCCTGTGATACCCCCTGAGACCCCACTCCTCTGTGCACAGCCTGTTATACCCCCCTGAGACCCCCACTCCTCTGTGCACGGCCTGTTACACCCCTCTGAGACCCCACTCCTCTTTGCACAGCGTGTTATACCCCCTGAGACCCCACTCCTCTGTGCACAGCCTGTTATACCCCCTGAGACCACAGTCCTCTGTGCACAGCCTGTTATACCCCCTGAGACCCCACTCCTCTGTGCACAGCCTGTTATACCCCCCTGAGACCCCACTCCTCTGTGCACGGCCTGTTATACCCCCCTGAGACCCCACTCCTCTGTGCACAGCCTGTTATACCCCCTGAGACCCCACTCCTCTGTGCACAGCCTGTTATACCCCCCTGAGACCCCACTCCTTTGTGCACGGCCTGTTTTACCCCTCTGAGACCCCACTCCTTTGTGCACAGCCTGTTATACCCCCCTGAGACCCCACTCCTCTGTGCACAGCCTGTTATACCCATCTGAGACCCCACTCCTCAGTGCACAGCCTGTTATACCCCCCTGAGACCACAGTCCTCTGTGCACAGCCTGTTATACCCCCTGAGACCCCACTCCTCTGTGCACAGGCTGTTATACCCCCTGAGACCCCACTCCTCTGTGCACAGCCTGTTATACCCCCCTGAGACCCCACTCCTATGGGCACAGCCTGTTATACCCCCTGAGACCCCACTCCTCTGTGCACAAGGTGTTATGCCCCCTGAGACCCCACTCATCTGTGCACAGCCTGTTATACCCCCTGAGACCCCACTCCTCTGTGCACAGCCTGTTATACCCCCTGAGACCCCCACTCATCTGTGCACAGTCTGTTATACCCCCTGAGACCCCACTCCTCTGTGCACAGCCTATTATACCCCCTGAGACCCCACTCTTCTGTGCACAGCCTGTTATACCCCTGAGACCACACTCCTTTGGGCACAGCCTGTTTTTTCCCCCTGAGACCGCACTCTTCTGTGCAGAGCCTGTTATACCCCCCCTGAGACCCCACTCTTCTGTGCACAGCCTATTATACCCCCTGAGACCCCACTCTTCTGTGCACAGCCTGTCATACCCCCTGAAACCCGACTCTTCTCTGCACAGCCTGTTATACCCCCCTGAGACCCCACTCTTCTGTGCACAGCCTATTATACCCCCTGAGACCCCACTCTTCTGTGCACAGCCTGTTATACCCCCTGAGACCACAGTCCTTTGGGCACAGCCTGTTATACCCCCTGAGACCCCACTCCTCTGTGCACAGCCTGTTATACCCCCTGAGACCCCACTCTTCTGTCCACAGCCTGTTATACTCCTCTGTGCACAGCCTGTTATACCCCCCTGAGACCCCACTCCTCTGTGCACAGCCTGTTATACCCCCTGAGACCCCACTCCTCTGTGCACAGCCTGTTATACCCCCTGAGACCCCACTCTTCTGTCCACAGCCTGTTATACCCCCCTGAGACCCCACTCTTCTGTGCACAGACTGTTATACCCCCTAAGACCCCACTCCTCTGTGCACAGCCTGTTATACCCCCTGAGACCCCACTTTTCTGTGCACAGCCTGTTATACCCCCCTGAGACCCCACTCCTCTGTGCACAGCCTGTTATACCCCCTGAGACCCCACTCCTCTGTGCACAGCCTGTTATACCCCCTGAGACCCCACTCTTCTGTCCACAGCCTGTTATACCCCCCTGAGACCCCACTCTTCTGTGCACAGACTGTTATACCCCCTAAGACCCCACTCCTCTGTGCACAGCCTGTTATACCCCCTGAGACCCCACTTTTCTGTGCACAGCCTGTTATACCCCCCTGAGACCCCACTCCTCTGTGCACAGCCTGTTATACCCCCTGAGACCCCACTTCTCTGTGCACAGCCTGTTATACCCCCTGAGACCACAGTCCTCTGTGCACAGCCTGTTATACCCCCTGAGACCCCACTCCTCTGTGCACAGCCTGTTATACCCCCCTGAGACCCCACTCCTCTGTGCACAGCCTGTTTTACCCCTCTGAGACCCCACTTCTCTGTGCACAGCCTTTTATACCCCCCTGAGACCCCACCCCCTCTGTGTACAGCCTGTTATACCCCCTGAGACCCCACTCCTCTGTGCACAGCCTGTTATACCCCCTGAGACCCCACTCCTCTGTGCATGGCCTGTTATACCCCCCTGAGACCCCACTCCTCTTTGCACAGCCTGTGATACCCCCTGAGACCCCACTCCTCTGTGCACAGCCTGTTATACCCCCCTGAGACCCCACCCCTCTGTGCACGGCCTGTTTTACCCCCTCTGAGACCCCACTCCTCTGTGAACAGACTGTTATACCCCCCTGAGACCCCACTCCTCTGTGCACAGCCTGTTATACCCCCTGAGACCACAGTCCTCTGTGCACAGCCTGTTATACCCCCTGAGACCCCACTCCTCTGTGCACAGCCTGTTATACCCCCCTGAGACCCCACTCCTCTTTGCACAGCCTGTGATACCCCCTGAGACCCCACTCCTCTGTGCACAGCCTGTTATACCCCCCTGAGACCCCACTCCTCTGTGCACGGCCTGTTACACCCCTCTGAGACCCCACTCCTCTTTGCACAGCGTGTTATACCCCCTCGGACCCCCCTCCTCCGTGCACAGCCTGTTATACCCCCTGAGACCACAGTCCTCTGTGCACAGCCTGTTATACCCCCTGAGACCCCACTCCTCTGTGCCCAGCCTGTTATACCCCCCTGAGACCCCACTCCTCTGTGCACGGCCTGTTATACCCCCCTGAGACCCCACTCCTCTGTGCACAGCCTGTTATACCCCCTGAGACCCCACTCCTCTGTGCACAGCCTGTTATACCCCCCTGAGACCCCACTCCTTTGTGCACGGCCTGTTTTACCCCTCTGAGACCCCACTCCTTTGTGCACAGCCTGTTATACCCCCCTGAGACCCCACTCCTCTGTGCACAGCCTGTTATACCCATCTGAGACCCCACTCCTCAGTGCACAGCCTGTTATACCCCCCTGAGACCACAGTCCTCTGTGCACAGCCTGTTATACCCCCTGAGACCCCACTCCTCTGTGCACAGGCTGTTATACCCCCTGAGACCCCACTCCTCTGTGCACAGCCTGTTATACCCCCCTGAGACCCCACTCCTATGGGCACAGCCTGTTATACCCCCTGAGACCCCACTCCTCTGTGCACAAGGTGTTATGCCCCCTGAGACCCCACTCATCTGTGCACAGCCTGTTATACCCCCTGAGACCCCACTCCTCTGTGCACAGCCTGTTATACCCCCTGAGACCCCACTCATCTGTGCACAGTCTGTTATACCCCCTGAGACCCCACTCCTCTGTGCACAGCCTATTATACCCCCCTGAGACCCCACCCCTCTGTGCACAGCCTGTTATACCCCCTGAGACCCCACTCCTCTGTGCACAGCCTGTTATACCCCCTGAGACCCCACTCCTCTGTGCACAGCCTGTTATACCCCCCTGAGACCCCAGTCCTCTGTGCCCAGCCTGTTATACCCCCTGAGACCCCACTCCTCTGTGCTCAGCCTGTTATACCCCCCTGAGGCCCCACTCCTCTGTGCACAGCCTGTTTTACCCCTCTGAGACCCCACTCCTCTGTGCACAGCCTTTTATACCCCCCTGAGACCCCACCCCTCTGTGTACAGCCTGTTATACCCCCTGAGACCCCACCCCTCTGTGTACAGACTGTTATACCCCCTGAGCCCCCTCTCCTTTGGGCACAGCCTGTTATACCCCCTGAGACCCCACTCTTCTGTGCACAGCCTGTTATACCCCCTGAGACCCCACTCTTCTGTGCACAGCCTGGTATACCCCCCTGAGACCCCACTCTTCTGTGCACAGCCTATTATACCCCCTGAGACCCCACTCTTCTGTGCACAGCCTGTTATACCCCCTGAGACCACACTCCTTTGGGCACAGCCTGTTATACCCCCTGAGACCGCACTCTTCTGTGCAGAGCCTGTTATACCCCCCTGAGACCCCACTCTTCTGTGCACAGCCTATTATACCCACTGAGACCCCACTCTTCTGTGCACAGCCTGTTATACCCCCTGAAACCCGACTCTTCTCTGCACAGCCTGTTATACCCCCCTGAGACCCCACTCTTCTGTGCACAGCCTATTATACCCCCTGAGACCCGACTCTTCTGTGCACAGCCTGTTCTACCCCCTGAGACCACAGTCCTTTGGGCACAGCCTGTTATGCCCCCTGAGACCCCACTCCTCTGGGGACAGCCTGTTATACCCCCTTGAGGCCCCCTCTTCTGTCCACTGCCTGTAATACCCCCTGAGACCCCACTCCTCGGTGCACAGCCTGTTATACCCCCCTGAGACCCCACTCCTCTGTGCACAGCCTGTTATACCCCCTGAGACCCCACTCCTCTGTGCCCAGCCTGTTATACCCCCTGAGACCCCACTCTTCTGTCCACAGCCTGTTATACCCCCCTGAGACCCCACTCTTCTGTGCACAGACTGTTATACCCCCTAAGACCCCACTCCTCTGTGCACAGCCTGTTATACCCCCTGAGACCCCCCTCCTCTGTGCACAGCCTGTTATACCCCCTGAGGCCCCACTCCTCTGTGCACAGCCTGTTATACCCCCTGAGACCCCACTCCTCTGTGCACAGCCTGTTATACCCCCCTGAGACCCCACTCCTCTGTGCACAGCCTGTTATACCCCCTTGAGGCCCCACTCCTCTGTGCACAGCCTTTTATACCCTCTTTAGGCCCCACTCCTCTGTGCACAGCCTGTTATACCCCCTGAGACCCCACTCTTCTGTGCACAGCCTGTTATACCCCCCTGAGACCCCACTTCTCTGTGCACAGCCTGTTATACCCCCTTGAGGCCCCACTCCTCTGTGCACAGACTGTTATACCCCCCTGAGACCCCACTCCTCTGTGCACAACCTGTTATACCCCCTGAGACCCCACTTTTCTGTGCGCAGCCTGTTATACCCCCCTGAGACCCCACTCCTCTGTGCACAGCCTGTTATACCCCCCTGAGACCCCACTCCTCTGTGCACAGCCTGTTATACCCCCTGAGACCCCACTCCTCTGTGCACAGCCTGTTATACACCCTGAGACCACAGTCCTCTGTGCACAGCCTGTTATACCACCTGAGACCCCACTCCTCTGTGCACAGCCTGTTATACCCCCTGAGACCCCACTCCTCTGTGCACAGCCTGTTATACACCCTGAGACCCCACTCCTCTGTGCACAGCCTGTTATACCCCCTGAGACCCCCCTCCTCTGTGCACAGCCTGTTATACCCCCTGAGGCCCCACTTCTCTGTGCACAGCCTGTTATACCCCCTGAGACCCCACTCCTCTGTGCACAGCCTGTTATACCCCCCTGAGACCCCACTCCTCTGTGCACAGCCTGTTATACCCCCTTGAGGCCCCACTCCTCTGTGCACAGCCTGTTATACCCCCTTGAGGCCCCACTCCTCTGTGCACAGCCTGTTATACCCCCTGAGACCCCACTCTTCTGTGCACAGCCTGTTATACCCCCCTGAGACCCCACTTCTCTGTGCACAGCCTGTTATACCCCCTGAGACCCCACTCCTCTGTGCACAGACTGTTATACCCCCCTGAGACCCCACTCCTCTGTGCACAGACTGTTATACCCCCCTGAGACCCCACTCCTCTGTGCACAGCCTGTTATACCCCCTGAGACCCCACTCCTCTGTGCACAGCCTGTTATACACCCTGAGACCACAGTCCTCTGTGCACAGCCTGTTATACCACCTGAGACCCCACTCCTCTGTGCACAGCCTGTTATACCCCCCTGAGACCCCACTCCTCTGTGCACAGCCTGTTTTACCCCTCTGAGACCCCACTTCTCTGTGCACAGCCTTTTATACCCCCCTGAGACCCCACCCCTCTGTGTACAGCCTGTTATACCCCCTGAGACCCCACTCCTCTGCACATCCTGTTATACCCCCCTGAGACCCCACTCCTCTGTGCATGGCCTGTTTTACCCCTCTGAGACCCCACTCCTCTGTGCACAACCTGTTATACCCCCTGAGACCCCACTTTTCTGTGCGCAGCCTGTTATACCCCCCTGAGACCCCACTCCTCTGTGCACAGACTGTTATACCCCCCTGAGACCCCACTCCTCTGTGCACAGCCTGTTATACCCCCTGAGACCCCACTCCTCTGTGCACAGCCTGTTATACACCCTGAGACCACAGTCCTCTGTGCACAGCCTGTTATACCACCTGAGACCCCACTCCTCTGTGCACAGCCTGTTATACCCCCCTGAGACCCCACTCCTCTGTGCACAGCCTGTTTTACCCCTCTGAGACCCCACTTCTCTGTGCACAGCCTTTTATACCCCCCTGAGACCCCACCCCTCTGTGTACAGCCTGTTATACCCCCTGAGACCCCACTCCTCTGCACATCCTGTTAAACCCCCCTGAGACCCCACTCCTCTGTGCATGGCCTGTTTTACCCCTCTGAGACGCCACTCCTCTGTGCACAGACTGTTATACCCCCCTGAGACCCCACTCCACTGTGCACAGCCTGTTATACCCCCTGAGACCACAGTCCTCTGTGCACAGCCTGTTATACCCCCTGAGACCCCACTCCTCTGTGCACAGCCTGTTATACCCCCTGAGACCACAGTCCTCTGTGCACAGCCTGTTATACCCCCTGAGACCACACTCCTCTGTGCACAGCCTGTTATATCCCCCTGAGGCCCCACTCCTCTGTGCACAGCCTGTTATACCCCCTGAGACCCCACTCTTCTGTGCACAGCCTGTTATACCCCCCTGAGACCCCACTTCTCTGTGCACAGCCTGTTATACCCCCTGAGGCCCCACTCCTCTGTGCACAGCCTGTTATACCCCCCTGAGACCCCACTCCTCTGTGCACAGACTGTTATACCCCCCTGAGACCCCACTCCTCTGTGCACAACCTGTTATACCCCCTGAGACCCCACTCTTCTGTGCACAGCCTGTTATACCCCCCTGAGACCCCACTGCTCTGTGCACACACTGTTATACCCCCCTGAGACCCCACTCCTCTGTGCACAGCCTGTTTTACCCCCTGAGACCCCACTCCTCTGTGCACAGCCTGTTATACCCCCTGAGACCACAGTCCTCTGTGCACAGACTGTTATACCCCCTGAGACCCCACTCCTCTGTGCACAGCCTGTTATACCCCCCTGAGACCCCACTCCTCTGTGCACGGCCTGTTCTACCCCCCTGAGACCCCACTCCTCTGTGCACAGCCTGTTTTACCCCACTGAGACCCCACTTCTCTGTGCACAGCCTTTTATACCCCCCTGAGACCCCACCCCTCTGTGTACAGCCTGTTATACCCCCTGAGACCCCACTCCTCTGTGCACAGCCTGTTATACCCCCCTGAAACCCCACTCCTCTTTGCATGGCCTGTTATACCCCTCTGAGACCCCACTCCTCTGTGCACAGACTGTTACACCCCCCTGAGACCCCACTCCTCTGTGCACAGCCTGTTATACCCCCTGAGACCACAGTCCTCTGTGCAAAGCCTGTTATACCCCCTCAGACCCCACTCCTCTGTGCACAGCCTGTTTTACCCCCCTGAGACCCCACTCCTCTGTGCACAGCCTGTTATACCCCTGAGACCCCACTCCTCTGTGCACAGCCTGTTATACCCCCCTGAGACCCCACTCTTCTGTGCACGGCCTGTTATACCACTCTGAGACCCCACTCCTCTGTGCACAGCCTGTTATACCCCCTGAGACCCCACTCCTCTGTGCACAGCCTGTTATACCCCCTGAGACCACAGTCCTCTGTGCACAGCCTGTTATACCCCCTGAGACCCCACTCCTCTGTGCACAGCCTGTTATACCCCCCTGAGACCCCAATCCTCTGTGCACGGCCTGTTATACCCCCCTGAGACCCCACTCCTCTGTGCACGGCCTGTTATACCTTCTGAGACCCCACTCCTCTGTGCACAGCCTGTTATACCCCCCTGAGACCCCACTCCTCTCTGCACAGACTGTTATACCCCCCTGAGACCCCACCCCTCTGTGTACAGCCTGTTATACCCCCTGAGACCCCACTCCTCTGTGCACAGCCTGTTATACCCCCCTGAGAGCCCACTCCTCTGTGCACGGCCTGTTATTCCCCTCTGAGACCCCACTCCTTTGTGCACACCCTGTTATACCCCCCTGAGACCCCACTCCTCTGTGCACAGCCAGTTATACCCCCCTGAGACCCAACTCCTCTGTGCACAGCCTGTTATACCCATCTGAGACCCCCCTCCTCAGTGCACAGCCTGTTATACCCCCCTGAGACCACAGTCCTCTGTGCACAGCCTGTTATACCCCCTGAGACCCCACTCCTCTGTGCACAGGCTGTTATACCCCCTGAGACCCCACTCCTCTGTGCACAGGCTGTTATACCCCCCTGAGACCCCACTCCTCTGGGCACAGCCTGTTATACCCCCTGAGACCCCACTCCTCTGTGCACAGAGTGTTATGCCCCCTGAGACCTCACTCCTCTGTGCACAGCCTGTTATACCCCCTGAGACCCCACTCCTCTGTGCACAGCCTGTTATACCCCCCTGAGACCCCACTCCTCTGTGCACAGCCTGTTATACCCCCTGAGACCCCACTCCTCTGTGCACAGCCTGTTATACCCCCTGAGACCACAGTCCTCTGTGCACAGCCTGTTATACCCCCTGAGACCCCACTCCTCTGTGCACAGCCTGTTATACCCCCCTGAGACCCCACTCCTCTGTGCACGGCCTGTTATACCCCCCTGAGACCCCTCTCCTCTGTGCACAGCCTGTTTTACCCCTCTGAGACCCGACTCCTCTGTGCACAGCCATTTATACCCCCCTGAGACCCCACCCCTCTGTGTACAGCCTGTTATACCCCCTGAGACCCCACTCCTCTGTGCACAGCCTGTTATACCCCCCTGAGACCCCACTCCTCTGTGCATGGCAGGTTATACCCCTCTGAGACCCCACTCCTCTGTGCACAGACTGTTATACCCCCCTGAGACCCCACTCCTCTGTGCACAGCCTGTTATACCCCCTGAGACCACAGTCCTCTGTGCACAGCCTGTTATACCCCCTGAGACCCCACTCCTCTGTGCACAGCCTGTTATACCCCCCTGAGACCCCACTCCTCTGTGCACAGCCTGTTATACCCCTTGAGACCCCACTCCTCTGTGCACAGCCTGTTATACCCCCCTGAGACCCCACTCCTCTGTGCACGGCCTGTTATACCCCTCTGAGACCCATCTCCTCTGTGCACAGCCTGTTATACCCCCCGTGACCCCACTCCTCTGTGCACACCCTCTTATACCCCCCTGAGACCCCACTCCTCTGTGCACGGCCTGTAATACCCCCCTGAGACCCCACTCCTCTATGCACAGCCTATTATACCCCCTGAGACCCCACTCCTCTGTGCACAGCCTGTTATACCCCCCTGAGACCCCACTCCTCTGTGCACAGCCTTTTATACCCCCCTGAGACCCCACCCCTCTGTGTACAGCCTGTTTTACCCCCTGAGACCCCACTCCTCTGTGCACAGCCTGTTATACCCCCCTGAGACCCCAATCCTCTGTGTACGGCCTGTTATACCCCTCTGAGACCCCACTCCTTTGTGCACACCCTGTTATACCCCCCTGAGACCCAACTCCTCTGTGCACAGCCTGTTATACCCCCCTGAGACCCCACTCCTCTGTGCACAGCCTTTTATACCCCCCTGAGACCCCACTCCTCTGTGCACAGCCTGTTATACCCCCTGAGACCCCACTCCTCTGTGCACAGCCTGTTATACCCCCTGAGACCCGACTCCTCTGTGCACAGCCATTTATACCCCCCTGAGACCCCACCCCTCTGTGTTCAGCCTGTTATACCCCCTGAGACCCCACTCCTCTGTGCACAGCCTGTTATACCCCCCTGAGACCCCACTCCTCTGTGCATGGCAGGTTATACCCCTCTGAGACCCCACTCCTCTGTGCACAGACTGTTATACCCCCCTGAGACCCCACTCCCCTGTGCACAGCCTCTTATACCCCCTGGAACCACAGTCCTCTGTGCACAGCCTGTTATACCCCCTGAGACCCCACTCCTCTGTGCACAGCCTGTTATACCCCCTGAGGCCCCACTTCTCTGTGCACAGCCTGTTATACCCCCTGAGACCCCACTCCTCTGTGCACAGCCTGTTATACCCCCCTGAGACCCCACTCCTCTGTGCACAGCCTGTTATACCCCCTTGAGGCCCCACTCCTCTGTGCACAGCCTGTTATACCCCCTTGAGGCCCCACTCCTCTGTGCACAGCCTGTTATACCCCCTGAGACCCCACTCTTCTGTGCACAGCCTGTTATACCCCCCTGAGACCCCACTTCTCTGTGCACAGCCTGTTATACCCCCTGAGACCCCACTCCTCTGTGCACAGACTGTTATACCCCCCTGAGACCCCACTCCTCTGTGCACAGACTGTTATACCCCCCTGAGACCCCACTCCTCTGTGCACAGCCTGTTATACCCCCTGAGACCCCACTCCTCTGTGCACAGCCTGTTATACACCCTGAGACCACAGTCCTCTGTGCACAGCCTGTTATACCACCTGAGACCCCACTCCTCTGTGCACAGCCTGTTATACCCCCCTGAGACCCCACTCCTCTGTGCACAGCCTGTTTTACCCCTCTGAGACCCCACTTCTCTGTGCACAGCCTTTTATACCCCCCTGAGACCCCACCCCTCTGTGTACAGCCTGTTATACCCCCTGAGACCCCACTCCTCTGCACATCCTGTTATACCCCCCTGAGACCCCACTCCTCTGTGCATGGCCTGTTTTACCCCTCTGAGACCCCACTCCTCTGTGCACAACCTGTTATACCCCCTGAGACCCCACTTTTCTGTGCGCAGCCTGTTATACCCCCCTGAGACCCCACTCCTCTGTGCACAGACTGTTATACCCCCCTGAGACCCCACTCCTCTGTGCACAGCCTGTTATACCCCCTGAGACCCCACTCCTCTGTGCACAGCCTGTTATACACCCTGAGACCACAGTCCTCTGTGCACAGCCTGTTATACCACCTGAGACCCCACTCCTCTGTGCACAGCCTGTTATACCCCCCTGAGACCCCACTCCTCTGTGCACAGCCTGTTTTACCCCTCGGAGACCCCACTTCTCTGTGCACAGCCTTTTATACCCCCCTGAGACCCCACCCCTCTGTGTACAGCCTGTTATACCCCCTGAGACCCCACTCCTCTGCACATCCTGTTATACCCCCCTGAGACCCCACTCCTCTGTGCATGGCCTGTTTTACCCCTCTGAGACCCCACTCCTCTGTGCACAGACTGTTATACCCCCCTGAGACCCCACTCCACTGTGCACAGCCTGTTATACCCCCTGAGACCACAGTCCTCTGTGCACAGCCTGTTATACCCCCTGAGACCCCACTCCTCTGTGCACAGCCTGTTATACCCCCTGAGACCACAGTCCTCTGTGCACAGCCTGTTATACCCCCTGAGACCACACTCCTCTGTGCACAGCCTGTTATATCCCCCTGAGGCCCCACTCCTCTGTGCACAGCCTGTTATACCCCCTGAGACCCCACTCCTCTGTGCACAGCCTGTTATACCCCCCTGAGACCCCACTCCTCTGTGCACAGCCTGTTATACCCCTTGAGACCCCACTCCTCTGTGCACAGCCTGTTATACCCCCCTGAGACCCCACTCCTCTGTGCACGGCCTGTTATACCCCTCTGAGACCCATCTCCTCTGTGCACAGCCTGTTATACCCCCTGAGACCCCACTCCTCTGTGCACAGCCTGTTATACCCCCCTGAGACCCCACTCCTCTGTGCACGGCCTGTAATACCCCCCTGAGACCCCACTCCTCTATGCACAGCCTATTATACCCCCTGAGACCCCACTCCTCTGTGCACAGCCTGTTATACCCCCCTGAGACCCCACTCCTCTGTGCACAGCCTTTTATACCCCCCTGAGACCCCACCCCTCTGTGTACAGCCTGTTTTACCCCCTGAGACCCCACTCCTCTGTGCACAGCCTGTTATACCCCCCTGAGACCCCAATCCTCTGTGTACGGCCTGTTATACCCCTCTGAGACCCCACTCCTTTGTGCACACCCTGTTATACCCCCCTGAGACCCAACTCCTCTGTGCACAGCCTGTTATACCCCCCTGAGACCCCACTCCTCTGTGCACAGCCTTTTATACCCCCCTGAGACCCCACTCCTCTGTGCACAGCCTGTTATACCCCCTGAGACCCCACTCCTCTGTGCATTGCCTGTTATACCCCCTGAGACCCGACTCCTCTGTGCACAGCCATTTATACCCCCCTGAGACCCCACCCCTCTGTGTTCAGCCTGTTATACCCCCTGAGACCCCACTCCTCTGTGCACAGCCTGTTATACCCCCCTGAGACCCCACTCCTCTGTGCATGGCAGGTTATACCCCTCTGAGACCCCACTCCTCTGTGCACAGACTGTTATACCCCCCTGAGACCCCACTCCTCTGTGCACAGCCTGTTATACCCCCTGAGACCACAGTCCTCTGTGCACAGCCTGTTATACCCCCTGAGACCCCACTCCTCTGTGCACAGCCTGTTATACCCCCTGAGGCCCCACTTCTCTGTGCACAGCCTGTTATACCCCCTGAGACCCCACTCCTCTGTGCACAGCCTGTTATACCCCCCTGAGACTCCACTCCTCTGTGCACAGCCTGTTATTCCCCCTTGAGGCCCCACTCCTCTGTGCACAGCCTGTTATCCCCCCTTGAGGCCCCCCTCGTCTGTGCCCAGCCTGTTATACCCCCTGAGACCCCACTCTTCTGTGCACAGCCTGTTATACCCCCCTGAGACCCCACTTCTCTGTGCACAGCCTGTTATACCCCCTGAGACCCCACTCCTCTGTGCACAGACTGTTATACCCCCCTGAGACCCCACTCCTCTGTGCACAGACTGTTATACCCCCCTGAGACCCCACTCCTCTGTGCACAGCCTGTTATACCCCCTGAGACCCCACTCCTCTGTGCACAGCCTGTTATACACCCTGAGACCACAGTCCTCTGTGCACAGCCTGTTATACCACCTGAGACCCCACTCCTCTGTGCACAGCCTGTTATACCCCCCTGAGACCCCACTCCTCTGTGCACAGCCTGTTTTACCCCTCTGAGACCCCACTTCTCTGTGCACAGCCTTTTATACCCCCCTGAGACCCCACCCCTCTGTGTACAGCCTGTTATACCCCCTGAGACCCCACTCCTCTGCACATCCTGTTATACCCCCCTGAGACCCCACTCCTCTGTGCATGGCCTGTTTTACCCCTCTGAGACCCCACTCCTCTGTGCACAACCTGTTATACCCCCTGAGACCCCACTTTTCTGTGCGCAGCCTGTTATACCCCCCTGAGACCCCACTCCTCTGTGCACAGACTGTTATACCCCCCTGAGACCCCACTCCTCTGTGCACAGCCTGTTATACCCCCTGAGACCCCACTCCTCTGTGCACAGCCTGTTATACACCCTGAGACCACAGTCCTCTGTGCACAGCCTGTTATACCACCTGAGACCCCACTCCTCTGTGCACAGCCTGTTATACCCCCCTGAGACCCCACTCCTCTGTGCACAGCCTGTTTTACCCCTCGGAGACCCCACTTCTCTGTGCACAGCCTTTTATACCCCCCTGAGACCCCACCCCTCTGTGTACAGCCTGTTATACCCCCTGAGACCCCACTCCTCTGCACATCCTGTTATACCCCCCTCAGACCCCACTCCTCTGTGCATGGCCTGTTTTACCCCTCTGAGACCCCACTCCTCTGTGCACAGACTGTTATACCCCCCTGAGCCCCCACTCCACTGTGCACAGCCTGTTATACCCCCTGAGACCACAGTCCTCTGTGCACAGCCTGTTATACCCCCTGAGACCCCACTCCTCTGTGCACAGCCTGTTATACCCCCTGAGACCACAGTCCTCTGTGCACAGCCTGTTATACCCCCTGAGACCACACTCCTCTGTGCACAGCCTGTTATATCCCCCTGAGGCCCCACTCCTCTGTGCACAGCCTGTTATACCCCCTGAGACCCCACTCTTCTGTGCACAGCCTGTTATACCCCCCTGAGACCCCACTTCTCTGTGCACAGCCTGTTATACCCCCTGAGGCCCCACTCCTCTGTGCACAGCCTGTTATACCCCCCTGAGACCCCACTCCTCTGTGCACAGACTGTTATACCCCCCTGAGACCCCACTCCTCTGTGCACAACCTGTTATACCCCCTGAGACCCCACTCTTCTGTGCACAGCCTGTTATACCCCCCTGAGACCCCACTGCTCTGTGCACACACTGTTATACCCCCCTGAGACCCCACTCCTCTGTGCACAGCCTGTTTTACCCCCTGAGACCCCACTCCTCTGTGCACAGCCTGTTATACCCCCTGAGACCACAGTCCTCTGTGCACAGACTGTTATACCCCCTGAGACCCCACTCCTCTGTGCACAGCCTGTTATACCCCCCTGAGACCCCACTCCTCTGTGCACGGCCTGTTCTACCCCCCTGAGACCCCATTCCTCTGTGCACAGCCTGTTTTACCTCACTGAGACCCCACTTCTCTGTGCACAGCCTTTTATTCCCCCCTGAGACCCCACCCCTCTGTGTACAGCCTGTTATACCCCCTGAGACCCCACTCCTCTGTGCACAGCCTGTTATACCCCCCTGAAACCCCACTCCTCTTTGCATGGCCTGTTATACCCCTCTGAGACCCCACTCCTCTGTGCACAGACTGTTACACCCCCCTGAGACCCCACTCCTCTGTGCACAGCCTGTTATACCCCCTGAGACCACAGTCCTCTGTGCAAAGCCTGTTATACCCCCTGAGACCCCACTCCTCTGTGCACAGCCTGTTATACCCCCCTGAGACCCCACTCCTCTTTGCACAGCCTGTTATACCCCTGAGACCCCACTCCTCTGTGCACAGCCTGTTATACCCCCCTGAGGCCCCACTCTTCTGTGCACGGCCTGTTATTCCCCTCTGAGGCCCGACTCCTCTCTCCACAGCCTGTTATCCCCCCTGAGACCCCACTCCTCTGTGCACAGCCTGTTATACCCCCTGAGACCACAGTCCTCTGTGCACAGCCTGTTATACCCCCTGAGACCCCACTCCTCTGTGCACAGCCTGTTATACCCCCCTGAGACCCCAATCCTCTGTGCACGGCCTGTTATACCCCCCTGAGACCCCACTCCTCTGTGCACGGCCTGTTATACCTTCTGAGACCCCACTCCTCTGTGCACAGCCTGTTATACCCCCCTGAGACCCCACTCCTCTCTGCACAGACTGTTATACCCCCCTGAGACCCCACCCCTCTGTGTACAGCCTGTTATACCCCCTGAGACCCCACTCCTCTGTGCACAGCCTGTTATACCCCCCTGAGAGCCCACTCCTCTGTGCACGGCCTGTTATTCCCCTCTCAGACCCCCCTCCTTTGTGCACACCCTGCTATACCCCCCTGACACCCCTCTCCTCTGTGCACAGCCAGTTATCCCCCCCTGAGACCCAACTCCTCTGTGCACAGCCTGTTATCCCCATCTGAGACCCCCCTCCTCAGTGCACAGCCTGTTATACCCCCCTGAGACCACAGTCCTCTGTGCACAGCCTGTTATACCCCCTGAGACCCCACTCCTCTGTGCACAGGCTGTTATACCCCCTGAGACCCCACTCCTCTGTGCACAGGCTGTTATACCCCCCTGAGACCCCACTCCTCTGGGCACAGCCTGTTATACCCCCTGAGACCCCACTCCTCTGTGCACAGAGTGTTATGCCCCCTGAGACCTCACTCCTCTGTGCACACCCTGTTATACCCCCTGAGACCTCACTCCTCTGTGCACAGCCTGTTATCCCCCCCTGAGACCCCACTCCTCTGTGCACAGCCTGTTATACCCCCTGAGACCCCACTCCTCTGTGCACAGCCTGTTATACCCCCTGAGACAACAGTCCTCTGTGCACAGCCTGTTATACCCCCTGAGACCCCACTCCTCTGTGCACAGCCTGTTATACCCCCCTGAGACCCCACTCCTCTGTGCACGGCCTGTTATACCCCCCTGAGACCCCTCTCCTCTGTGCACAGCCTGTTTTACCCCTCTGAGACCCGACTCCTCTGTGCACAGCCATTTATACCCCCCTGAGACCCCACCCCTCTGTGTACAGCCTGTTATACCCCCTGAGACCCCACTCCTCTGTGCACAGCCTGTTATACCCCCCTGAGACCCCACTCCTCTGTGCATGGCAGGTTATACCCCTCTGAGACCCCACTCCTCTGTGCACAGACTGTTATTCCCCCCTGAGACCCCACTCCTCTGTGCACAGCCTGTTATACCCCCTGAGACCACAGTCCTCTGTGCACAGCCTGTTATACCCCCTGAGACCCCACTCCTCTGTGCACAGCCTGTTATACCCCCCTGAGACCCCACTCCTCTGTGCACAGCCTGTTATACCCCTTGAGACCCCACTCCTCTGTGCACAGCCTGTTATACCCCCCTGAGACCCCACTCCTCTGTGCACGGCCTGTTATACCCCTCTGAGACCCATCTCCTCTGTGCACAGCCTGTTATACCCCCTGAGACCCCACTCCTCTGTGCACAGCCTGTTATACCCCCCTGAGACCCCACTCCTCTGTGCACGGCCTGTTATACCCCCTGAGACAACAGTCCTCTGTGCACAGCCTGTTATACCCCCTGAGACCCCACTCCTCTGTGCACAGCCTGTTATACCCCCCTGAGACCCCACTCCTCTGTGCACAGCCTGTTATACCCCCCTGAGATTCCACTTCTCTGTGCACAGCCTGTTATACCCCCCTGAGGCCCCACTCCTCTGTGCACAGCCTGTTATACCCCCTGAGACCCCACTCTTCTCTGCACAGCCTGTTATACCCCCCTGAGACCCCACTTCTCTGTGCACAGCCTGTTATACCCCCTGAGGCCCCACTCCTCTGTGCACAGCCTGTTATAACCCCCTGAGACCCCACTCCTCTGTGCACAGACTGTTATACCCCCCTGAGACCCCACTCCTCTGTGCACAACCTGTTATACCCCCTGAGACCCCACTCTTCTGTTTACAGCCTGTTATACCCCCCTGAGACCCCACTCCTCTGTGCACAGACTGTTATACCCCCCTGAAACCCCATTCCTCTGTGCACAGCCTGTTATACCCCCTGAGACCCCACTCCTCTGTGCACAGCCTGTTATACCCCCTGAGACCACAGTCCTCTGTGCACAGCCTGTTATACCCCCTGAGACCCCACTCCTCTGTGCACAGCCTGTTATACCCCCCTGAGACCCCACTCCTCTGTGCACGGCCTGTTATACCCCTCTGAGACCCATCTCCTCTGTGCACAGCCTGTTATACCCCCTGAGACCCCACTCCTCTGTGCACAGCCTGTTATACCCATCTGAGACCCCCCTCCTCAGTGCACAGCCTGTTATACCCCCCTGAGACCACAGTCCTCTGTGCACAGCCTGTTATACCCCCTGAGACCCCTCTCATCTGTGCACAGCCTTTTATACCCCCCTGAGACCCCACCCCTCTGTGTACAGCCTGTTATACCCCCTGAGACCCCACTCCTCTGTGCACAGCCTGTTATACCCCCCTGAGACCCCACTCCTCTGTGCTCGGCCTGTTATACCCCTCTGAGACCCCACTCCTTTGTGCACACCCTGTTATACCCCCCTGAGACCCAACTCCTCTGTGCACAGCCTGTTATACCCCCCTGAGACCCCACTCCTCTGTGCACAGCCTGTTATACCCATCTGAGACCCCACTCCTCACTGCACAGCCTGTTATACCCCCCTGAGACCCCAATCCTCTGTGCACGGCCTGTTATACCCCCCTGAGACCCCACTCCTCTGTGCACGGCCTGTTATACCTTCTGAGACCCCACTCCTCTGTGCACAGCCTGTTATACCCCCCTGAGACCCCACTCCTCTCTGCACAGCCTTTTATACCCCCCTGAGACCCCACCCCTCTGTGTACAGCCTGTTATACCCCCTGAGACCCCACTCCTCTGTGCACAGCCTGTTATACCCCCCTGAGACCCCACTCCTCTGTGCACGGCCTGTTATTCCCCTCTGAGACCCCACTCCTTTGTGCACACCCCGTTATACCCCCCTGAGACCCCACTCCTCTGTGCACAGCCTGTTATACCCCCCTGAGACCCCACTCCTCTGTGCACAGCCTGTTATACCCATCTGAGACCCCCCCCTCCTCAGTGCACAGCCTGTTATACCCCCCTGAGACCACAGTCCTCTGTGCACAGCCTGTTATACCCCCTGAGACCCCACTCCTCTGTGCACAGGCTGTTATACCCCCTGAGACCCCACTCCTCTGTGAACAGGCTGTTATACCCCCCTGAGACCCCACTCCTCTGGGCACAGCCTGTTATACCCCCTGAGACCCCACTCCTCTGTGCACAGAGTGTTATGCCCCCTGAGACCTCTCTCCTCTGTGCACAGCCTGTTATACCCCCTGAGACCCCACTCCTCTGTGCACAGCCTGTTATACCCCCCTGAGACCCCACTCCTCTGTGCACAGCCTGTTATACCCCCTGAGACCCCACTCCTCTGTGCACAGCCTGTTATACCCCCTGAGACAACAGTCCTCTGTGCACAGCCTGTTATACCCCCTGAGACCCCACTCCTCTGTGCACAGCCTGTTATACCCCCCTTAGACCCCACTCCTCTGTGCAAGGCCTGTTATACCCCCCTGAGACCCCTCTCCTCTGTGCACAGCCTGTTTTACCCCTCTGAGACCCCACTCCTCTGTGCACAGCCTTGTATACCCCCCTGAGACCCCACCCCTCTGTGTACAGCCTGTTATACCCCCTGATACCCCACTCCTCTGTGCACAGCCTGTTATACCCCCCTGAGACCCCACTCCTCTGTGCATGGCCTGTTATACCCCTCTGAGACCCCACTCCTCTGTGCACAGACTGTTATACCCCCCTGAGACCCCACTCCTCTGTGCACAGCCTGTTATACCCCCTGAGACCACAGTCCTCTGTGCACAGCCTGTTGTACCCCCCTGAGACCCCACTCCTCTGTGCACAGCCTGTTATACCCCCCTGAGACCCCACTCCTCTGTACACAGCCTGTTATACCCCCTGAGACCCCACTCCTCTGTGCACAGCCTGTTATACCCCCCTGGTACCCCACTCCTCTGTGCACGGCCTGTTATACCCCTCTGAGACCCATCTCCTCTGTGCACAGCCTGTTATACCCCCTGAGACCCCACTCCTCTGTGCACAGCCTGTTATACCCCCATGAGACCCCACTCCTCTGTGCACGGCCTGTTATACCCCCCTGAGACCCCACTCCTCTGTGCACAGCCTGTTATACCCCCTGAGACCCCACTCCTCTGTGCACAGCCTGTTATACCCCCCTGAGACCCCACTCCTCTGTGCACAGCCTTTAATACCCCCCTGAGACCCCACCCCTCTGTGCACAGCCTGTTATACCCCCTGAGACCCCACTCCTCTGTGCACAGCCTGTTATACCCCCCTGAGACCCCACTCCTCTGTGCATGGCCTGTTATACCCCTCTGAGACCCCACTCCTTTGTGCACAACCTGTTATACCCCCCTGAGACCCAACTCCTCTGTGAACAGCCTGTTATACCCCCCTGAGACCCCACTCCTCTGTGCACAGCCTGTTATACCCATCTGAGACCCCACTCCTCACTGCACAGCCTGTTAAACCCCCATGAGACCACAGCCCTCTGTGCACAGCCTGTTATACCCCCTGAGACCCCACTCCTCTGTGCACAGGCTGTTATACCCCCTGAGACCCCACTCCTCTGTGCACAGCCTGTTATACCCCCCTGAGACCCCACTCCTATGGGCACACCCTGTTATACCCCCTGAGACCCCACTCCTCTGTGCACAAAGTGTTATGCCCCCTGAGACCCCACTCCTCTGTGCACAGCCTGTTATACCCCCTGAGACTCCACTCCTCTGTGCACAGCCTGTTATACCCCCTGAGAACCCTCTCATCTGTGCACAGTCTGTTATACCCCCTGAGACCCCACTCCTCTGAGCACAGCCTATTATACCCCCCTGAGACCCCACCCCTCTGTGCACAGCCTGTTATACCCCCTGAGACCCCACTCCTCTGTGCACAGCCTGTTATACCCCCTGAGACCCCACTCCTCTGTGCACAGCCTGTTATACCCCCCTGAGGCCCCACTCCTCTGTGCACAGCCTGTTATACCCCCTGAGACCCCACTCTTCTCTGCACAGCCTGTTATACCCCCCTGAGACCCCACTTCTCTGTGCACAGCCTGTTATACCCCCTGAGGCCCCACTCCTCTGTGCACAGCCTGTTATAACCCCCTGAGACCCCACTCCTCTGTGCACAGACTGTTATACCCCCCTGAGACCCCACTCCTCTGTGCACAACCTGTTATACCCCCTGAGACCCCACTCTTCTGTTTACAGCCTGTTATACCCCCCTGAGACCCCACTCCTCTGTGCACAGACTGTTATACCCCCCTGAAACCCCATTCCTCTGTGCACAGCCTGTTATACCCCCTGAGACCCCACTCCTCTGTGCACAGCCTGTTATACCCCCTGAGACCACAGTCCTCTGTGCACAGCCTGTTATACCCCCTGAGACCCCACTCCTCTGTGCACAGCCTGTTATACCCCCCTGAGACCCCACTCCTCTGTGCACGGCCTGTTATACCCCCCTGAGACCCCACTCCTCTGTGCACAGCCTGTTTTACCCCTCTGAGACCCCACTCCTCTGTGCACAGCCTTTTATACCCCCCTGTGACCCCACCCCTCTGTGTACAGACTGTTATACCCCCTGAGACCCCACTCCTCTGTGCACAGCCTGTTATACCCCCCTGAGACCCCACTCCTCTGTGCATGGCCTGTTATACCCCTCTGAGACCCCACTCCTCTGTGCACAGACTGTTATACCCACCTGAGCCCCCACTCCTCTGTGCACAGCCTGTTATACCCCCTGAGACCACAGTCCTCTGTGCACAGCCTGTTATACCCCCTGAGACCCCACTCCTCTGTGCACAGCCTGTTATACCCCCCTGAAACCCCACTCCTCTGTGCACAGCCTGTTATACCCCCTGAGACTCCACTCCTCTGTGCACAGCCTGTTATACCCCCCTGAGACCCCACTCCTCTGTGCACGGCCATTTATACCCCTCTGAGACCCGACTCCTCTGTGCACAGCCTGTTATACCCCCTGAGACCCCACTCCTCTGTGCACAGCCTGTTATACCCCCTGAGACCACAGTCCTCCGTGCACAGCCTGTTATACCCCCTGAGACCCCACTCCTCTGTGCACAGCCTGTTATCCCCCCCTGAGACCCCACTCCTCTGTGCACGGCCTGTTATACCCCCCTGAGACCCCACTCCTCTGTGCACAGCCTGTTTTACCCCTCTGAGACCGCACTTCTCTGTGTACAGCCTGTTATACCCCCTGAGACCCCACTCCTCTGTGCACAGCCTGTTATACCCCCCTGAGACCCCACTCCTCTGTGCACAGCCTTTTATACCCCCCTGAGACCCCACCCCTCTGTGTACAGCCTGTTATACCCCCTGAGACCCCACTCCTCTGTGCACAGCCTGTTATACCCCCCTGAGACCCCACCTCTCTGTGCACAGCCTGTTATACCCCTCTGAGACCCCACTCCTTTGTGCACACCCTGTTATACCCCCCTGAGACCCCACTCCTCTGTGCACAGCCTGTTATACCCCCCTGAGACCCCACTCCTCTGTGCACAGCCTGTTATACCCATCTGAGACCCCACTCCTCAGTGCACAGCCTGTTATACCCCCCTGAGACCACAGTCCTCTGTGCACAGCCTGTTATACCCCCTGAGACCCCACTCCTCTGTGCACAGGCTGTTATACCCCCTGAGACCCCACTCCTCTGTGCACAGCCTGTTATACCCCCCTGAGACCCCACTCCTATGGGCACAGCCTGTTATACCCCCTGAGACCCCACTCCTCTGTGCACAGAGTGTTATGCCCCCTGAGACCCCACTCTTCTGTGCACAGCCTGTTATACCCCCTGAGACCCCACTCCTCTGTGCACAGCCTGTTATACCCCCCTGAGACCCCACTTCTCTGTGCACAGCCTGTTATACCCCGTGTGACCCCACTCTTCTGTGCACAGCCTGTTATACCCCCTGAGACCCCACTCCTCTGTGCACAGCCTGTTATACCCCATGAGACCCCACTTCTCTGTGCACAGCCTGTTATACCCCCTGAGACCCCACTCTTCTGTGCACAGCCTGTTATACCCCCTGAGACCCCACTCCTCTGTGCACAGCCTGTTATACCCCCTGAGACCCCACTTTTCTGTGCACAGCCTGTTATACCCCCCTGAGACCCAACTCCTCTGTGCACGGCCTGTTATACCCCTCTGAGACCCCACTCCTTTGTGCACACCCTGTTATACCCCCCTGAGACCCCACTCCTCTGTGCACAGCCTGTTATACCCCCCTGAGACCCCACTCCTCTGTGCACAGCCTGTTATACCCATCTGAGACCCCACTCCTCAGTGCACAGCCTGTTATACCCCCCTGAGACCACAGTCCTCTGTGCACAGCCTGTTATACCCCCTGAGACCCCAATCCTCTGTGCACAGGCTGTTATACCCCCTGAGACCCCACTCCTCTGTGCCCAGCCTCTTATCCCCCCCTGACACCCCCCTCCTATGGGCACAGCCTGTTATCCCCCCTGAGCCCCCACTCCTCTGTGCACAGAGTGTTATGCCCCCTGAGACCCCACTCCTCTGTGCACAGCCTGTTATACCCCCTGAGACCCCACTCCTCTGTGCACAGCCTGTTATACCCCCTGAGACCCCACTCATCTGTGCACAGTCTGTTATACCCCCTGAGACCCCACTCCTCTGTGCACAGCCTATTATACCCCCCTGATACCCCACTCCTCTGTGCACGGCCTGTTATACCCCTCTGAGACCCATCTCCTCTGTGCACAGCCTGTTATACCCCCTGAGACCCCACTCCTCTGTGCACAGCCTGTTATACCCCCCTGAGACCCCACTCCTCTGTGCACGGCCTGTTATACCCCCCTGAGACCCCACTCCTCTGTGCACAGCCTGTTATACCCCCTGAGACCCCACTCCTCTGTGCACAGCCTGTTATACCCCCCTGAGACCCCACTCCTCTGTGCACAGCCTTTAATACCCCCCTGAGACCCCACCCCTCTGTGTACAGCCTGTTATACCCCCTGAGACCCCACTCCTCTGTGCACAGCCTGTTATACCCCCCTGAGACCCCACTCCTCTGTGCATGGCCTGTTATACCCCTCTGAGACCCCACTCCTTTGTGCACAACCTGTTATACCCCCCTGAGACCCAACTCCTCTGTGAACAGCCTGTTATACCCCCCTGAGACCCCACTCCTCTGTGCACAGCCTGTTATACCCATCTGAGACCCCACTCCTCACTGCACAGCCTGTTATACCCCCCTGAGACCACAGTCCTCTGTGCACAGCCTGTTATACCCCCTGAGACCCCACTCCTCTGTGCACAGGCTGTTATACCCCCTGAGACCCCACTCCTCTGTGCACAGCCTGTTATACCCCCCTGGGACCCCACTCCCATGGGCACAGCCTGTTTTACCCCCTGTGACCCCACTCCTCTGTGCCCAAAGTGTTATGCCCCCTCAGACCCCACTCCTCTGTGCCCACCCTGTTATCCCCCCTGAGACTCCACTCCTCTGTGCCCAGCCTGTTATACCCCCTGAGAACCCTCTCATCTGTGCACAGTCTGTTATACCCCCCTGAGACCCCACTCCTCTGAGCACAGCCTATTATACCCCCCTGAGACCCCACCCCTCTGTGCACAGCCTGTTATACCCCCTGAGACCCCACTCCTCTGTGCACAGCCTGTTATACCCCCTGAGACCCCACTCCTCTGTGCACAGCCTGTTATACCCCCCTGAGGCCCCACTCCTCTGTGCACAGCCTGTTATACCCCTGAGACCCCACTCTTCTCTGCACAGCCTGTTATACTCCCCTGAGACCCCACTTCTCTGTGCACAGCCTGTTATACCCCCTGAGGCCCCACTCCTCTGTGCACAGCCTGTTATAACCCCCTGAGACCCCACTCCTCTGTGCACAGACTGTTATACCCCCCTGAGACCCCACTCCTCTGTGCACAACCTGTTATACCCCCTGAGACCCCACTCTTCTGTTTACAGCCTGTTATACCCCCCTGAGACCCCACTCCTCTGTGCACAGACTGTTATACCCCCCCTGAAACCCCATTCCTCTGTGCACAGCCTGTTATACCCCCTGAGACCCCACTCCTCTGTGCACAGCCTGTTATACCTCCTGAGACCACAGTCCTCTGTGCACAGCCTGTTATACCCCCTGCGCCACCACTCCTCTGTGCACAGCCTGTTATACCCCCCTGAGACCCCACTCCTCTGTGCATGGCCTGTTATACCCCCCTGAGACCCCATTCCTCTGTGCACAGCCTCTTCTACCCCTCTGAGACCCCACTCCTCTGTGCACAGCCTTTTATACCCCCTGTGACCCCACCCCTCTGTGTACAGACTGTTATACCCCCTGAGACCCCACTCCTCTGTGCACAGCCTGTTATACCCGCCTGAGACCCCACTCCTCTGTGCATGGCCTGTTATACCCCTCTGAGACCCCACTCCTCTGTGCACAGACAGTTATACCCACCTGAGCCCCCACTCCTCTGGGCACAGCCTGTTATACCCCCTGAGACCCCACTCCTCTGTGCACAGAGTGTTATGCCCCCTGAGACCTCTCTCCTCTGTGCACAGCCTGTTATACCCCCTGAGACCCCACTCCTCTGTGCACAGCCTGTTATACCCCCCTGAGACTCCACTCCTCTGTGCACAGCCTGTTATACCCCCTGAGACCCCACTCCTCTGTGCACAGCCTGTTATACCCCCTGAGACAACAGTCCTCTGTGCACAGCCTGTTATACCCCCTGAGACCCCACTCCTCTGTGCACAGCCTGTTATACCCCCCTTAGACCCCACTCCTCTGTGCAAGGCCTGTTATACCCCCCTGAGACCCCTCTCCTCTGTGCACAGCCTGTTTTACCCCTCTGAGACCCCACTCCTCTGTGCACAGCCTTGTATACCCCCCTGAGACCCCACCCCTCTGTGTCCAGCCTGTTATACCCCCCGCTCCCCCACTCCTCTGTGCACAGCCTGTTATACCCCCCTGAGACCCCACTCCTCTGTGCATGGCCTGTTATACCCCTCTGAGACCCCACTCCTCTGTGCACAGACTGTTATACCCCCCTGAGACCCCACTCCTCTGTGCACAGCCTGTTATACCCCTGAGACCACAGTCCTCTGTGCACAGCCTGTTATACCCCCTGAGACCCCACTCCTCTGTGCACAGCCTGTTATACCCCCCTGAGACCCCACTCCTCTGTACACAGCCTGTTATCCCCCCTGAGACCCCCCTCCTCTGTGCACAGCCTGTTATACCCCCCTGATACCCCACTCCTCTGTGCACGGCCTGTTATACCCCTCTGAGACCCATCTCCTCTGTGCACAGCCTGTTATACCCCCTGAGACCCCACTCCTCTGTGCACAGCCTGTTATACCCCCATGAGACCCCACTCCTCTGTGCACGGCCTGTTATACCCCCCTGAGACCCCACTCCTCTGTGCACAGCCTGTTATACCCCCTGAGACCCCACTCCTCTGTGCACAGCCTGTTATACCCCCCTGAGACCCCCACTCCTCTGTGCACAGCCTTTAATACCCCCCTGAGACCCCACCCCTCTGTGTACAGCCTGTTATACCCCCTGAGACCCACTCCTCTGTGCACAGCCTGTTATACCCCCCTGAGACCCCACTCCTCTGTGCATGGCCTGTTATACCCCTCTGAGACCCCACTCCTTTGTGCACAACCTGTTATACCCCCCTGAGACCCAACTCCTCTGTGCACAGCCTGTTATACCCCCCTGAGACCCCACTCCTCTGTGCACAGCCTGTTATACCCATCTGAGACCCCACTCCTCACTGCACAGCCTGTTATACCCCCCTGAGACCACAGTCCTCTGTGCACAGCCTGTTATACCCCCTGAGACCCCACTCCTCTGTGCACAGGCTGTTATACCCCCTGAGACCCCACTCCTCTGTGCACAGCCTGTTATACCCCCCTGAGACCCCACTCCTATGGGCACAGCCTGTTATACCCCCTGAGACCCCACTCCTCTGTGCACAAAGTGTTATGCCCCCTGAGACCCCACTCCTCTGTGCACAGCCTGTTATACCCCCTGAGACTCCACTCCTCTGTGCACAGCCTGTTATACCCCCTGAGACCCCTCTCATCTGTGCACAGTCTGTTATACCCCCTGAGACCCCACTCCTCTGAGCACAGCCTATTATACCCCCCTGAGACCCCACCCCTCTGTGCACAGCCTGTTATACCCCCTGAGACCCCACTCCTCTGTGCACAGCCTGTTTTACCCCCTGAGACCCCACTCCTCTGTGCACAGCCTGTTATACCCCCCTGAGACCCCACTCCTCTGTGCACAGCCTGTTATACCCCCCTGAGACCCCACTCCTCTGTGCACAGCCTGTTATACCCCCCTGAGGCCCCACTCCTCTGTGCACAGCCTGTTATACCCCCTGAGACCCCACTCTTCTCTGCACAGCCTGTTATACCCCCCTGAGACCCCACTTCTCTGTGCACAGCCTGTTATACCCCCTGAGGCCCCACTCCTCTGTGCACAGCCTGTTATAACCCCCTGAGACCCCACTCCTCTGTGCACAGACTGTTATACCCCCCTGAGACCCCACTCCTCTGTGCACAACCTGTTATACCCCCTGAGACCCCACTCTTCTGTTTACAGCCTGTTATACCCCCCTGAGACCCCACTCCTCTGTGCACAGACTGTTATACCCCCCTGAAACCCCATTCCTCTGTGCACAGCCTGTTATACCCCCTGAGACCCCACTCCTCTGTGCACAGCCTGTTATACCCCCTGAGACCACAGTCCTCTGTGCACAGCCTGTTATACCCCCTGAGACCCCACTCCTCTGTGCACAGCCTGTTTTACCCCCCTGAGACCCCACTCCTCTGTGCACGGCCTGTTATACCCCCCTGAGACCCCACTCCTCTGTGCACAGCCTGTTTTACCCCTCTGAGACCCCACTCCTCTGTGCACAGCCTTTTATACCCCCCTGTGACCCCACCCCTCTGTGTACAGACTGTTATACCCCCTGAGACCCCACTCCTCTGTGCACAGCCTGTTATACCCCCCTGAGACCCCACTCCTCTGTGCATGGCCTGTTATACCCCTCTGAGACCCCACTCCTCTGTGCACAGACTGTTATACCCACCTGAGCCCCCACTCCTCTGTGCACAGCCTGTTATACCCCCTGAGACCACAGTCCTCTGTGCACAGCCTGTTATACCCCCTGAGACCCCACTCCTCTGTGCACAGCCTGTTATACCCCCCTGAAACCCCACTCCTCTGTGCACAGCCTGTTATACCCCCTGAGACTCCACTCCTCTGTGCACAGCCTGTTATCCCCCCCTGACACCCCACTCCTCTGTGCACGGCCATTTATACCCCTCTGAGACCCGACTCCTCTGTGCACAGCCTGTTATACCCCCTGAGACCCCACTCCTCTGTGCACAGCCTGTTATACCCCCTGAGACCACAGTCCTCCGTGCACAGCCTGTTATACCCCCTGAGACCCCACTCCTCTGTGCACAGCCTGTTATCCCCCCCTGAGACCCCACTCCTCTGTGCACGGCCTGTTATACCCCCCTGAGACCCCACTCCTCTGTGCACAGCCTGTTTTACCCCTCTGAGACCGCACTTCTCTGTGTACAGCCTGTTATACCCCCTGAGACCCCACTCCTCTGTGCACAGCCTGTTATACCCCCCTGAGACCCCACTCCTCTGTGCACAGCCTTTTATACCCCCCTGAGACCCCACCCCTCTGTGTACAGCCTGTTATACCCCCTGAGACCCGACTCCTCTGTGCACAGCCTGTTATACCCCCCTGAGACCCCACTCCTCTGTGCACAGCCTGATATACCCCTCTGAGACCCCACTCCTTTGTGCACACCCTGTTATACCCCCCTGAGACCCCACTCCTCTGTGCACAGCCTGTTATACCCCGCTGAGACCCCACTCCTCTGTGCACAGCCTGTTATACCCATCTGAGACCCCACTCCTCAGTGCACAGCCTGTTATACCCCCCTGAGACCACAGTCCTCTGTGCACAGCCTGTTATACCCCCTGAGACCCCAATCCTCTGTGCACAGGCTGTTATACCCCCTGAGACCCCACTCCTCTGTGCACAGCCTGTTATACCCCCCTGAGACCCCACTCCTATGGGCACAGCCTGTTATACCCCCTGAGACCCCACTCCTCTGTGCACAGAGTGTTATGCCCCCTGAGACCCCACTCCTCTGTGCACAGCCTGTTATACCCCCTGAAACCCCACTCCTCTGTGCACAGCCTGTTATACCCCCCTGAGACCCCACTTCTCTGTGCACAGCCTGTTATACCCCGTGAGACCCCACTCTTCTGTGCACAGCCTGTTATACCCCCTGAGACCCCACTTCTCTGTGCACATCCTTTTATACCCCACCTGACCCCACCTCTCTGTGCACAGCCTGTTATACCCCCTGAGACCCCACTCTTCTGTGCACAGCCTGTTATACCCCCTGAGACCCCACTCCTCTGTGCACAGCCTGTTATACCCCCTGAGACCCCACTTTTCTGTGCACAGCCTGTTATACCCCCCTGAGACCCAACTCCTCTGTGCACGGCCTGTTATACCCCTCTGAGACCCCACTCCTTTGTGCACACCCTGTTATACCCCCCTGAGACCCCACTCCTCTGTGCACAGCCTGTTATACCCCCCTGAGACCCCACTCCTCTGTGCACAGCCTGTTATACCCATCTGAGACCCCACTCCTCAGTGCACAGCCTGTTATACCCCCCTGAGACCACAGTCCTCTGTGCACAGCCTGTTATACCCCCTGAGACCCCAATCCTCTGTGCACAGGCTGTTATACCCCCTGAGACCCCACTCCTCTGTGCACAGCCTGTTATACCACCCTGAGACCCCACTCCTATGGGCACAGCCTGTTATACCCCCTGAGACCCCACTCCTTTGTTCACAGAGTGTTATCCCCCCTCTCACCCCACTTCTCTGTGCACAGCCTGTTATACCCCCTGAGACCCCACTCCTCTGTGCACAGCCTGTTATACCCCCTGAGACCCCACTCATCTGTGCACAGTCTGTTATACCCCCTGAGACCCCACTCCTCTGTGCACAGCCTATTATACCCCCCTGAGACCCCACCCCTCTGTGCACAGCCTGTTATACCCTCTGAGACCCCACTCCTCTGTGCACAGCCTGTCATACCCCCCTGAGACCCCACTCCTCTGTGCACAGCCTGTTATACCCCCCTGAGACCCCACTCCTCTGTGTACGGCCTGTTATACCCCCCTGAGACCCCACTCCTCTGTGCACAGCCTGTTATACCCCCAGAGGCCCCACTCCTCTGTGCACAGCCTATTATACCCCCTGAGACCCACTCTTCTGTGCACAGCCTGTTATACCCCCTGAGACCACACTCCTTTGGGCACAGCCTGTTATACCCCCTGAGACCCCACTATTCTGTGCACAGCCTGTTATACCCCCCTGAGACCCCACTCTTTTGTGCACAGCCTATTATACCCCCTGAGACCCCACTCTTCTGTGCACAGCCTGTTTTTCCCCCTGAAACCCCACTCTTCTCTGCACAGCCTGTTATACCCCCCTGAGACCCCACTCTTCTGTGCACAGCCTATTATACCCCCTGAGACCCCTCTCTTCTGTTCACAGCCTGTTATACCCCCTGAGACCACAGTCCTTTGGGCACAGCCTGTTATACCCCCTGAGACCCCATTCCTCTGTGCACAGCCTGTTATACCCTCTGAGACCCCACTCTTCTGTCCACAGCCTGTTATCCCCCTGAGACCCCACTCTTCTGTGCACAGACTGTTATACCCCCTGAGACCGCACTCCTCTGTGCACAGCCTGTTATACCCCCTGAGACCCCACTCCTCTGTGCACAGCCTGTTATACCCCCCTGAGGCCCCACTCCTCTGTGCACAGCCTGTTATACCCCCTGAGACCCCACTCCTCTGTGCACAGCCTGTTATACCCCCTTGAGACCCCACTCCTCAGTGCACAGCCTGTTATACCCCCGTGAGGCCCCACACCTCTGTGCATAGCCTGTTATACCCCCTGAGACCCCACTCTTCTGTGCACAGCCTGTTATACCCCCCTGAGACCCCACTCCTCTGTGCACAGCCTGTTATAACCCCTGAGACCCCACTCCTCTGTGCACAACCTGTTATACCCCCTGAGACCCCACTCTTCTGTGCACAGCCTGTTATACCCCCCTGAGACCCCAATCCTCTGTGCACAGACTGTTATACCCCCCTGAGACCCCACTCCTCTGTGCACAGCCTGTTATACCCCCTGAGACCCCACTCCTCTGTGCACAGCCTGTTATACCCCCTGAGACCCCACTCCTCTGTGCACAGCCTGTTATACCCCCCTTAGACCCCACTCCTCTGTTCACAGCCTGTATTACCCCCTGAGACCCCACTTCTCTGTGCACAGCCTGTTATACCCCCCTGAGACCCCATTTCTCTGTGCACAGCCTGTTATACCCCCTGAGACCCCACTCTTCTGTGCACAGCCTGTTATACCCCCTGAGACCCCACTCCTCTGTGCACAGCCTGTTATACCCCCTGAGACCCCACTTTTCTGTGCACAGCCTGTTATACCCCCCTGAGACCCCACTCCTCTGTGCACAGCCTGGTATACCCCCTGAGACCCCACTCCTCTGTGCACAGACTGTTATTACCCCTGAGGCCCCACCCCTCTTTGCACAGACTGTTATACCCCCTTAGACCCCACTCCTCTGTGCACAGCCTGTTATACACCCTGAGACCCCACTCCTCTGTGCACAGCCTGTTATACCCCCTGAGACCCAACTCCTCTCGGCACACACTGTTATACCCCCTGTGACCCCACTCCTCTGTGCACAGCCTGTTATACCCCCTGAGACCCCACTCCTCTGTGCACAGCCTGTTATACCCCCTGAGACCCCACTCCTCTGTGCACAAACTGTTATACCCCCTGAGACCCCACTTCTCTGTGCACAGCCTGTTATACCCCCTGAGACCCAACTCCTCTGTGCACAGACTGTTATACCCCCTGAGACCCCACTCCTCTGTGCACAGCCTGTTATACCCCCTGAGACCCCACTCCTCTGTGCACAGCCTGTTATACCCCCTGAGACCCCACTCCTCTGTGCACAGCCTGTTATACCCCCTGAGACCCAATTCTTCTGTGCACAGCCTGTTATACCCCCTGAGACCCAACTCTTCTGTGCACAGCTTGTTATACCCCCTGAGACCCAGCTCTTCTGTGCACAGCCTGTTATAACCCCCTCAGGCCCCACTCTTCTCTGCACAGCCTGTTATACCCCCTGAGACCCCACTTCTCTGTGCACAGCCTGTTATACCCCCTGAGACCCCACTTCTCTGTGCACAGCCTGTTATACCCCCCTGAGACCCCACTCATCTGTGCACGGCCTGTTATACCCCTCTGAGACCCCACTCCTCTGTGCACAGCCTGTTATACCCCCTGAGACCCCACTCCTCTGTGCACAGCCTGTTATACCTCCTGAGACCACAGTCCTCTGTGCACAGCCTGTTATACCCCCTGCGACCCCACTCCTCTGTGCACAGCCTGTTATACCCCCCTGAGACCCCATTCCTCTGTGCACAGCCTCTTCTACCCCTCTGAGACCCCACTTCTCTGTGTACAGCCTGTTATACCCCCTGAGACCCCACTCCTCTGTGCACAGCCTGTTATACCCCCCTGAGACCCCACTCCTCTGTGCACAGCCTGTTATACCCCCCTGAGACCCCACTCCTCTGTGCACAGCCTTTTATACCCCCCTGAGACCCCACCCCTCTGTGTACAGCCTGTTATACCCCCTGAGACCCCACTCCTCTGTGCACAGCCTGTTAAACCCCCCTGAGACCCCACTCCTCTGTGCACGGCCTGTTATACCCCTCTGAGACCCCACTCCTTTGTGCACACCCTGTTATACCCCCCTGAGACCCCACTCCTCTGTGCACAGCCTGTTATACCCCCCTGAGACCCCACTCCTCTGTGCACAGCCTGTTATACCCATCTGAGACCCCGCTCCTCAGTGCACAGCCTGTTATACCCCCCTGAAACCACAGTCCTCTGTGCACAGCCTGCTATACCCCCTGAGACCCCACTCCTCTGTGCACAGGCTGTTATACCCCCTGAGACCCCACTCCTCTGTGCACAGCCTGTTATACCCCCCTGAGACCCCACTCCTATGGGCACAGCCTGTGATCCCCCCTGACACCCCACTCCCCTGTGCACAGAGTGTTATGCCCCCTGAGACCCCACTCCTCTGTGTACAGCCTGTTATACCCCCTGAGACCCCACTCTTCTGTGCACAGCCTGTTATAACACCCTGAGACCCCACTTTTCAGTGCACAGCCTGTTATACCTCCTGTGGCCCCACTCCTCTGTGCACAGCCTGTTATACCCCCCTGAGACCCCACTCCTCTGTGCACAGACTGTTATACCCCCCTGAGACCCCACTCCTCTGTGCACAACCTGTTATACCCCCTGAGACCCCACTCTTCTGTGCACAGCCTGTTATACCCCCCTGAGACCCCACTCCTCTGTGCACAGACTGTTATACCCCCCCGAGACCCCACTCCTCTGTGCACAGCCTGTTATACCCCCTGAGACCCCACTCCTCTGTGCACAGCCTGTTATACCCCCTGAGACCACAGTCCTCTGTGCACAGGCTGTTATACCCCCTGAGACCCCACTCCTCTGTGCACAGCCTGTTATACCCCCCTGAGACCCCTCTCCTCTGTGCACAGCCTGTTTTACCCCTCTGAGACCCCACTCCTCTGTGCACAGCCTTTTATACCCCCCTGAGACCCCACCCCTCTGTGTACAGCCTGTTATACCCCCTGAGACCCCACTCCTCTGTGCACAGCCTGTTATACCCCCCTGAGACCCCACTCCTCTGTGCACAGCCTGTTATACCCCTCTGAGACCCCACTCCTCTGTGCACAAACTGTTATACCCCCCCGAGACCCCACTCCTCTGTGCACAGCCTGTTATACCCCCTGAGACCACAGTCCTCTGTGCACAGCCTGTTATACCCCCTGAGACCCCACTCCTCTGTGCACAGCCTGTTATACCCCCCTGAGACCCCACTCCTCTGTGCACAGCCTGATATACCCCCTGAGACCCCACTCCTCTGTGCACAGCCTGTTATACCCCCCTGAGACCCCACTCCTCTGTCCACGGCCTGTTATACCCCTCTGAGACCCCACTCCTCTGTGCACAGCCTGTTATACCCCCTGAGACCCCACTCCTCTGTGCACAGCCTGTTATACCCCCCTGAGACCCCACTCCTCTGTGCACGGCCTGTTATACCCCCCTGAGACCCCACTCCTCTGTGCACAGCCTGTTATACCCCCTGAGACCCCACTCCTCTGTGCACAGCCTGTTATACCCCCCTGAGGCCCCACTCCTCTGTGCACAGCCTGTTACACCCCCTGAGACCCCACTCCTCTGTGCACAGCCTGTTACACCCCCCTGAGACCCCACTCCTCTGTGCACAGGCTGTTATACCCCCTGAGACCCCACTCCTCTGTGCACAGCCTGTTATACCCCCCTGAGGCCCCACTCCTATGGGCACAGCCTGTTATACCCCCTGTGACCCCACTCCTCTGTTCTCAGAGTGTTATGCCCCCTCAGACCGCACTTCTCTGTGTACAGCCTGTTATACCCCCGGACACCCCACTCTTCTGTGCACAGCCTGTTATAACCCCCTGAGACCCCACTTTTCAGTGCACAGCCTGTTATACCCCCTGAGACCCCACTCCTCTGTGCACAGCCTGTTATACCCCCCTGAGACCCCACTCCTCTGGGCACAGAATGTTATACCCCCCTGAGACCCCACTCCTCTGTGCACAACCTGTTATACCCCCTGAGACCCCACTCTTCTGTGCACAGCCTGTTATACCCCCCTGAGACCCCACTCCTCTGTGCACAGACTGTTATACCCCCCCGAGACCCCACTCCTCTGTGCACAGCCTGTTATACCCCCTGAGACCCCACTCCTCTGTGCACAGCCTGTTATACCCCCTGAGACCACAGTCCTCTGTGCACAGGCTGTTATACCCCCTGAGACCCCACTCCTCTGTGCACAGCCTGTTATACCCCCCTGAGACCCCTCTCCTCTGTGCACAGCCTGTTTTATCCCTCTGAGACCCCACTCCTCTGTGCACAGCCTTTTATACCCCCCTGAGACCCCACCCCTCTGTGTACAGCCTGTTATACCCCCTGAGACCCCACTCCTCTGTGCACAGCCTGTTATACCCCCCTGAGACCCCACTCCTCTGGGCACAGCCTGTTATACCCCTCTGAGACCCCACTCCTCTGTGCACAAACTGTTATACCCCCCCGCGGCCCCACTCCTCTGTGCCCAGCCTGTTATACCCCCTGAGACCACAGTCCTCTGTGCACAGCCTGTTATACCCCCTGAGACCCCACTCCTCTGTGCACAGCCTGTTATACCCCCCTGAGACCCCACTCCTCTGTGCACAGCCTGATATACCCCCTGAGACCCCACTCCTCTGTGCACAGCCTGTTATACCCCCCTGAGACCCCACTCCTCTGTCCACGGCCTGTTATACCCCTCTGAGACCCCACTCCTCTGTGCACAGCCTGTTATACCCCCTGAGACCCCACTCCTCTGTGCACAGCCTGTTATACCCCCCTGAGACCCCACTCCTCTGTGCACGGCCTGTTATACCCCCCTGAGACCCCACTCCTCTGTGCACAGCCTGTTATACCCCCTGAGACCCCACTCCTCTGTGCACAGCCTGTTATACCCCCCTGAGGCCCCACTCCTCTGTGCACAGCCTGTTACACCCCCTGAGACCCCACTCCTCTGTGCACAGCCTGTTACACCCCCCTGAGACCCCACTCCTCTGTGCACGGCCTGTTATACCCCCCTGAGACCCCACTCCTCTGTGCACAGCCTGTTATACCCCCCTGAGACCCCACTCCTCTGTGCACAGCCTGTTATACCCCCTGAGACCCCCCTCCTCTGTGCACAGCCTGTTATACCCCCTGAGACCCCACTCCTCTGTGCACAGCCTGTTATACCCCCCTGAGACCCCACTCCTCTGTGCACAGCCTGTTATACCCCCCTGAGACCCCACTCCTCTGTGCACAGCCTTTTATACCCCCCTGAGACCCCACCCCTCTGTGTACAGCCTGTTATACCCCCTGAGACCCCACCCTCTGTGCACAGCCTGTTATACCCCCCTGAGACCCCACTCCTCTGTGCACGGCCTGTTATACCCCTCTGAGACCCCACTCCTTTGTGCACACCCTGTTATACCCCCCTGAGACCCCACTCCTCTGTGCACAGCCTGTGATACCCCCCTGAGACCCCACTCCTCTGTGCACAGCCTGTTATACCCATCTGAGACCCCACTCCTCAGTGCACAGGCTGTTATACCCCCCTGAGACCACAGTCCTCTGTGCACAGCCTGTTATACCCCCTGAGACCACACTCCTCTGTGCACAGTCTGTTATACCCCCTGAGACCCCACTCCTCTGTGCACAGTCTGTTATACCCCCCTGAGACCCCACTCCTACGGGCACAGCCTGTTATACCCCCTGAAACCCCACTCCTCTGTGCACAGAGTGTTATGCCCCCTGAGACCCCACTCCTCTGTGCACAGCCTGTTATACCCCCTGAGACCCCACTCCTCTGTGCACAGCCTGTTATACCCCCTGAGACCCCACTCATCTGTGCACAGTCTGTTATACCCCCCGAGACCCCACTCCTCTGTGCACAGCCTATTATACCCCCCTGAGACCCCACCCCTCTGTGCACAGCCTGTTATACCCCCTGAGACCCCACTCATCTGTGCACAGTCTGTTATACCCCCCGAGACCCCACTCCTCTGTGCACAGCCTATTATACCCCCCTGAGACCCCACTCCTCTGTGCACAGCCTGTCATACCCCCCTGAGACCCCACTCCTCTGTGCACAGCCTATTATACCCCCCTGAGACCCCACTCCTCTGTGCACAGCCTGTCATACCCCCCTGAGACCCCACTCCTCTGTGCACGGCCTGTTATACTCCCCTGAGACCCCACTCCTCTGTGCACAGCCTGTTATACCCCCTGAGGCCCCACTCCTCTGTGCACAGCCTATTATACCCCCTGAGACCCCACTCCTCTGTGCACGGCCTGTTATACTCCCCTGAGACCACACTCCTTTGGGCACAGCCTGTTATACCCCCTGAGACCCCACTCTTCTGTGCACAGCCTGTTATACCCCCCTGAGACCCCACTCTTCTGTGCACAGCCTATTATACCCCCTGAGACCCCACTCTTCTGTGCACAGCCTGTTATACCCCCTGAAACCCCACTCTTCTCTGCACAGCCTGTTATACCCCCCTGAGACCCCACTCTTCTGTGCACAGCCTATTATACCCCCTGAGACCCCACTCTTCTGTGCACAGCCTGTTATACCCCCTGAGACCACAGTCCTTTGGGCACAGCCTGTTATACCCCCTGAGACCCCATTCCTCTGTGCACAGCCTGTTATACTCCCTGAGACCCCACTCTTCTGTCCACAGCCTGTTATACCCCCTGAGACCCCACTCTTCTGTGCACAGACTGTTATACCCCCTGAGACCCCACTCCTCTGTGCACAGCCTGTTATACCCCCCTGAGGCCCCACTCCTCTGTGCACTGCCTGTTATACCCCCTGAGACCCCACTCCTCTGTGCACAGCCTGTTATACCCCTTTGAGACCCCACTCCTCTCTGCACAGCCTGTTATACCCCCTGAGGCCCCACTCCTCTGTGCACAGCCTGTTATACCCCCTGAGACCCCACTCTTCTGTGCACAGCCTGTTATACCCCCCTGAGACCCCACTCCTCTGTGCACAGCCTGTTATACTCCCTGAGACCCCACTCCTCTGTGCACAACCTGTTATACCCCCTGAGACCCCACTCTTCTGTGCACAGCCTGTTATACCCCCCTGAGACCCCAATCCTCTGTGCACAGACTGTTATACCCCCCTGAGACCCCACTCCTCTGTGCACAGCCTGTTATACCCCCTGAGACCACAGTCCTCTGTGCACAGCCTGTTATACCCCCTGAGACCCCACTCCTCTGTGCACAGCCTGTTATACCCCCCTGAGACCCCTCTCCTCTGTGCACAGCCTGTTTTACCCCTCTGAGACCCCACTCCTCTGTGCACAGCCTTTTATACCCCCCTGAGTCCCCCCCCCTCTGTGTACTGCCTGTTATACCCCCTGAGACCCCACTCCTCTGTGCACAGCCTGTTATACCCCTCTGAGACCCCACTCCTCTGTGCACAGCCTGTTTTTCCCCTCTGAGACCCCACAACTCTGTGCACAGCCTTTTATACCCAACTGAGACCCCACCCCTCTGTGTACAGCCTGTTATACCCCCTGAGACCCCACTCCTCTGTGCACAGCCTGTTATACCCCTCTGAGACCCCACTCCTCTGTGCACAGACTGTTATACCCCCCTGAGACCCCACTCCTCTGTGCACAGCCTGTTATACCCCCTGAGACCACAGTCCTCTGTGCACAGCCTGTTATACCCCCTGAGACCCCACTCCTCTGTGCACAGCCTGTTATACCCCCCTGAGACCCCACTCCTCTGTGCACAGCCTGATATACCCCCTGAGACCCCACTCCTCTGTGCACAGCCTGTTATACCCCCCTGAGACCCCACTCCTATGGGCACAGCCTGTTATACCCCCTGAAACCCCACTCCTCTGTGCACAGAGTGTTATGCCCCCTGAGACCCCACTCCTCTGTGCACAGCCTGTTATACCCCCTGAGACCCCACTCCTCTGTGCACAGCCTGTTATACCCCCTGAGACCCCACTCATCTGTGCCCAGTCTGTTATAACCCCTGAGACTCCACTCCTCTGTGCACAGCCTATTATACCCCCCTGAGACCCCACCCCTCTGTGCACAGCCTGTTATACCCCCTGAGACCCCACTCCTCTGTGCACAGCCTGTCATACCCCCCTGAGACCCCACTCCTCTGTGCACAGCCTGTTATACCCCCCTGAGACCCCACTCCTCTGTGCACGGCCTGTTATACTCCCCTGAGACCCCACTCCTCTGTGCACAGCCTGTTATACCCACTGAGGCCCCACTCCTCTGTGCACAGCCTATTATACCCCCTGAGACGCCACTCTTCTGTGCACAGCCTGTTATATCCCCTGAGACCACACTCCTTTGGGCACAGCCTGTTATACCCCCTGAGACCCCACTCTTCTGTGCACAGCCTGTTATACCCCCCTGAGACCCCACTCTTCTGTGCACAGCCTATTATACCCCCTGAGACCCCACTCTTCTGTGCACAGCCTGTTATACCCCCTGAAACCCCACTCTTCTCTGCACAGCCTGTTATACCCCCCTGAGACCCCACTCTTCTGTGCACAGCCTATTATACCCCCTGAGACCCCACTCTTCTGTGCACAGCCTGTGATACCCCCTGAGACCACAGTCCTTTGGGCACAGCCTGTTATACCCCCTGAGACCCCATTCCTCTGTGCACAGCCTGTTATACCCCCTGAGACCCCACTCTTCTGTCCACAGCCTGTTATACCCCCTGAGACCCCACTCTTCTGTGCACAGACTGTTATACCCCCCTGACACCCCACTCCTCTGTGCACAGCCTTTTATACCCCCTGAGTCCCCACTCCTCTGTGCACAGCCTGTTATACCCCCCTGAGGCCCTACTCCTCTGTGCACTGCCTGTTATACCCCCTGAGACCCCACTCCTCTGTGCACAGCCTGTTATACCCCCTTGAGACCCCACTCCTCTGTGCACAGCCTGTTATACCCCCCTGAGGCCCCACTCCTCTGTGCACAGCCTGTTATACCCCTTGAGACCCCACTCTTCTGTGCACAGCCTGTTATACCCCCCTGAGACCCCACTCCTCTGTGCACAGCCTGTTATACCCCCTGAGACCCCACTCCTCTGTGCACAACCTGTTATACCCCCTGAGACCCCACTCTTCTGTGCACAGCCTGTTATACCCCCCTGAGACCCCAATCTTCTGTGCACAGACTGTTATACCCCCCTGAGACCCCACTCCTCTGTGCACAGCCTGTTATACCCCCTTAGACCCCACTCCTCTGTTCACAGCCTGTATAACCCCCTGAGACCCACTCCTCTGTGCACAGCCTGTTATACCCCCCTGAGACCCCACTTCTCTGTGCACAGCCTGTTATACCCCCTGAGACCCCACTCTTCTGTGCACAGCCTGTTATACCCCCTGAGACCCCACTCCTCTGTGCACAGCCTGTTATACCCCCTGAGACCCCACTCCTCTGTGCACAGCCTGTTATACCCCCCTGAGACCCCACTCCTCTGTGCACAGCCTGGTATACCCCCTGAGACCCCACTCCTCTGTGCACAGACTGTTATACCCCCTGAGGCCCCACTCCTCTTTGCACAGACTGTTATACCCCCTGAGACCCCACTCCTCTGTGCACAGCCTGTTATACCCCCTGAGACCCCACTCCTCTGTGCACAGCCTGTTATACCCCCTGAGACCCAACTCATCTGTGCACAGACTGTTATACCCCCTGAGACCCCACTCCTCTGTGCACAGCCTGTTATACCCCCTGAGACCCCACTCCTCTGTGCACAGCCTGTTATACCCCCTGAGACCCCACTCCTCTGTGCACAAACTGTTATACCCCCTGAGACCCCACTTCTCTTTACACAGCCTGATATTTCCCATGAGACCCCACTCTTCTGTGCACAGACTGTTATACCCCCCTGAGGCCCCACTCCTCTGTGCACAGCCTGTTATACCCCCTGAGGCCCCACTCTTCTGTGCACAGCCTGTTATACCCCCCTGAGACCCCACTCCTCTGTGCACAGCCTGTTATACCCCCTGAGACCCCACTCCTCTGTGCATAACCTGTTATACCCCCTGAGACCCCACTCTTCTGTGCACAGCCTGTTATACCCCCCTGAGACCCCAATCCTCTGTGCACAGACTGTTATACCCCCCTGAGACCCCACTCCTCTGTGCACAGCCTGTTATACCCCCTGAGACCCCACTCCTCTGTGCACAGCCTGTTATACCCCCTGAGACCCCACTCCTCTGTGCACAGCCTGTTATACCCCCCTTAGACCCCACTCCTCTGTTCACAGCCTGTATTACCCCCTGAGACCCCACTCCTCTGTGCACAGCCTGTTATACCCCCCTGAGACCCCACTTCTCTGTGCACAGCCTGTTATACCCCCTGAGACCCCACTCTTCTGTGCACAGCCTGTTATACCCCCTGAGACCCCACTCCTCTGTGCACAGCCTGTTATACCCCCTGAGACCCCACTCCTCTGTGCACAGCCTGTTATACCCCCCTGAGACCCCACTCCTCTGTGCACAGCCTGGTATACCCCCTGAGACCCCACTCCTCTGTGCACAGACTGTTATACCCCCTGAGGCCCCACTCCTCTTTGCACAGACTGTTATACCCCCTTAGACCCCACTCCTCTGTGCACAGCCTGTTATACCCCCTGAGACCACAGTCCTCTGTGCACAGCCTGTTATACCCCCTGAGACCCCACTTTTCTGTGCACAGCCTGTTATACCCCCCTGAGACCCCACTCCTCTGTGCACAGCCTGATATACCCCCTGAGACCCCACTCCTCTGTGCACAGCCTGTTATACCCCCCTGAGACCCCACTCCTTTGGGCACAGCCTGTTATACCCCCTGAAACCCCACTCCTCTGTGCACAGAGTGTTATGCCCCCTGAGACCCCACTCCTCTGTGCACAGCCTGTTATACCCCCTGAGACCACAGTCCTCTGTGCACAGCCTGTTATACCCCCTGAGACCCCACTCCTCTGTGCACAGCCCCTTATACCCCTCTGAGACCCCTCTCCTCTGTGCACAGCCTGTTTTACCCCTCTGAGACCCCACAACTCTGTGCACAGCCTTTTATACCCCCCTGAGACCCCACCCCTCTGTGTACAGCCTGTTATACCCCCTGAGACCCCACTCCTCTGTGCACAGCCTGTTATACCCCTCTGAGACCCCTCTCCTCTGTGCACAGACTGTTATACCCCCCTGAGACCCCACTCCTCTGTGCACAGCCTGTTATACCCCCTGAGACCACAGTCCTCTGTGCACAGCCTGTTATACCCCCTGAGACCCCACTCCTCTGTGCACAGCCTGTTATACCACCCTGAGACCCCACTCCTCTGTGCACAGCCTGATATACCCCCTGAGACCCCACTCCTCTGTGCACAGCCTGTTATACCCCCCTGAGACCCCACTCCTATGGGCACAGCCTGTTATACCCCCTGAAACCCCACTCCTCTGTGCACAGAGTGTTATGCCCCCTGAGAGCCCACTCCTCTGTGCACAGCCTGTTATACCCCCTGAGACCCCACTCCTCTGTGCACAGCCTGTTATACCCCCTGAGACCCCACTCATCTGTGCCCAGTCTGTTATAACCCCTGAGACCCCACTCCTCTGTGCACAGCCTATTATACCCCCCTGAGACCCCACCCCTCTGTGCACAGCCTGTTATACCCCCTGAGACCCCACTCCTCTGTGCACAGCCTGTCATACCCCCCTGAGACCCCACTCCTCTGTGCACAGCCTGTTATACCCCCCTAAGACCCCACTCCTCTGTGCACGGCCTGTTATACTCCCCTGAGACCCCACTCCTCTGTGCACAGCCTGTTATACCCCCTGAGGCCCCACTCCTCTGTGCACAGCCTATTATACCCCCTGAGACCCCACTCTTCTGTGCACAGCCTGTTATACCCCCTGAGACCACACTCCTTTGGGCACAGCCTGTTATACCCCCTGAGACCCCACTCTTCTGTGCACAGCCTGTTATACCCCCCTGAGACCCCACTCTTCTGTGCACAGCCTATTATACCCCCTGAGACCCCACTCTTCTGTGCACAGCCTGTTATACCCCCTGAAACCCCACTCTTCTCTGCACAGCCTGTTATACCCCCCTGAGACCCCACTCTTCTGTGCACAGCCTATTATACCCCCTGAGACCCCACTCTTCTGTGCACAGCCTGTGATACTCCCTGAGACCACAGTCCTTTGGGCACAGCCTGTTATACCCCCTGAGACCCCATTCCTCTGTGCACAGCCTGTTATACCCCCTGAGACCCCACTCTTCTGTCCACAGCCTGTTATACCCCCTGAGACCCCACTCTTCTGTGCACAGACTGTTATACCCCCCTGACACCCCACTCCTCTGTGCACAGCCTTTTATACCCCCTGAGTCCCCACTCCTCTGTGCACAGCCTGTTATACCCCCCTGAGGCCCTACTCCTCTGTGCACTGCCTGTTATACCCCCTGAGACCCCACTCCTCTGTGCACAGCCTGTTATACCCCCTTGAGACCCCACTCCTCTGTGCACAGCCTGTTATACCCCCCTGAGGCCCCACTTCTCTGTTCACAGCCTGTTATTCCCCCTGAGACCCCACTCTTCTGTGCACAGCCTGTTATACCCCCCTGAGACCCCACTCCTCTGTGCACAGCCTGTTATACCCCCTGAGACCCCACTCCTCTGTGCACAACCTGTTATACCCCCTGAGACCCCACTCTTCTGTGCACAGCCTGTTATACCCCCCTGAGACCCCAATCTTCTGTGCACAGACTGTTATACCCCCCTGAGACCCCACTCCTCTGTGCACAGCCTGTTATACCCCCTTAGACCCCACTCCTCTGTTCACAGCCTGTATAACCCCCTGAGACCCACTCCTCTGTGCACAGCCTGTTATACCCCCCTGAGACCCCACTTCTCTGTGCACAGCCTGTTATACCCCCTGAGACCCCACTCTTCTGTGCACAGCCTGTTATACCCCCTGAGACCCCACTCCTCTGTGCACAGCCTGTTATACCCCCTGAGACCCCACTCCTCTGTGCACAGCCTGTTATACCCCCCTGAGACCCCACTCCTCTGTGCACAGCCTGGTATACCCCCTGAGACCCCACTCCTCTGTGCACAGACTGTTATACCCCCTGAGGCCCCACTCCTCTTTGCAGAGACTGTTATACCCCCTTAGACCCCACTCCTCTGTGCACAGCCTGTTATACCCCCTGAGACCCCACTCCTCTGTGCACAGCCTGTTATACCCCCTGAGACCCAACTCATCTGTGCACAGACTGTTATACCCCCTGAGACCCCACTCCTCTGTGCACAGCCTGTTATACCCCCTGAGACCCCACTCCTCTGTGCACAGCCTGTTATACCCCCTGAGACCCCACTCCTCTGTGCACAAACTGTTATACCCCCTGAGACCCCACTTCTCTTTACACAGCCTGTTATTTCCCCTGAGACCCCACTCTTCTGTGCACAGACTGTTATACCCCCCTGAGGCCCCACTCCTCTGTGCACAGCCTGTTATACCCCCTGAGACCCCACTCTTCTGTGCACAGCCTGTTATACCCCCCTGAGACCCCACTCCTCTGTGCACAGCCTGTTATACCCCCTGAGACCCCACTCCTCTGTGCACAACCTGTTATACCCCCTGAGACCCCACTCTTCTGTGCACAGCCTGTTATACCCCCCTGAGACCCCAATCCTCTGTGCACAGACTGTTATACCCCCCTGAGACCCCACTCCTCTGTGCACAGCCTGTTATACCCCCTGAGACCCCACTCCTCTGTGCACAACCTGTTATACCCCCCGAGACCCCACCCCTCCGTGCACAGCCTGTTATACCCCCTGAGACCCCACTCCTCTGTGCACAGCCTGTTATACCCCCTGAGACCCCACTCCTCTGTGCACAGCCTGTTATACCCCCCTGAGACCCCACTCCTCTGTGCACAGCCTGGTATACCCCCTGAGACCCCACTTTTCTGTGCACAGACTGTTATACCCCCTGAGGCCCCACTCCTCTTTGCAGAGACTGTTATACCCCCTTAGACCCCACTCCTCTGTGCACAGCCTGTTATACCCCCTGAGACCCCACTCCTCTGTGCACAGCCTGTTATACCCCCTGAGACCCAACTCATCTGTGCACAGACTGTTATACCCCCTGAGGCCCCACTCCTCTGTGCACAGCCTGGTATACCCCCTGACACCCCCCTCCTCTGTGCACAGCCTGTTATACCCCCTGAGACCCCACTCCTCTGTGCACAAACTGTTATACCCCCTGAGACCCCACTTCTCTTTACACAGCCTGTTATTTCCCCTCAGACCCCACTCTTCTGTACACAAACTATTATACCCCCCTGAGCCCCCACTCATCTGTCCCCAGCCTGTTATACCCCCTGACACCCCTCTCCTCTGTGCACAGTCTGTTATCCCCCCTGAGACCCCACTCCTCTGTGCACAGCCTGTTATACCCCCTGAGACCCCACTCCTCTGTGCACAGCCTGTTATACCCCCTGAGACCCCACTCTTCTGTGCACAGACTGTTATACCCCCTGAGGCCCCACTCCTCTTTGCACAGACTGTTATACCCCCTTAGACCCCACTCCTCTGTGCACAGCCTGTTATACCCCCTGAGACCCAGCTCTTCTGTGCACAGCCTGTTATACCCCCTGAGACCCAACTCCTCTGTGCACAGACTGTTATACCCCCTGAGACCCCACTCCTCTGTGCACAGCCTGTTTTACCCCCTGAGACCCCACTCCTCTGTGCACAAACTGTTATACCCCCTGAGGCCCCACCTCTCTGTTCACCGCCCGGTATACCCCCTGAGACCCCACTCTTCTGTGCACAGACTGTTATACCCCCTGAGACCCCACTCCTCTGTGCACAGACTGTTATACCACCCTAAGACCCCACTCCTCTGTGCACAGCCTGTTATACCCCCTGAGAACCCACTCTTCTGTACACAGCCTGTTATACCCCCCTGAGACCGCACTCCTCTGTGCACAGACTGTTATACCCCACTGAGACCCCACTCCTCTGTGCACAGCCTGTTATACCCCCTGAGACCCCACTCTTCTGTGCACAGCCTGTTATACCCCCCTGAGACCCCCCTCCTCTGTGCAGAGCCTGTTATACCCCCTGAGACCCCACTCTTCTGTTCACAGCCTGTTATACCCCCTGAGACCACAGTCCTTTGGGCACAGCCTGTTATAGCCCCTGAGACCCCATTCCTCTGTGCACAGCCTGTTATACCCCCTCAGACCCCACTCTTCTGTCCACCGCCTGTTATACCCCCTGAGACCCCACTCTTCTGTGCACAGACTGTTATACCCCCTGAGACCCCACTCCTCTGTGCACAGCCTGTTATACCCCCGTGAGGCCCCACACCTCTGTGCACAGCCTGTTATACCCCCTGAGACCCCACTCTTCTGTGCACAGCCTGTTATACACCCCTGAGACACCACTCCTCTGTGCACAGCCTGTTATACCCCCTGAGACCCCACTCCTCTGTGCACAACCTGTTATACCCCCTGAGACCCCACTCTTCTGTGCACAGCCTGTTATACCCCCCTGAGACCCCAATCCTCTGTGCACAGACTGTTATACCCCCCTGAGACCCCACTCCTCTGTGCACAGCCTGTTATACCCCCTGAGACCCCACTCCTCTGTGCACAGCCTGTTATACCCCCTGAGACCCCACTCCTCTGTGCACAGCCTGTTATACCCCCCTTAGACCCCACTCCTCTGTTCACAGCCTGTATTAGCCCCTGAGACCCCACTCCTCTGTGCACAGCCTGTTATACCCCCCTGAGACCCCATTTCTCTGTGCACAGCCTGTTATACCCCCTGAGACCCCACTCTTCTGTGCACAGCCTGTTATACCCCCTGAGACCCCACTCCTCTGTGCACAGCCTGTTATACCCCCTGAGACCCCTCTTTTCTGTGCACAGCCTGTTATCCCCTCCTGAGACCCCTCTCCTCTGTGCACAGCCTGTTTTACCCCTCTGAGACCCCACTCCTCTGTGCACAGCCTTTTATACCCCCCTGAGACCCCATCCCTCTGTGTACAGCCTGTTATACCCCCTGAGACCCCACTCCTCTGTGCACAGCCTGTTATACCCCCCTGAGACCCCACTCCTCTGTGCACAGCCTGTTATACCCCTCTGAGACCCCACTCCTCTGTGCACAAACTGTTATACCCCCCTGAGACCCCACTCCTCTGTGCACAGCCTGTTATACCCCCTGAGACCCCACTCCTCTGTGCACAGCCTGTTATACCCCCTGAGACCCAACTCATCTGTGCACAGACTGTTATACCCCCTGAGACCCCACTCCTCTGTGCACAGCCTGTTATACCCCCTGAGACCCCACTCCTCTGTGCACAGCCTGTTATACCCCCTGAGACCCCACTCCTCTGTGCACAAACTGTTATACCCCCTGAGACCCCACTTCTCTTTACACAGCCTGTTATTTCCCCTGAGACCCCACTCTTCTGTGCACAGACTGTTATACCCCCCTGAGGCCCCACTCCTCTGTGCACAGCCTGTTATACCCCCTGAGACCCCACTCTTCTGTGCACAGCCTGTTATACCCCCCTGAGACCCCACTCCTCTGTGCACAGCCTGTTATACCCCCTGAGACCCCACTCCTCTGTGCACAGCCTGTTATACCCCCTGAGACCCCACTCCTCTGTTCACAGCCTGTATTACCCCCTGAGACCCCACTCCTCTGTGCACAGCCTGTTATACCCCCCTGAGACCCCACTTCTCTGTGCACAGCCTGTTATACCCCCTGAGACCCCACTCTTCTGTGCACAGCCTGTTATACCCCCTGAGACCCCACTCCTCTGTGCACAGCCTGTTATACCCCCTGAGACCCCACTCCTCTGTGCACAGCCTGTTATACCCCCCTGAGACCCCACTTCTCTGTGCACAGCCTGTTATACCCCCTGAGACCCCACTCTTCTGTGCACAGCCTGTTATACCCCCTGAGACCCCACTCCTCTGTGCACAGCCTGTTATACCCCCTGAGACCCCACTCCTCTGTGCACAGCCTGTTATACCCCCCTGAGACCCCACTCCTCTGTGCACAGCCTGGTATACCCCCTGAGACCCCACTCCTCTGTGCACAGACTGTTATACCCCCTGAGGCCCCACTCCTCTTTGCACAGACTGTTATACCCCCTTTGACCCCACTCCTCTGTGCACAGCCTGTTATACCCCCTGAGACCCAGCTCTTCTGTGCACAGCCTGTTATACCCCCTGAGACCCAACTCCTCTGTGCACAGACTGTTATACCCCCTGAGACCCCACTCCTCTGTGCACAGCCTGTTTTACCCCCTGAGACCCCACTCCTCTGTGCACAAACTGTTATACCCCCTGAGACCCCACTTCTCTGTACACAGCCTGTTATACCCCCTGAGACCCCACTCTTCTGTGCACAGACTGTTATACCCCCTGAGACCCCACTCCTCTGTGCACAGACTGTTATACCCCCCTGAGACCCCACTCCTCTGTGCACAGCCTGTTATACCCCCTGAGAACCCACTCTTCTGTACACGGCCTGTTATACCCCCCTGAGACCGCACTCCTCTGTGCACAGACTGTTATACCCCACTGAGACCCCACTCCTCTGTGCACAGCCTGTTATACCCCCTGAGACCCCACTCTTCTGTGCACAGCCTGTTATACCCCCCTGAGACCCCCCTCCTCTGTGCAGAGCCTGTTATACCCCCTGAGACCCCACTCTTCTGTTCACAGCCTGTTATACCCCCTGGGTCCACAGTCCTTTGGGCACAGCCTGTTATAGCCCCTGGGACCCCATTCCTCTGGGCACTGCCTGTTATACCCCCTGAGACCCCACTCTTCTGTCCACAGCCTGTTATACCCCCTGAGACCCCACTCTTCTGTGCACAGACTGTTATACCCCCTGAGACCCCACTCCTCTGTGCACAGCCTGTTATACCCCCGTGAGGCCCCACACCTCTGTGCACAGCCTGTTATACCCCCTGAGACCCCACTCTTCTGTGCACAGCCTGTTATACACCCCTCAGACCCCACTCCTCTCTGCACAGCCTGTTATACCCCCTGAGACCCCACTCCTCTGTGCACAACCTGTTATACCCCCTGAGACCCCACTCTTCTGTGCACAGCCTGTTATACCCCCCTGAGACCCCAATCCTCTGTGCACAGACTGTTATACCCCCCTGAGACCCCACTCCTCTGTGCACAGCCTGTTATACCCCCTGAGACCCCACTCCTCTGTGCACAGCCTGTTATACCCCCTGACACCCCACTCCTCTGTGCACAGCCTGTTATACCCCCCTTAGACCCCACTCCTCTGTTCACAGCCTGTATTAGCCCCTGAGACCCCACTCCTCTGTGCACAGCCTGTTATACCCCCCTGAGACCCCATTTCTCTGTGCACAGCCTGTTATACCCCCTGAGACCCCACTCTTCTGTGCACAGCCTGTTATACCCCCTGAGACCCCACTCCTCTGTGCACAGCCTGTTATACCCCCTGAGACCCCACTTTTCTGTGCACAGCCTGTTATACCCCCCTGAGACCCCTCTCCTCTGTGCACAGCCTGTTTTACCCCTCTGAGACCCCACTCCTCTGTGCACAGCCTTTTATACCCCCCTGAGACCCCATCCCTCTGTGTACAGCCTGTTATACCCCCTGAGACCCCACTCCTCTGTGCACAGCCTGTTATACCCCCCTGAGACCCCACTCCTCTGTGCACAGCCTGTTATACCCCTCTGAGACCCCACTCCTCTGTGCACAAACTGTTATACCCCCCTGAGACCCCACTCCTCTGTGCACAGCCTGTTATACCCCCTGAGACCACAGTCCTCTGTGCACAGCCTGTTATACCCCCTGAGACCCCACTCCTCTGTGCACAGCCTGTTATACCCCCCTGAGACCCCACTCCTCTGTGCACAGCCTGATATACCCCCTGAGACCCCACTCCTCTGTGCACAGCCTGTTATACCCCCCTGAGACCCCACTCCTCTGTCCACGGCCTGTTATACCCCTCTGAGACCCCACTCCTCTGTGCACAGCCTGTTATACCCCCTGTGACCCCACTCCTCTGTGCACAGCCTGTTATACACCCCTGAGACCCCACTCCTCTGTGCACGGCCTGTTATACCCCCCTGAGACCCCACTCCTCTGTGCACAGCCTGTTATACCCCCTGAGACCCCGCTCCTCTGTGCACAGCCTGTTATACCCCCCTGAGGCCCCACTCCTCTGTGCACAGCCTGTTACACCCCCTGAGACCCCACTCCTCTGTGCACAGCCTGTTACACCCCCCTGAGACCCCACTCCTCTGTGCACAGCCTGTGATACCCCCCTGAGACCCCACTCCTCTGTGCACAGCCTGTTATACCCCCTGAGACCCCACTCCTCTGTGCACAGCCTGTTATACCCCCTGAGACCCCACTCCTCTGTGCACAGCCTGTTATACCCCCCTGAGACCCCACTCCTCTGTGCACAGCCTGTTATACCCCCCTGAGACCCCACTCCTCTGTGCACAGCCTTTTATACCCCCCTGAGACCCCATTTCTCTGTGTACAGCCTGTTATACCCCCTGAGACCCCACTCCTCTGTGCACAGCCTGTTATACCCCCCTGAGACCCCACTCCTCTGTGCACGGCCTGTTATACCCCTCTGAGACCCCACTCCTTTGTGCACAGCCTGTTATACCCCCCTGAGACCCCACTCCTCTGTGCACAGCCTGTGATACCCCCCTGAGACCCCACTCCTCTGTGCACAGCCTGTTATACCCATCTGAGACCCCACTCCTCAGTGAACAGGCTGTTATACCCCCCTGAGACCACAGTCCTCTGTGCACAGCCTGTTACACCCCCTGACGCCCCACTCCTCACTCCCCAGCCTGTTATACCCCCCTCAGCCCCCCCTCCTATGGCCACAGCCTGTTATACCCCCTGAGACCCCACTCCTCTGTGCACAGCCTGTTATACCCCCTGAGACCCCACTCATCTGTGCACAGTCTGTTATACCCCCTGAGACCCCACTCATCTGTGCACAGCTTATTATACCCCCCTGAGACCCCACCCCTCTGTGCAGAGCCTGTTATACCCCCTGAGACCCCACTCCTCTGTGCACAGCCTGTCATACCCCCCTGAGACCCCACTCCTCTGTGCACAGCCTGTTATACCCCCCTGAGACCCCACTCCTCTGTGCACGGCCTGTTATACTCCCCTGAGACCGCACTCCTCTGTGCACAGCCTGTTATACCCCCTGAGGCCCCACTCCTCTGTGCACAGCCTATTATACCCCCTGAGACCCCACTCTTCTGTGCACAGCCTGTTATACCCCCTGAGACCACACTCCTTTGGGCACAGCCTGTTATACCCCCTGAGACCCCACTCTTCTGTTCACAGCCTGTTATACCCCTCTTAGACCCCGCTCTTCTGTGCACAGCCTATTATACCCCCTCAGACCCCACTCCTCTGTGCACAGCCTGTTATACCCCCTGAAACCCCACTCTTCTCTGCACAGCCTGTTATACCCCCCTGAGACCCCACTCTTCTGTGCACAGCCTATTATACCCCCTGAGACCCCAATCTTCTATGCACAGCCTGTTATACCCCCTGAGACCACAGTCCTTTGGGCACAGCCTGTTATACCCCCTGAGACCCCACTCCTCTGTGCACAGCCTGTTATACCCCCTGAGACCCCACTCTTCTGTCCACAGCCTTTTATACCCCCTGAGACCCCACTCTTCTGTGCACATACTGTTATACCCCCTGAGACCCCACTCCTCTGTGCACAGCCTGTTATACCCCCTGAGTCCCCACTCCTCTGTGCACAGCCTGTTATACCCCCCTGAGGCCCCACTCCTCTAGGCACTGCCTGTTATACCCCCTGAGACCCCACTCCTCTGTGCACAGCCTGTTATACCCCTTTGAGACCCCACTCCTCTGTGCACAGCCTGTTATACCCCCCTGAGGCCCCACTCCTCTGTGCACAGCCTGTTATACCCCCTGAGACCCCACTCTTCTGTGCACAGCCTGTTATACCCCCCTGAGACCCCACTCCTCTGTGCACAGCCTGTTATACCCCCTGAGACCCCACTCCTCTGTGCACAACCTGTTATACCCCCTGAGACCCCACTCTTCTGTGCACAGCCTGTTATACCCCCCTGAGACCCCAATCCTCTGTGCACAGACTGTTATACCCCCCTGAGACCCCACTCCTCTGTGCACAGCCTGTTATACCCCCTGAGACCACAGTCCTCTGTGCACAGCCTGTTATACCCCCTGAGACTCCACTCCTCTGTGCACAGCCTGTTATACCCCCTGAGACCCCACTCCTCTGTGCACAGCCTGTTATACCCCCCTGAGACCCCACTCCTCTATGCACAGCCTGTTATACCCCTCTGAGACCCCACTCCTCTGTGCACAGACTGTTTTACCCCCCTGAGACCCCACTCCTCTGTGCACAGCCTGTTATACCCCCTGAGACCACAGTCCTCTGTGCACAGCCTGTTATACCCCCTGAGACCCCACTCCTCTGTGCACAGCCTGTTATACCCCCCTGAGACCCCACTCCTCTGTGCACAGCCTGATATACCCCCTGAGACCCCACTCCTCTGTGCACAGCCTGTTATACCCCCCTGAGACCCCACTCCTATGGGCACAGCCTGTTATACCCCCTGAAACCCCACTCCTCTGTGCACAGAGTGTTATGCCCCCTGAGACCCCACTCCTCTGTGCACAGCCTGTTATACCCCCTGAGACCCCACTCATCTGTGCCCAGTCTGTTATAACCCCTGAGACCCCACTCCTCTGTGCACAGCCTATTATACCCCCCTGAGACCCCACTCTTCTGTGCACAGCCTGTTATACCCCCTGAGACCCCACTCCTCTGTGCACAGCCTGTCATACCCCCCTGAGACCCCAATCCTCTGTGCACAGCCTGTTATACCCCCCTGAGACCCCACTCCTCTGTGCACGGCCTGTTATACTCCCCTGAGACCCCACTCCTCTCTGCACAGCCTGTTATACCCCCTGAGGCCCCACTCCTCTGTGCACAGCCTATTATACCCCCTGAGACCCCACTCTTCTGTGCACAGCCTGTTATACCCCCTGAGACCACACTCCTTTGGGCACAGCCTGTTATACCCCCTGAGACCCCACTCTTCTGTGCACAGCCTGTTATACCCCCCTGAGACCCCACTCTTCTGTGCACAGCCTATTATACCCCCTGAGACCCCACTCTTCTGTGCACAGCCTGTTATACCCCCTGAAACCCCACTCTTCTCTGCTCAGCCTGTTATACCCCCCTGAGACCCCACTCTTCTGTGCACAGCCTATTATACCCCCTGAGACCCCACTCTTCTGTGCACAGCCTGTTATACCCCCTGAGACCACAGTCCTTTGGGCACAGCCTGTTATACCCCCTGAGACCCCATTCCTCTGTGCACAGCCTGTTATACCCCCTGAGACCCCACTCTTCTGTCCACAGCCTGTTATACCCTGTGAGACCCCACTCTTCTGTGCACAGACTGTTATACCGCCTGAGACCCCACTCCTCTGTGCACAGCCTGTTATACCCCCTGAGTCCCCACTCCTCTGTGCACAGCCTGTTATACCCCCCTGAGGCCCCACTCCTCTGTGCACTGCCTGTTATACCCCCTGAGACCCCACTCCTCTGTGCACAGCCTGTTATACCCCCTTGAGACCCCACTCCTCTGTGCACAGCCTGTTATACCCCCTGAGACCCCACTCCTCTGTGCACAACCTGTTATACCCCCTGAGACCCCACTCTTCTGTGCACAGCCTGTTATACCCCCCTGAGACCCCAATCCTCTGTGCACAGACTGTTATACCCCCCTGAGACCCCACTCCTCTGTGCACAGCCTGTTATACCCCCTGAGACCCCACTCCTATGTGCACAGCCTGTTATACCCCCTGAGACCCCACTCCTCTGTGCACAGCCTGTTATACCCCCCTTAGACCCCACTATTCTGTTCACAGCCTGTATTACCCCCTGAGACCCCACTCCTCTGTGCACAGCCTGTTATACCCCCCTGAGACCCCACTTCTCTGTGCACAGCCTGTTATACCCCCTGAGACCCCACTCTTCTGTGCACAGCCTGTTATACCCCCTGAGACCCCACTCCTCTGTGCACAGCCTGTTATACCCCCTGAGACCCCACTCCTCTGTGCACAGCCTGTTATACCCCCCTGAGGCCCCACTCCTCTGTGCACAGCCTGTTATACCCCCTGAGACCCCACTCTTCTGTGCACAGCCTGTTATACCCCCCTGAGACCCCACTCCTCTGTGCACAGCCTGTTATAACCCCTGAGACCCCACTCCTCTGTGCACAACCTGTTATACCCCCTGAGACCCCACTCTTCTGTGCACAGCCTGTTATACCCCCCTGAGACCCCAATCCTCTGTGAACAGACTGTTATACCCCCCTGAGACCCCACTCCTCTGTGCACAGCCTGTTATACCCCCTGAGACCCCACTCCTCTGTGCACAGCCTGTTATACCCCCTGAGACCCCACTCCTCTGTGCACAGCCTGTTATACCCCCCTTAGACCCCACTCCTCTGTTCACAGCCTGTATTACCCCCTGAGACCCCATTCCTCTGTGCACAGCCTGTTATACCCCCCTGAGACCCCACTTCTCTGTGCACAGCCTGTTATACCCCCTGAGACCCCACTCTTCTGTGCACAGCCTGTTATACCCCCTGAGACCCCACTCCTCTGTGCACAGCCTGTTATACCCCCTGAGACCCCACTCCTCTGTGCACAGACTGTTATACCCCCTGAGGCCCCACTCCTCTTTGCACAGACTGTTATACCCCCTTTGACCCCACTCCTCTGTGCACAGCCTGTTATACCCCCTGAGACCCCACTCCTCTGTGCACAGCCTGTTATAACCCCTGAGACCCCACTCCTCTGTGCACAGCCTGTTATACCCCCTGAGACCCCACTCCTCTGTGCACAGCCTGTTATACCCCCTGAGACCCCACTCCTCTGTGCACAAACTGTTATACCCCCTGAGACCCCACTTCTCTGTACACAGCCTGTTATACCCCCTGAGACACCACTCTTCTGTGCACAGACTGTTATACCCCCTGAGACCCCACTCCTCTGTGCACAGCCTGCTATACCCCCTGAGACCCCACTCCTCTGTGCACAGCCTGTTATACCCCCTGAGACCCCACTCCTCTGTGCACAGCCTGTTATACCCCCTGAGACCCAATTCTTCTGTGCACAGCCTGTTATACCCCCTGAGACCCAACTCTTCTGTGCACAGCCTGTTATACCCCCTGAGACCCAGCTCTTCTGTGCACAGCCTGTTATACCCCCCTGAGACCCCACTCCTCTGTGCACAGCCTGTTATACCCCCTGAGACCCCACTCTTCAGTGCACAGCCTGTTATACCCCCTGAGACCCCACTCTTTTGTGCACAGCCTGTTATACCCCCCTGAGACCCCACTCCTCTGTGCACAGCCTGTTATACCCCCTGAGGCCCCACTCCTCTGTGCCCAGCCTGTTATACCCCCCTGAGACCCCACTCCTCTGTGCACAGACTGTTATACCCCCCTGAGACCCCACTCCTCTGTGCACAGCCTGTTATACCCCCTGAGAACCCACTCTTCTGTACACAGCCTGTTATACCCCCCTGAGACCGCACTCCTCTGTGCACAGACTGTTATACCCCCCTGAGACCCCACTCCTCTGTGCACAGCCTGTTATACCCCCTGAGACCCCACTCTTCTGTGCACAGCCTGTTATACCCCCCTGAGACCCCACTCCTCTGTGCAGAGCCTGTTATACCCCCTGAGACCCCACTCCTCTGTGCACAGCCTGTTATACCCCCTGAGACCCCACTCCTCTGTGCACAGCCTGTTATACCCCCCTTAGACCCCACTCCTCTGTGCACAGCCTGTTATTCCCCCCTGAGACCCCACTCCTCTGTGCACAGCCTGTTATACCCCCTGAGACCCCACTCCTCTGTGCACAGCCTGTTATACCCCCTGAGACCCCACTCATCTGTGCACAGTCTGTTATACCCCCTGAGACCCCACTCCTCTGTGCACAGCCTATTATACCCCCCTGACACCCCACCCCTCTGTGCACAGCCTGTTATACCCCCTGAGATCCCACTCCTCTGTGCACAGCCTGTCATACCCCCCTGAGACCCCACTCCTCTGTGCACAGCCTGTTATACCCCCCTGAGACCCCACTCCTCTGTGCACGGCCTGTTATACTCCCCTGAGACCCCACTCCTCTGTGCACAGCCTGTTATACCCCCTGAGGCCCCACTCCTCTGTGCACAGCCTATTATACCCCCTGAGACCCCACTCCTCTGTGCACAGCCTGTCATACCCCCCTGAGACCCCACTCCTCTGTGCACAGCCTATTATACCCCCCTGAGACCCCACCCCTCTGTGCAGAGCCTGTTATACCCCCCTGAGACCCCACTCTTCTGTGCACAGCCTATTATACCCTCTGAGACCCCACTATTCTGTGCACAGCCTGTTATACCCCCTGAAACCCCACTCTTCTCTGCACAGCCTGTTATACCCCCCTGAGACCCCACTCTTCTGTGCACAGCCTGTTATTACCCCTGAGACCACAGTCCTTTGGGCACAGCCTGTTATACCCCCTGAGACCCCACTCCTCTGTGCACAGCCTGTTATACCCCCTGAGACCCCACTCTTCTGTCCACAGCCTGTTATACCCCCTGAGACCCCACTCTTCTGTGCACAGACTGTTATACCCCCTGAGACCCCACTCCTCTGTGCACAGCCTGTTATACCCCCTGAGTCCCCACTCCTCTGTGCACAGCCTGTTATACCCCCCTGAGGCCCCACCCCTCTGTGCACTGCCTGTTCTACCCCCTCAGACCCCACTCCTCTGTGCCCCGCCTGTTATCCCCCTTTCAGCCCCCACTCCTCTGTGCACAGCCTGTTATACCCCCCTGAGCCCCCACTCCTCTGTGCACAGCCTGTTATACCCCCTGAGACCCCACTCTTCTGTGCACAGCCTGTTATACCCCCCTGAGACCCCACTCCTCTGTGCACAGCCTGTTATACCCCCTGAGACCCCACTCCTCTGTGCACAACCTGTTATACCCCCTGAGACCCCACTCTTCTGTGCACAGCCTGTTTTAACCCCCTGAGACCCCAATCCTCTGTGCACAGACTGTTATACCCCCCTGAGACCCCACTCCTCTGTGCACAGCCTGTTATACCCCCTGAGACCACAGTCCTTTGTGCACAGCCTGTTATACCCCCTGAGACCCCACTCCTCTGTGCACAGCCTGTTATACCCCCCTGAGACCCCTCTCCTCTGTGCACAGCCTGTTTTACCCCTCTGAGACCCCACTCCTCTGTGCACAGCCTTTTATACCCCCCTGAGACCCCACCCCTCTGTGTACAGCCTGTTATACCCCCTGAGACCCCACTCCTCTGTGCACAGCCTGTTATACCCCCCTGAGACCCCACTCCTCTATGCACAGCCTGTTATACCCCTCTCAGACCCCACTCCTCTGTGCACAGACTGTTATACCCCCCTGAGACCCCACTCCTCTGTGCACAGCCTGTTATACCCCCTGAGACCACAGTCCTCTGTGCACAGCCTGTTATACCCCCTGAGACCCCACTCCTCTGTGCACAGCCTGTTATACCCCCCTGAGACCCCACTCCTCTGTGCACAGCCTGATATACCCCCTGAGACCCCACTCCTCTGTGCACAGCCTGTTATACCCCCCTGAGACCCCACTCCTATGGGCACAGCCTGTTATACCCCCTGAAACCCCACTCCTCTGTGCACAGAGTGTTATGCCCCCTGAGACCCCACTCCTCTGTGCACAGCCTGTTATACCCCCTGAGACCCCACTCCTCTGTGCACAGCCTGTTATACCCCCTGAGACCCCACTCATCTGTGCCCAGTCTGTTATAACCCCTGAGACCCCACTCCTCTGTGCACTGGCTATTATCCCCCCCTGAGACCCCACCCCTCTCTGCACAGCCTGTTATACCCCCTGAGACCCCACTCCTCTGTGCACAGCCTGTCATACCCCCCTGAGACCCCACTCCTCTGTGCACAGCCTGTTATACCCCCCTGAGACCCCACTCCTCTGTGCACGGCCTGTTATACTCCCCTGAGACCCCACTCCTCTGTGCACAGCCTGTTATACCCCCTGAGGCCCCACTCCTCTGTGCACAGCCTATTATACCCCCTGAGACCCCACTCTTCTGTGCACAGCCTGTTATACCCCCTGAGACCACACTCCTTTGGGCACAGCCTGTTACTCCCCCTGAGACCCCACTCTTCTGTGCACAGCCTGTTATACCCCCCTGAGACCCCACTCTTCTGTGCACAGCCTATTATACCCCCTGAGACCCCACTCTTCTGTGCACAGCCTGTTATACCCCCTGAAACCCCACTCTTCTCTGCACAGCCTGTTATACCCCCCTGAGACCCCACTCTTCTGTGCACAGCCTATTATACCCCCTGAGACCCCACTCTTCTGTGCACAGCCTGTTATACCCCCTGAGACCACAGTCCTTTGGGCACAGCCTGTTATACCCCCTGAGACCCCATTCCTCTGTGCACAGCCTGTTATACCCCCTGAGACCCCACTCCTCTGTCCACAGCCTGTTATACCCCCTGAGACCCCACTCTTCTGTGCACAGACTGTTATACCCCCTGAGACCCCACTCCTCTGTGCACAGCCTGTTATACCCCCTGAGTCCCCACTCCTCTGTGCACAGCCTGTTATACCCCCCTGAGGCCCCACTCCTCTGTGCACTGCCTGTTATACCCCCTGAGACCCCACTCCTCTGTGCACAGCCTGTTATACCCCCTGAGACCCCACTCTTCTGTGCACAGCCTGTTATACCCCCCTGAGACCCCACTCCTCTGTGCACAGCCTGTTATACCCCCCTGAGAGACCCCACTCCTCTGTGCACAGCCTGTTATACCCCCTGAGAACCCACTCTTCTGTACACAGCCTGTTATACCCCCCTGAGACCGCACTCCTCTGTGCACAACTGTTATACCCCCCTGAGACCCCACTCCTCTGTGCACAGCCTGTTATACCCCCTGAGACCCCACTCTTCTGTGCACAGCCTGTTATACCCCCCTGAGACCCCACTCCTCTGTGCAGAGCCTGTTATACCCCCTGAGACCCCACTCCTCTGTGCACAGCCTGTTATACCCCCTGAGACCCCACTCCTCTGTGCACAGCCTGTTATACCCCCCTTAGACCCCACTCCTCTGTGCACAGCCTGTTATTCCCCCCTGAGACCCCACTCCTCTGTGCACAGCCTGTTATACCCCCTGAGACCCCACTCCTCTGTGCACAGCCTGTTATACCCCCTGAGACCCCACTCATCTGTGCACAGTCTGTTATACCCCCTGAGACCCCACTCCTCTGTGCACAGCCTATTATACCCCCCTGAGACCCCACCCCTCTGTGCACAGCCTGTTATACCCCCTGAGACCCCACTCCTCTGTGCACAGCCTGTCATACCCCCCTGAGACCCCACTCCTCTGTGCACAGCCTGTTATACCCCCCTGAGACCCCACTCCTCTGTGCACGGCCTGTTATACTCCCCTGAGACCCCACTCCTCTGTGCACAGCCTGTTATACCCCCTGAGGCCCCACTCCTCTGTGCACAGCCTATTATACCCCCCGAGACCCCACTCTTCTGTGCACAGCCTGTTATACCCCCTGAGACCACACTCCTTTGGGCACAGCCTGTTATACCCCCTGAGACCCCACTCTTCTGTGCAGAGCCTGTTATACCCCCCTGAGACCCCACTCATCTGTGCACAGCCTATTATACCCCCTGAGCCCCCACTCTTCTCTGCACAGCCTGTTATACCCCCTGAAACCCCACTCTTCTCTGCACAGCCTGTTATACCCCCCTGAGACCCCACTCTTCTGTGCACAGCCTGTTATTACCCCTGAGACCACAGTCCTTTGGGCACAGCCTGTTATACCCCCTGAGACCCCACTCCTCTGTGCACAGCCTGTTATACCCCCTGAGACCCCACTCTTCTGTCCACAGCCTGTTATACCCCCTGAGACCCCACTCTTCTGTGCACAGACTGTTATACCCCCTGAGACCCCACTCCTCTGTGCACAGCCTGTTATACCCCCTGAGTCCCCACTCCTCTGTGCACAGCCTGTTATACCCCCCTGAGGCCCCACTCCTCTGTGCACTGCCTGTTCTACCCCCTGAGACCCCACTCCTCTGTGCACAGCCTGTTATACCCCTTTGAGACCCCACTCCTCTGTGCACAGCCTGTTATACCCCCCTGAGGCCCCACTCCTCTGTGCACAGCCTGTTATACCCCCTGAGACCCCACTCTTCTGTGCACAGCCTGTTATACCCCCCTGAGACCCCACTCCTCTGTGCACAGCCTGTTATACCCCCTGAGACCCCACTCCTCTGTGCACAACCTGTTATACCCCCTGAGACCCCACTCTTCTGTGCACAGCCTGTTATAACCCCCTGAGACCCCAATCCTCTGTGCACAGCCTGTTATACCCCCTGAGACCCCCACTCCTCTGTGCACAGCCTGTTATACCCCCTGAGGCCCCACTCCTCTGTGCACAGCCTATTATACCCCCTGAGACCCCACTCTTCTGTGCACAGCCTGTTATACCCCCTGAGACCACACTCCTTTGGGCACAGCCTGTTATACCCCCTGAGACCCCACTCTTCTGTGCAGAGCCTGTTATACCCCCCTGAGACCCCACTCATCTGTGCACAGCCTATTATACCCCCTGAGACCCCACTCTTCTGTGCACAGCCTGTTATACCCCCTGAAGCCCCACTCTTCTCTGCTCAGCCTGTTATCCCCCCCTGTGACCCCACTCTTCTGTGCACAGCCTGTTCTTACCCCTGAGACCACAGTCCTTTGGCCACAGCCTGTTATACCCCCTGAGACCCCACTCCTCTGTGCACAGCCTGTTATACCCCCTGAGACCCCACTCTTCTGTCCACAGCCTGTTATACCCCCTGAGACCCCACTCTTCTGTGCACAGACTGTTATACCCCCTGAGACCCCACTCCTCTGTGCACAAGCCTGTTATACCCCCTGAGTCCCCACTCCTCTGTGCACAGCCTGTTATACCCCCCTGAGGCCCCACTCCTCTGTGCACTGCCTGTTCTACCCCCTGAGACCCCACTCCTCTGTGCACAGCCTGTTATACCCCTTTGAGACCCCACTCCTCTGTGCACAGCCTGTTATACCCCCCTGAGGCCCCACTCCTCTGTGCACAGCCTGTTATACCCCCTGAGACCCCACTCTTCTGTGCACAGCCTGTTATACCCCCCTGAGACCCCACTCCTCTGTGCACAGCCTGTTATACCCCCTGAGACCCCACTCCTCTGTGCACAACCTGTTATACCCCCTGAGACCCCACTCTTCTGTGCACAGCCTGTTATAACCCCCTGAGACCCCAATCCTCTGTGCACACACTGTTATACCCCCCTGAGACCCCACTCCTCTGTGCACAGCCTGTTATACCCCCTGAGACCACAGTCCTTTGTGCACAGCCTGTTATACCCCCTGAGACCCCACTCCTCTGTGCACAGCCTGTTATACCCCCCTGAGACCCCTCTCCTCTGTGCACAGCCTGTTTTACCCCTCTGAGACCCCACTCCTCTGTGCACAGCCTTTTATACCCCCCTGAGACCCCACCCCTCTGTGTACAGCCTGTTATACCCCCTGAGACCCCACTCCTCTGTGCACAGCCTGTTATACCCCCCTGAGACCCCACTCCTCTATGCACAGCCTGTTATACCCCTCTCCGACCCCACTCCTCTGTGCACAGACTGTTATACCCCCCTGAGACCCCACTCCTCTGTGCACAGCCTGTTATACCCCCTGAGACCACAGTCCTCTGTGCACAGCCTGTTATACCCCCTGAGACCCCACTCCTCTGTGCACAGCCTGTTATACCCCCCTGAGACCCCACTCCTCTGTGCACAGCCTGATATACCCCCTGAGACCCCACTCCTCTGTGCACAGCCTGTTATACCCCCCTGAGACCCCACTCCTATGGGCACAGCCTGTTATACCCCCTGAAACCCCACTCCTCTGTGCACAGAGTGTTATGCCCCCTGAGACCCCACTCCTCTGTGCACAGCCTGTTTTACCCCCTGAGACCCCTCTCCTCTGTGCACAGCCTGTTATCCCCCCTGAGACCCCACTCATCTGTGCCCAGTCTGTTATAACCCCTGAGACCCCACTCCTCTGTGCACTGGCTATTATACCCCCCTGAGACACCACCCCTCTCTGCACAGCCTGTTATACCCCCTGAGACCCCACTCCTCTGTGCACAGCCTGTCATACCTCCCTGAGACCCCACTCCTCTGTGCACAGCCTGTTATACCCCCCTGAGACCCCACTCCTCTGTGCACGGCCTGTTATACTCCCCTGAGACCCCACTCCTCTGTGCACAGCCTGTTATACCCCCTGAGGCCCCACTCCTCTGTGCACAGCCTGTTATACCCCCTGAGGCCCCACTCTTCTGTGCACATCCTGTTATACCCCCTGAGACCACACTCCTTTGGGCACAGCCTGTTATTCCCCCTGAGACCCCACTCTTCTGTGCACAGCCTTTTATACCCCCCTGAGACCCCACTCTTCTGTGCACAGCCTATTATACCCCCTGAGACCCCACTCTTCTGTGCACAGCCTGTTATACCCCCTGAAACCCCACTCTTCTCTGCACAGCCTGTTATACCCCCCTGAGACCCCACTCTTCTGTGCACAGCCTATTATACCCCCTGAGACCCCACTCTTCTGTGCACAGCCTGTTATACCCCCTGAGACCACAGTCCTTTGGGCACAGCCTGTTATACCCCCTGAGACCCCATTTCTCTGTGCACAGCCTGTTATACCCCCTGAGACCCCACTCCTCTGTCCACAGCCTGTTATACCCCCTGAGACCCCACTCTTCTGTGCACATACTGTTATACCCCCTGAGACCCCACTCCTCTGTGCACAGTCTGTTATACCCCCTGAGTCCCCACTCCTCTGTGCACAGCCTGTTATACCCCCTTGAGGCCCCACTCCTCTGTGCACTGCCTGTTATACCCCCTGAGACCCCACTCCTCTGTGCACAGCCTGTTATACCCCCTTGAGACCCCACTCCTCTGTGCACAGCCTGTTATACCCCCCTGAGGCCCCACTCCTCTGTGCACAGCCTGTTATACCCCCTGAGACCCCACTCTTCTGTGCACAGCCTGTTATACCCCCCTGAGACCCCACTCCTCTGTGCACAGCCTGTTATACCCCCTGAGACCCCACTCCTCTGTGCACAACCTGTTATACCCCCTGAGACCCCACTCTTCTGTGCACAGCCTTTTATACCCCCCTGAGACCCCAATCCTCTGTGCACAGACTGTTATACCCCCCTGAGACCCCACTCCTCTGTGCACAGCCTGTTATACCCCCTGAGACCCCACTCCTCTGTGCACAGCCTGTTATACCCCCTGAGACCCCACTCCTCTGTGCACAGCCTGTTATACCCCCCTTAGACCCCACTCCTCTGTTCACAGCCTGTATTACCCCCTGAGACCCCACTCCTCTGTGCACAGCCTGTTATACCCCCCTGAGACCCCACTTCTCTGTGCACAGCCTGTTATACCCCCTGAGACCCCACTCTTCTGTGCACAGCCTGTTATACCCCCTGAGACCCCACTCCTCTGTGCACAGCCTGTTATACCCCCTGAGACCCCACTCCTCTGTGCACAGCCTGTTATACCCCCCTGAGACCCCACTCCTCTGTGCACAGCCTGGTATACCCCCTGAGACCCCACTCCTCTGTGCACAGACTGTCATTCCCCCCGAGGCCCCACTCCCCTTTGCACAGACTGTTATACCCCCTAAGCCCCCACTCCTCTGTGCACACCCTGTTATACCCCCTGAGACCCCACTTCTCTGTGCACAGCCTGTTATACCCCCTGAGACCCAACTCCTCTGTGCACAGACTGTTATACCCCCTGAGACCCCACTCCTCTGTGCACAGCCTGTTATACCCCCCTGAGACCCCACTCCTCTGTGCACAGCCTGTTATACCCCCCTGAGACCCCACTCCTCTGTGCACGGCCTGGTATACTCCCCTCAGACCCCACTCCTCTGGGCACAGCCTGGTATTCCCCCTGAGGCCCCACTCCTCTGTGCACAGCCTATTATACCCCCTGAGACCCCACTCTTCTGTGCACAGCCTGTTATACCCCCTGAGACCACCCTCCTTTGGGCACAGCCTGTTATTCCCCCTGAGACCCCACTCTTCTGTGCACAGCCTGTTATACCCCCCTGAGACCCCACTCTTCTGTGCACAGCCTGTTATACCCCCTGAAACCCCACTCTTCTCTGCACAGCCTGTTATACCCCCCTGAGACCCCACTCTTCTGTGCACAGCCTATTATACCCCCTGAGACCCCACTCTTCTGTGCACAGCCTGTTATACCCCCTGAGACCACAGTCCTTTGGGCACAGCCTGTTATACCCCCTGAGACCCCATTCCTCTGTGCACAGCCTGTTATACCCCCTGAGACCCCACTCTTCTGTCCACAGCCTGTTATACCCCCTGAGACCCCACTCTTCTGTGCACAGACTGTTATACCCCCTGAGACCCCACTCCTCTGTGCACAGCCTGTTATACCCCCTGAGTCCCCACTCCTCTGTGCACAGCCTGTTATACCCCCCTGAGGCCCCACTCCTCTGTGCACTGCCTGTTATACCCCCTGAGACCCCACTCCTCTGTGCACAGCCTGTTATACCCCCTTGAGACCCCACTCCTCTGTGCACAGCCTGTTATACCCCCCTGAGGCCCCACTCCTCTGTGCACAGCCTGTTATACCCCCTGAGACCCCACTCTTCTGTGCACAGCCTGTTATACCCCCCTGAGACCCCACTCCTCTGTGCACAGCCTGTTATACCCCCTGAGACCCCACTCCTCTGTGCACAACCTGTTATACCCCCTGAGACCCCACTCTTCTGTGCACAGCCTTTTATACCCCCCTGAGACCCCAATCCTCTGTGCACAGACTGTTATACCCCCCTGAGACCCCACTCCTCTGTGCACAGCCTGTTATACCCCCTGAGACCCCACTCCTCTGTGCACAGCCTGTTATACCCCCTGAGACCCCACTCCTCTGTGCACAGCCTGTTATACCCCCCTTAGACCCCACTCCTCTGTTCACAGCCTGTATTACCCCCTGAGACCCCACTCCTCTGTGCACAGCCTGTTATACCCCCCTGAGACCCCACTTCTCTGTGCACAGCCTGTTATACCCCCTGAGACCCCACTCTTCTGTGCACAGCCTGTTATACCCCCTGAGACCCCACTCCTCTGTGCACAGCCTGTTATACCCCCTGAGACCCCACTCCTCTGTGCATAGCCTATTATACCCCCTGAGACCCCACTCTTCTGTGCACAGCCTGTTATACCCCCTGAGACCACAGTGCTTTGGGCACAGCCTGTTATACCCCCTGAGACCCCATTCCTCTGTGCACAGCCTGTTATACCCCCTGAGACCCCACTCTTCTGTCCACAGCCTGTTATACCCCCTGAGACCCCACTCTTCTGTGCACAGACTGTTATACCCCCTGAGACCCCACTCCTCTGTGCACAGCCTGTTATACCCGCTGAGTCCCAACTCCTCTGTGCACAGCCTGTTATACCCCCCTGAGGCCCCACTCCTCTGTGCACTGCCTGTTATACCCCCTGAGACCCCACTCCTCTGTGCACAGCCTGTTATACCCCCTTGAGACCCCACTCCTCTGTGCACAGCCTGTTATACCCCCCTGAGGCCCCACTCCTCTGTGCACAGCCTGTTATACCCCCTGAGACCCCACTCTTCTGTGCACAGCCTGTTATACCCCCCTGAGACCCCACTCCTCTGTGCACAGCCTGTTATACCCCCTGAGACCCCACTCCTCTGTGCACAACCTGTTATACCCCCTGAGACCCCACTCTTCTGTGCACAGCCTGTTATACCCCCCTGAGACCCCACTCCTCTGTGCACAGCCTGTTATACCCCCTGAGACCCCAATCCTCTGTGCACAGACTGTTATACCCCCCTGAGACCCCACTCCTCTGTGCACAGCCTGTTATACCCCCTGAGACCCCACTCCTCTGTGCACAGCCTGTTATACCCCCTGAGACCCCACTCCTCTGTGCACAGCCTGTTTTACCCCCCTTAGACCCCACTCCTCTGTTCACAGCCTGTATTACCCCCTGAGACCCCACTCCTCTGTGCACAGCCTGTTATACCCCCCTGAGACCCCACTTCTCTGTGCACAGCCTGTTATACCCCCTGAGACCCCACTCTTCTGTGCACAGCCTGTTATACCCCCTGAGACCCCACTCCTCTGTGCACAGCCTGTTATACCCCCTGAGACCCCACTCCTCTGTGCACAGCCTGTTATACCCCCCTGAGACCCCACTCCTCTGTGCACAGCCTGGTATACCCCCTGAGACCCCACTCCTCTGTGCACAGACTGTCATACCCCCTGAGGCCCCACTCCTCTTTGCACAGACTGTTATACCCCCTTAGACCCCACTCTCCTGTGCACAGCCTGTTATACCCCCTGAGACCCCACTCCTCTGTGCACAGCCTGTTATACCCCCTGAGACCCAACTCCTCTGTGCACAGACTGTTATACCCCCTGAGACCCCACTCCTCTGTGCACAGCCTGTTATACCACCTGAGACCCCACTCCTCTGTGCACAGCCTGTGATACCCCCTGAGACCCCACTCCTCTGTGCACAAACTGTTATACCCCCTGAGACCCCACTTCTCTGTACACAGCCTGTTTTACCCCCTGAGACCCCACTCTTCTGTGCACAGACTGTTATACCCCCTGAGACCCCACTCCTCTGTGCACAGCCTGCTATACCCCCTGAGACCCCACTCCTCTGTGCACAGCCTGTTATACCCCCTGAGACCCCACTCCTCTGTGCACAGCCTGTTTCACCCCCTGAGACCCAATTCTTCTGTGCACAGCCTGTTATACCCCCTGAGACCCAACTCTTCTGTGCACAGCCTGTTATACCCCCTGAGACCCAGCTCTTCTGTGCACAGCATGTTATACCCCCTTGAGACCCCACTCCTCTGTGCACAGCCTGTTATACCCCCTGAGACCCCACTCTTCAGTGCACAGCCTGTTATACCCCCTGAGACCCCACTCTTTTGTGCACAGCCTGTTATACCCCCCTGAGACCCCACTCCTCTGTGCACAGCCTGTTATACCCCCTGAGGCCCCACTCCTCTGTGCACAGCCTGTTATACCCCCTGAGACCCCACTCTTCTGTGCACAGCCTGTTATACCCCCCTGAGACCCCACTCCTCTGTGCACAGCCTGTTATACCCCCTGAGGCCCCACTCCTCTGTGCACAGCCTGTTATACCCCCCTGAGACCCCACTCCTCTGTGCAAAGACTGTTATACCCCCTGAGACCCCACTCCTCTGTGCACAGCCTGTTATACCCCCTGAGACCCCACTCTTCTGTGCACAGCCTGTTATACCCCCCTGAGAGCCCACTCCTCTGTGCACGGCCTGTAATACCCCCCTGAGACCCCACTCCTCTGTGCACAGCCTGTTATACCCCTCTGAGACCCCACTCCTCTGTGCACAGCCTTTTATACCCCCCTGAGACCCCACCCTTCTGTGCACAGCCTGTTATACCCCCTGAGACCCCACTCCTCTGTGCACAGCCTGTTATACCCCCCTGAGACCCCACTCTTCTGTGTACGGCCTGTTATACACCTCTGAGACCCCACTCCTCTCTGCACAGCCTGTTATACCCCCCTGAGACCCCACTCCTCTGTGCACAGCCTGTTATACCCCCCTGAGACCACACTCCTCTGTGCACAGCCTGTTATACCCCTCTGAGACCCCACTCCTCTGTGCACAGCCTGTTATACCCCCTGAGGCCCCACTCCTCTGTGCACAGCCTGTTATACCCCCCTGAGACCCCACCCCTCTGTGCACAGCCTGTTATACCCCCCTGAGACCCCACTCCTCTGTGCACAGCCTGTTATACCCCCTGAGAACCCACTCTTCTGTACACAGCCTGTTATACCCCCCTGAGACGGCACTCCTCTGTGCACAGACTGTTATACCCCCCTGAGACCCCACTCCTCTGTGCACAGCCTGTTATACCCCCTGAGACCCCACTCTTCTGTGCACAGCCTGTTATACCCCCCTGAGACCCCACTCCTCTGTGCACAGCCTGTTATACCCCCTGAGGCCCCACTCCTCTGTGCACAGCCTGTTATACCCCCTGAGACCCCACTCTTCTGTGCACAGCCTGTTATACCCCCCTGAGACCCCACTCCTCTGTGCACAGCCTGTTATACCCCCTGAGGCCCCACTCCTCTGTGCACAGCCTGTTATACCCCCCTGAGACCCCACTCCTCTGTGCACAGCCTGTTATACCCCCTGAGACCCCACTCTTCTGTGCACAGCCTGTTATACCCCCCTGACAGCCCACTCCTCTGTGCACGGCCTGTAATACCCCCCTGAGACCCCACTCCTCTGTGCACAGCCTGTTATACCCCTCTGAGACCCCACTCCTCTGTGCACAGCCTTTTATACCCCCCTGAGACCGCACCCTTCTGTGCACAGCCTGTTATACCCCCTGAGACCCCACTCCTCTGTGCACAGCCTGTTATACCCCCCTGACACCCCACTCTTCTGTTTACGGCCTGTTTTACACCTCTGAGACCCCACTCCTCTCTGCACCGCCTGTTATACCCCCCTGAGACCCCACTCCTCTGTGCACAGCCTGTTATACCCCCCTGAGACCACACTCCTCTGTGCACAGCCTGTTATACCCCTCTGAGACCCCACTCCTCTGTGCACAGCCTGTTATACCCCCTGAGGCCCCACTCCTCTGTGCACAGCCTGTTATACCCCCCTGAGACCCCACCCCTCTGTGCACAGCCTGTTATACCCCCTGAGACCCCACTCCTCTGTGCACAGCCTGTTATACTCCCTGAGAACCCACTCTTCTGTACACAGCCTGTTATACCCCCCTGAGACGGCACTCCTCTGTGCACAGACTGTTATACCCCCCTGAGACCCCACTCCCCTGTGCACAGCCTGTTATACCCCCTGAGACCCCACTCTTCTGTGCACAGCCTGTTATACCCCCCTGAGACCCCACTCCTCTGTGCAGAGCCTGTTATACCCCCTGAGACCCCACTCCTCTGTGCACAGCCTGTTATACCCCCTGAGACCCCACTCCTCTGTGCACAGCCTGTTATACCCCCCTGAGACCCCACTTCTCTGGGCACAGCCTGTTATATCCCCTGAGACCCCACTCTTCGGGGCACAGCCTGTTATACCCCCTGAGACCCCACTCCTCTGTGCACAGCCTGTTATACCCCCCTGAGACCCCACTCCTCTGTGCACAGCCTGTTATACCCCCCTTAGACCACACTCCTTTGGGCACAGCCTGTTATAACCCCTGAGACCCCACTCCTCTGTGCACAGCCTGTTATACCCCCCTGAGACCCCACTCCTCTGTGCACAGCCTGTTTTACCCCCTGAGACCCCACTCCTCTGTGCACAGACTGTTATACCCCCTGAGACCCCACTCCTCTGTGCACAGCCTTTTATACCCCCTGAGACCCCACTCTTCTGTGCACAGCCTGTTATACCCCCCTGAGAGCCCACTCCTCTGTGCACGGCCTGTTATACCCCCCTGAGACCCCACTCCTCTGTGCACAGCCTGTTATACCCCTCTGAGACCCCACTCCTCTGTGCACAGCCTTTTATACCCCCCTGAGACCCCACCCTTCTGTGCACAGCCTGTTATACCCCCTGAGACCCAACTCCTCTGTGCACAGCCTGTTATACCCCCCTGAGACCCCACTCCTCTGTGCACGGCCTGTTATACCCCTCTGAGACCCCACTCCTCTGTGCACAGCCTGTTATACCCCCCTGAGACCCCACTCCTCTGTGCACAGCCTGTTATACCCCCCTGAGACCCCACTCCTCTGTGCACAGCCTGTTATACCCCTCTGAGACCCCACTCCTCTGTGCACAGCCTGTTATACCCCCCTGAGACCACACTCCTCTGTGGACAGCCTGTTATACCCCCCTGAGACCCAACTCCTTTGGGCACAGCCTGTTATACCCCCTGAGACCCCACTCCTCTGTGCACAGAGTGTTATACCCCATGAGACCACACTCCTCTGTGCACAGCCTGTTATACCCCCTGCGACCCCACTCCTCTGTGCACAGCCTGTTATACCCCCTGAGACCCCACTCATCTGTGCACAGCCTGTTATACCCCCTGAGACCCCACTCCTCTGTGCACAGCCTATTATACCCCCCTGAGACCCCACCCCTCTGTGCACAGCCTGTTATATCCCCTGAGATCCCACTCCTTTGTGCACAGCCTGTTATACCCCCCTGAGACCCCACTCCTCTGTGCATAGCCTATTATACCCCCTGAGACCCCACTCTTCTGTGCACAGCCTGTTATAGCCCCTGAGACCCCACTCTTCTGTGCACAGCCTGTTATACTCCCTGAGACCCCACTCTTCTCTGCACAGTCTGTTTTACCCCCCTGAGACCCCACTCTTCTGTGCACAGCCTTTTATACCCCCTGACACCCCACTCTTCTGTGCACAGCCTGTTATACCCCCTGAGACCACAGTCCTTTGGGCACAGCCTGTTATACCCCCTGAGACCCCACTCCTCTGTGCACAGCCTGTTATAGCCCCTGAGACCCCACTCTTCTGTCCCCAGCCTGTAATACCCCCTGAGACCCCACTCCTCTGTGCACAGACTGTTATACCCCCTGAGACCCCACTTTTCTGTGCACAGACTGTTATACCCCCCTGAGACCCCACTCCTCTGTGCACAGCTTGTTATACCCCCCTTAGACCCCACTCCTCTGTGCACAGCCTGTTATACCCCCTGAGACCCCACTCCTCTGTGCACAGCCTGTTATACCCCCCTGAGACCCCACTTCTCTGTGCACAGCCTGTTATACCCCCCTGAGACCCCACTCTTCGGGGCACAGCCTGTTTTTCTCCCCTGAGACCCCACTCCTCTGTGCACAGCCTGTGATACCCCCCTGAGACCCCACTCCTCTGTGCACAGCCTGTTATACCCCCCTAAGACCCCACTCCTTTGGGCACAGCCTGTTATACCCCCTGAGACCCCACTCCTCTGTGCACAGCCTTTTATACCCCCCTGAGACCCCACTCCTCTGTGCACAGCCTGTTTTACCCCCTGAGACCCCACTCCTCTGTGCACAGACTGTTATACCCCCTGAGACCCCACTCCTATGTGCACAGCCTGTTATACCCCCTGAGACCCCACTCTTCTGTGCACAGCCTGTTATACCCCCCTGAGAGCCAACTCTTCTGTGCACGGCCTGTTATACCCCCCTGAGGCCCCACCCCTCTGTGCACAGCCTGTTATACCCCTCTGAGACCCCACTCCTCTGTGCACAGCCTTTTATACCCCCCTGAGACCCCACCCTTCTGTGCACAGCCTGTTATACCCCCTGAGACCCCACTCCTCTGTGCACAGCCTGTTATACCCCCCTGAGACCCCACTCCTCTGTGCACGGCCTGTTATACCCCTCTGAGACCCCACTCCTCTGTGCACAGCCTGTTATACCCCCCTGAGACCCCACTCCTCTGTGCACAGCCTGTTATACCCCCCTGAGACCCCACTCCTCTGTGCACAGCCTTTTATACCCCTCTGAGACCCCACTCCTCTGTGCACAGCCTGTTATACCCCCCTGAGACCACCCTCCTCTGTGGACAGCCTGTTAGTCCCCCCTGAGACCCCACTCCTTTGGGCACAGCCTGTTATACCCCCTGAGACCCCACTCCTCTGTGCACACAGTGTTATACCCCATGAGACCACACTCCTCTGTGCACAGCCTGTTATACCCCCTGCGACCCCACTCCTCTGTGCACAGCCTGTTTTACCCCCCTGAGACCCCACTCATCTGTGCACAGTCTGTTATACCCCCTGAGACCCCACTCCTCTGTGCACAGCCTATTATACCCCCCTGAGACCCCACCCCTCTGTGCACAGCCTGTTATATCCCCTGAGATCCCACTCCTTTGTGCACAGCCTGTTATACCCCCCTGAGACCCCACTCCTCTGTGCACAGCCTATTATACCCCCTGAGACCCCACTCTTCTGTGCACAGCCTGTTATACCCCCCTGAGACCCCACTCCTCTGTGCACAGCCTATTATACCCCCTGAGACCCCACTCTTCTGTGCACAGCCTGTTATACCCCCCTGAGACCCCACTCTTCTGTCCACAGCCTGTAATACCCCCTGAGACCCCACTCCTCTGTGCACAGACTGTTATACCCCCTGAGACCCCACTTTTCTGTGCACAGCCTGTTATACCCCCCTGAGACCCCACTCTTCGGGGCACAGCCTGTTTTTCTCCCCTGAGACCCCACTCCTCTGTGCACAGCCTGTGATACCCCCCTGAGACCCCACTCCTCTGTGCACAGCCTGTTATACCCCCCTAAGACCCCACTCCTTTGGGCACAGCCTGTTATACCCCCTGAGACCCCACTCCTCTGTGCACAGCCTTTTATACCCCCCTGAGACCCCACTCCTCTGTGCACAGCCTGTTTTACCCCCTGAGACCCCACTCCTCTGTGCACAGACTGTTATACCCCCTGAGACCCCACTCCTCTGTGCACAGCCTGTTATACCCCCTGAGACCCCACTCTTCTGTGCACAGCCTGTTATACCCCCCTGAGAGCCCACTCCTCTGCGCACGGCCTGTTATACCCCCCTGAGGCCCCACTCCTCTGTGCACAGCCTGTTATACCCCTCTGAGACCCCACTCCTCTGTGCACAGCCTTTTATACCCCCCTGAGACCCCACCCTTCTGTGCACAGCCTGTTATACCCCCTGAGACCCCACTCCTCTGTGCACAGCCTGTTATACCCCCCTGAGACCCCACTCCTCTGTGCACGGCCTGTTATACCCCTCTGAGACCCCACTCCTTTGTGCACAGCCTGTTATACCCCCCTGAGACCCCACTCCTCTGTGCACAGCCTGTTATACCCCCCTGAGACCCCACTCCTCTGTGCACAGCCTTTTATACCCCTCTGAGACCCCACTCCTCTGTGCACAGCCTGTTATACCCCCCTGAGACCACACTCCTCTGTGGACAGCCTGTTATACCCCCCTGAGACCCCACTCCTTTGGGCACAGCCTGTTATACCCCCTGAGACCCCACTCCTCTGTGCACACACTGTTATACCCCATGAGACCACACTCCTCTGTGCACAGCCTGTTATACCCCCTGCGACCCCACTCCTCTGTGCACAGCCTGTTATACCCCCTGAGACCCCACTCATCTGTGCACAGTCTGTTATACCCCCTGAGACCCCACTCTTCTGTGCACAGCCTATTATACCCCCCTGAGACCCCACCCCTCTGTGCACAGCCTGTTATATCCCCTGAGATCCCACTCCTTTGTGCACAGCCTGTTATACCCCCCTGAGACCCCACTCCTCTGTGCACAGCCTATTATACCCCCTGAGACCCCACTCTTCTGTGCACAGCCTGTTATACCCCCCTGAGACCCCACTCCTCTGTGCACAGCCTATTATACCCCCTGAGACCCCACTCTTCTGTGCACAGCCTGTTATACCCCCCTGAGACCACACTCCTCTCTGCACAGCCTGTTATACACCCCTGAGACCCCACTCCTCTGTGCACAGCCTGTTATACCCCCCTGAGACCACACTCCTCTGTGCACAGCCCGTTATACCCCTCTCAGACCCCACTACTCTGTGCACAGCCTGTTATACCCCCTGAGGCCGCACTCCTCTGTGCACAGCCTGTTATACCCCCCTGAGACCCCACCCCTCTCTGCACAGCCTGTTATACCCCCTGAGACCCCACCCCTCTGTGCACAGCCTGTTATACTCCCTGAGAACCCACTCTTCTGTACACAGCCTGTTATACCCCCCTGAGACGGCACTCTTCTGTGCACAGACTGTTATACCCCCCTGAGACCCCACTCCTCTGTGCACAGCCTGTTATACCCCCTGAGACCCCACTCTTCTGTGCACAGCCTGTTATACCCCCCTGAGACCCCACTCCTCTGTGCAGAGCCTGTTATACCCCCTGAGACCCCACTCCTCTGTGCACAGCCTGTTATACCCCCTGAGACCCCACTCCTCTGTGCACAGCCTGTTATACCCCCCTGAGACCCCACTCCTCTGTGCACAGCCTGTTATACCCCCCTGAGACCCCACTCTTTGTGCACAGCCTGTTTTACCCCCTGAGACCCCACTCCTCTGTGCACAGACTGTTATACCCCCTGAGACCCCACTCCTCTGTGCACAGCCTTTTATACCCCCTGAGACCCCACTCTTCTGTGCACAGCCTGTTATACCCCCCTGAGAGCCCACTCCTCTGTGCACGGCCTGTTATACCCCCCTGAGACCCCACTCCTCTGTGCACAGCCTGTTATACCCCTCTGAGACCCCACTCCTCTGTGCACAGCCTTTTATACCCCCCTGAGACCCCACCCTTCTGTGCACAGCCTGTTATACCCCCTGAGACCCAACTCCTCTGTGCACAGCCTGTTATACCCCCCTGAGACCCCACTCCTCTGTGCACGGCCTGTTATACCCCTCTGAGACCCCACTCCTCTGTGCACAGCCTGTTATACCCCCCTGAGACCCCACTCCTCTGTGCACAGCCTGTTATACCCCCCTGAGACCCCACTCCTCTGTGCACAGCCTGTTATACCCCTCTGAGACCCCACTCCTCTGTGCACAGCCTGTTATACCCCCCTGAGACCACACTCCTCTGTGGACAGCCTGTTATACCCCCCTGAGACCCCACTCCTTTGGGCACAGCCTGTTATACCCCCTGAGACCCCACTCCTCTGTGCACAGAGTGTTATACCCCATGAGACAACACTCCTCTGTGCACAGCCTGTTATACCCCCTGCGACCCCACTCCTCTGTGCACAGCCTGTTATACCCCCTGAGACCCCACTCATCTGTGCACAGCCTGTTATACCCCCTGAGACCCCACTCCTCTGTGCACAGCCTATTATACCCCCCTGAGACCCCACCCCTCTGTGCACAGCCTGTTATATCCCCTGAGATCCCACTCCTTTGTGCACAGCCTGTTATACCCCCCTGAGACCCCACTCCTCTGTGCATAGCCTATTATACCCCCTGAGACCCCACTCTTCTGTGCACAGCCTGTTATAGCCCCTGAGACCCCACTCTTCTGTGCACAGCCTGTTATACTCCCTGAGACCCCACTCTTCTCTGCACAGCCTGTTTTACCCCCCTGAGACCCCACTCTTCTGTGCACAGCCTTTTATACCCCCTGACACCCCACTCTTCTGTGCACAGCCTCTTATACCCCCTGAGACCACAGTCCTCTGGGCACAGCCTGTTATACCCCCTGAGACCCCACTCCTCTGTGCACAGCCTGTTATAGCCCCTGAGACCCCACTCTTCTGTACACAGCCTGTAATACCCCCTGAGACCCCACTCCTCTGTGCACAGACTGTTATACCCCCTGAGACCCCACTTTTCTGTGCACAGACTGCTATACCCCCCTGAGACCCCACTCCTCTGTGCACAGCCTGTTATACCCCCCTTAGACCCCACTCCTCTGTGCACAGCCTGTTATACCCCCTGAGACCCCACTCCTCTGTGCACAGCCTGTTATACCCCCCTGAGACCCCACTTCTCTGTGCACAGCCTGTTATACCCCCCTGAGACCCCACTCTTCGGGGCACAGCCTGTTTTTCTCCCCTGAGACCCCACTCCTCTGTGCACAGCCTTTGATACCCCCCTGAGACCCCACTCCTCTGTGCACAGCCTGTTATACCCCCCTAAGACCCCACTCCTTTGGGCACAGCCTGTTATACCCCCTGAGACCCCACTCCTCTGTGCACAGCCTGTTATACCCCCCTGAGACCCCACTCCTCTGTGCACAGCCTGTTTTACCCCCTGAGACCCCACTCCTCTGTGCACAGACTGTCATACCCCCTGAGACCCCACTCCTCTGTGCACAGCCTGTTATACCCCCTGAGACCCCACTCTTCTGTGCACAGCCTGGTATACCCCCCCTGAGAGCTTACTCCTCTGTGCACGGCCTGTTATACCCCCCTGAGACCCCACTCCTCTGTGCACAGCCTGTTATACCCCTCTGAGACCCCACTCCTCTGTGCACAGCCTTTTATACCCCCCTGAGACCCCACCCTTCTGTGCACAGCCTGTTATACCCCCTGAGACCCCACTCCTCTGTGCACAGCCTGTTATACCCCCCTGAGACCCCACTCCTCTGTGCACGGCCTGTTATACCCCTCTGAGACCCCACTCCTCTGTGCACAGCCTGTTATACCCCCCTGAGACCCCACTCCTCTGTGCACAGCCTGTTATACCCCCCTGAGACCCCACTCCTCTGTGCACAGCCTTTTATACCCCTCTGAGACCCCACTCCTCTGTGCACAGCCTGTTATACCCCCCTGCGACCACACTCCTCTGTGGACAGCCTGCTATACCCCTCTGAGACCCCACTCCTTTGGGCACAGCCTGTTATACCCCCTGAGACGCCACTCCTCTGTGCACACAGTGTTATACCCCATGAGACCACACTTCTCTGTGCACAGCCTGTTATACCCCCTGCGACCCCACTCCTCTGTGCACAGCCTGTTATACCCCCTGAGACCCCACTCATCTGTGCACAGTCTGTTATACCCCCTGAGACCCCACTCCTCTGTGCACAGCCTATTATACCCCCCTGAGACCCCACCCCTCTGTGCACAGCCTGTTATATCCCCTTAGATCCCACTCCTTTGTGCACAGCCTGTTATACCCCCCTGAGACCCCACTCCTCTGTGCACAGCCTATTATACCCCCTGAGACCACACTCCTTTGGGCACAGCCTGTTATACCCCCTGAGACCCCACTCTTCTGTGCACAGCCTATTTTACCCCCTGAGACCCCACACTTCTGTGCACAGCCTGTTATACCCCCTGAGACCCCACTCTTCTCTGCACAGCCTGTTTTACCCCCCTGAGACCCCACTCTTCTGTGCACAGCCTATTATACCCCCTGAGACCACACTCTTCTGTGCACAGCCTGTTATACCCCATGAGACCACAGTCCTTTGGGCACAGCCTGTTATACCCCCTGAGACCCCACTCCTCCGTGCACAGCCTGTTATACCCCCCCTGAGACCCCACTCCTCTGTGCACAGCCTGTTATACCCCCCTGAGGCCCCACTCCTCTGTGCACAGCCTGTTATAACCCCTGAGACCCCACTCCTCAGTGCACAGCCTGTTATACCCCCCTGAGACCCCACTCCTCTGTGCACAGCCTGTTATACCCCCCTGAGACCCCACTCCTCTGTGCACAGCCTGTTATACCCCACTGAGGCCCCACTCCTCTGTGCACAGCCTGTTATACCCCCTGAGACCCCAATCTTCTGTGCACAGCCTGTTATACGCCCCTGAGACCCCACTCCTCTGTGCACAGACTGTTATACCCCCCTGAGACCCCACTCCTCTGTGAACAGCCTGTTATACCCCCTGAGACTCCACTCGTCTGTGCACAGCCTGTTATACCCCCTGAGACCCCACTCTTCTGTGCACAGCCTGTTATACCCCCCTGAGACCCCACTCCCCTGTTCACAGCCTGTTATACCCCCTGAGACCCCACTCTTTTGTGCACAGCCTGTTATACCCCCTGAGACCCCACTCCTCTGTGCACAGCCTGTTATACCCCCCTTAGACCCCACTCCTCTGTGCACAACCTGTTATACCCCCTGAGACCCCACTTCTCTGTGCACAGCCTGTTATACCCCACTGAGACCCCACTTCTCTGTGCACAGCCTGTTATACCCCCCGAGACCCCACTCCTCTGTGCACAGCCTGTTATACCCCCTGAGACCCCACTCCTCTGTGCACAGCCTGTTATACCCCCCTGAGACCCCACTCCTCTGTGCACAGCCTGTTATACCCCCTGAGACCCCACTCCTCTGTGCACAGACTGTAATACCCCCTGAGGCCCCACTCCTCTTTGCACAGACTGGTATACCTCCTTAGACCCCACTCCTCTGTGCACAGCCTGTTATACCCCCTCGCCCCCACCCCTCTGTGCACAGCCTGTTATACCCCCTGAGACCCCACTCCTCTGTGCACAGACTGTTATACCCCCTGAGACCCCACTCCTCTGTGCACAGCCTGTTACACCCCCTGAGACCCCACTCCTCTGTGCACAAACTGTTATACCCCCTGAGACCCCACTCCTCTGTGCACAGCCTGTTATACTTCCTGAGACCCCACTCCTCTGTGCACAGACTGTTATACCCCCTGAGACCCCACTCCTCTGTGCACAGCCTGTTATACCCCCTGAGACCCCACTCCTCTGTGCACAGACTGTTATACCCCCTGAGACCCCACTGCTCTGTGCACAGACTGTTATACCCCCTGAGACCGAATTCTTCTGTGCACAGCCTGTTATACCCCCTGAGTCCCAACTCTTCTGTGCACAGCCTGTTATACCCTCTGAGGCCCAGCTCTTCTGTGCACAGCCTGTTATACCCCCTGAGGCCCCACTCCTCTGTGCACAGCCTGTTATACCCCCCTGAGACCCCACTTTTCTGTGCACAGACTGTTATACCCCCCTGAGACCCCACTCCTCTGTGCACAGCCTGTTATACTCCCCTAAGACCCCACTCCTCTGTGCACAGCCTGGTATACCCCCTGAGACCCCACTCCCCTGTGCACACCCTGTTCTCCCCCCCTGCGACCCCACTTCTCTGTGCACAGCCTGTTATATCCCCTGAGACCCCACTCTTCGGGGCCCAGCCTGTTATACCCCGTGAGACCCCACTCCTCTGTGCACAGCCTGTGATACCCCCCTGAGACCCCACTCCTCTGTGCACAGCCTGTTATACCCCCCTAAGACCCCACTCCTTTGGGCACAGCCTGTTATACCCCCTGAGACCCCACTCCTCTGTGCACAGCCTGTTATACCCCCCTGAGACCCCACTTCTCTGGGCACAGCCTGTTATATCCCCTGAGACCCCACTCTTCGGGGCACAGCCTGTTATACCCCCTGAGACCCAACTCCTCTGTGCACAGCCTGTTATACCCCCCTGAGACCCCACTCCTCTGTGCACAGCCTGTTATACCCCCCTTAGACCACACTCCTTTGGGCACAGCCTGTTATACCCCCTGAGACCCCACTCCTCTGTGCACAGCCTGTTATACCCCCCTGAGACCCCACTCTTTGTGCACAGCCTGTTTTACCCCCTGAGACCCCACTCCTCTGTGCACAGACTGTTATACCCCCTGAGACCCCACTCCTCTGTGCACAGCCTTTTATACCCCCTGAGACCCCACTCTTCTGTGCACAGCCTGTTATACCCCCCTGAGAGCCCACTCCTCTGTGCACGGCCTGTTATACCCCCCTGAGACCCCACTCCTCTGTGCACAGCCTGTTATACCCCTCTGAGACCCCACTCCTCTGTGCACAGCCTTTTATACCCCCCTGAGACCCCACCCTTCTGTGCACAGCCTGTTATACCCCCTGAGACCCAACTCCTCTGTGCACAGCCTGTTATACCCCCCTGAGACCCCACTCCTCTGTGCACGGCCTGTTATACCCCTCTGAGACCCCACTCCTCTGTGCACAGCCTGTTATACCCCCCTGAGACCCCACTCCTCTGTGCACAGCCTGTTATACCCCCCTGAGACCCCACTCCTCTGTGCACAGCCTGTTATACCCCTCTGAGACCCCACTCCTCTGTGCACAGCCTGTTATACCCCCCCCAGACCACACTCCTCTGCGCACACCCTCTTCTCCCCCCCTCAGACCCCACTCCTTTGGGCACAGCCTGTTATCCCCCCTGACACCCCACTCCTCTGTGCACAGAGTGTTATACCCCATGAGACCACACTCCTCTGTGCACAGCCTGTTATACCCCCTGCGACCCCACTCCTCTGTGCACAGCCTGTTATACCCCCTGAGACCCCACTCATCTGTGCACAGCCTGTTATACCCCCTGAGACCCCACTCCTCTGTGCACAGCCTATTATACCCCCCTGAGACCCCACCCCTCTGTGCACAGCCTGTTATATCCCCTGAGATCCCACTCCTTTGTGCACAGCCTGTTATACCCCCCTGAGACCCCACTCCTCTGTGCATAGCCTATTATACCCCCTGAGACCCCACTCTTCTGTGCAAAGCCTGTTATAGCCCCTGAGACCCCACTCTTCTGTGCACAGCCTGTTATACTCCCTGAGACCCCACTCTTCTCTGCACAGCCTGTTTTACCCCCCTCAGACCCCACTCTTCTGTGCACAGCCTTTTATACCCCCTGACACCCCACTCTTCTGTGCACAGCCTGTTATACCCCCTGAGACCACAGTCCTTTGGGCACAGCCTGTTATACCCCCTGAGACCCCACTCCTCTGTGCACAGCCTGTTATAGCCCCTGAGACCCCACTCTTCTGTCCACAGCCTGTAATACCCCCTGAGACCCCACTCCTCTGTGCACAGACTGTTATACCCCCTGAGACCCCACTTTTCTGTGCACAGACTGCTATACCCCCCTGAGACCCCACTCCTCTGTGCACAGCCTGTTATACCCCCCTTAGACCCCACTCCTCTGTGCACAGCCTGTTATACCCCCTGAGACCCCACTCCTCTGTGCACAGCCTGTTATACCCCCCTGAGACCCCACTTCTCTGTGCACAGCCTGTTATACCCCCCTGAGACCCCACTCTTCGGGGCACAGCCTGTTTTTGTCCCCTGAGACCCCACTCCTCTGTGCACAGCCTGTGAATCCCCCCTGAGACCCCACTCCTCTGTGCACAGCCTGTTATACCCCCCTAAGACCCCACTTTTTTGGGCACAGCCTGTTATACCCCCTAAGACCCCACTCCTTTGGGCACAGCCTGTTATACCCCCTGAGACCCCACTCCTCTGTGCACAGCCTGTTTTACCCCCTGAGACCCCACTCCTCTGTGCACAGACTGTCATACCCCCTGAGACCCCACTCCTCTGTGCACAGCCTGTTATACCCCCTGAGACCCCACTCTTCTGTGCACAGCCTCGTATACCCCCCTGAGAGCTTACTCCTCTGTGCACGGCCTGTTATACCCCCCTGAGACCCCACTCCTCTGTGCACAGCCTGTTATACCCCCCTGAGACCCCACTCCTCTGTGCACAGCCTGTTATACCCCCCTGAGACCCCACTCCTCTGTGCACGGCCTGTTATACCCCTCTGAGACCCCACTCCTCTGTGCACAGCCTGTTATACCCCCCTGAGACCCCACTCCTCTGTGCACAGCCTGTTATACCCCCCTGAGACCCCACTCCTCTGTGCACAGCCTTTTATACCCCTCTGAGACCCCACTCCTCTGTGCACAGCCTGTTATACCCCCCTGACGCCACACTCCTCTGTGGAGAGCCTCGTATCCCCCCCCGAGACCCCACTCCTTTGGGCACAGCCTGTTATACCCCCTGAGACCCCACTCCTCTGTGCACACAGTGTTATACCCCATTAGACCACACTCCTCTGTGCACAGCCTGTTATACCCCCTGCGACCCCACTCCTCTGTGCACAGCCTGTTATACACCCTGAGACCCCACTCATCTGTGCACAGTCTGTTATACCCCCTGAGACCCCACTCCTCTGTGCACAGCCTATTATACCCTCCTGAGACCCCACCCCTCTGTGCACAGCCTGTTATATCCCCTGAGATCCCTCTCCTTTGTGCACAGCCTGTTATACCCCCCTGAGACCCCACTCCTCTGTGCACAGCCTATTATACCCCCTGAGACCCCACTCTTCTGTGCACAGCCTGTTATACCCCCTGAGACCACACTCCTTTGGGCACAGCCTGTTATACCCCCTGAGACCCCACTCTTCTGTGCCCCGCCTATTTTACCCCCTGAGACCCCACACTTCTCTGCCCACCCTGTTATACCCCCTGAGACCCCACTCTTCTCTGCACAGCCTGTTTTACCCCCCTGAGACCCCACTCTTCTGTGCACAGCCTATTATACCCCCTGAGACCACACTCTTCTGTGCACAGCCTGTTATACCCCCTGAGACCACAGTCCTTTGGGCACAGCCTGGTATACCCCCTGAGACCCCACTCCTCTGTGCACAGCCTGTTATACCCCCCCTGAGACCCCACTCCTCTGTGCACAGCCTGTTATACCCCCCTGAGGCCCCACTCCTCTGTGCACAGCCTGTTATAACCCCTGAGACCCCACTCCTCAGTGCACAGCCTGTTATACCCCCCTGAGACCCCACTCCTCTGTGCACAGCCTGTTATACCCCCCTGAGACCCCACTCCTCTGTGCACAGCCCGTTATACCCCACTGAGGCCCCACTCCTCTGTGCACAGCCTGTTATACCCCCTGAGACCCCAATCTTCTGTGCACAGCCTGTTATACCCCCCTGAGACCCCACTCCTCTGTGCACAGACTGTTATACCCCCCTGAGACCCCACTCCTCTGTGAACAGCCTGTTATACCCCCTGAGACTCCACTCGTCTGTGCACAGCCTGTTATACCCCCTGAGACCCCACTCTTCTGTGCACAGCCTGTTATACCCCCCTGAGACCCCACTCCCCTGTTCACAGCCTGTTATACCCCCTGAGACCCCACTCTTTTGTGCACAGCCTGTTATACCCCCTGAGACCCCACTCCTCTGTGCACAGCCTGTTATACCCCCCTTAGACCCCACTCCTCTGTGCACAACCTGTTATACCCCCTGAGACCCCACTTCTCTGTGCACAGCCTGTTATACCCCACTGAGACCCCACTTCTCTGTGCACAGCCTGTTATACCCCCTGAGACCCCACTCCTCTGTGCACAGCCTGTTATACCCCCTGAGACCCCACTCCTCTGTGCACAGCCTGTTATACCCCCCTGAGACCCCACTCCTCTGTGCACAGCCTGTTATACCCCCTGAGACCCCACTCCTCTGTGCACAGACTGTAATACCCCCTGAGGCCCCACTCCTCTTTGCACAGACTGTTATACCTCCTTAGACCCCACTCCTCTGTGCACAGCCTGTTATACCCCCTGGACCCCACTCCTCTGTGCACAGCCTGTTATACCCCCTGAGACCCCACTCCTCTGTGCACAGACTGTTATACCCCCTGAGACCCCACTCCTCTGTGCACAGCCTGTTACACCCCCTGAGACCCCACTCCTCTGTGCACAAACTGTTATACCCCCTGAGACCCCACTCCTCTGTGCACAGCCTGTTATACTTCCTGAGACCCCACTCCTCTGTGCACAGACTGTTATACCCCCTGAGACCCCACTCCTCTGTGCACAGCCTGTTATACCCCCTGAGACCCCACTCCTCTGTGCACAGACTGTTATACCCCCTGAGACCCCACTGCTCTGTGCACAGACTGTTATACCCCCTGAGACCGAATTCTTCTGTGCACAGCCTGTTATACCCCCTGAGACCCAACTCTTCTGTGCACAGCCTGTTATACCCCCTGAGACCCAGCTCTTCTGTGCACAGCCTGTTATACCCCCTGAGGCCCCACTCCTCTGTTCACAGCCTGTTATACCCCCCCTGAGACCCCACTTTTCTGTGCACAGACTGTTATACCCCCCTGAGACCCCACTCCTCTGTGCACAGCCTGTTATACTCCCCTAAGACCCCACTCCTCTGTGCACAGCCTGTTATACCCCCTGAGACCCCACTCCTCTGTGCACAGCCTGTTATACCCCCCTGAGACCCCACTTCTCTGTGCACAGCCTGTTATATCCCCTGAGACCCCACTCTTCGGGGCGTAGCTGTTATACCCCCTGAGACCCCACTCCTCTGTGCACAGCCTGTGATACCCCCCTGAGACCCCACTCCTCTGTGCACAGCCTGTTATACCCCCCTAAGACCCCACTCCTTTGGGCACAGCCTGTTATACCCCCTGAGACCCCACTCCTCTGTGCACAGCCTTTTATATCCCCCTGAGACCCCCACTCCTCTGTGCACAGCCTGTTTTACCCCCTGAGACCCCACTCCTCTGTGCACAGACTGTTATACCCCCTGAGACCCCGCTCCTCTGTGCACAGCCTGTTATACCCCCTGAGACCCCACTCTTCTGTGCACAGCCTGTTATACCCCCCTGAGAGCCCACTCCTCTGTGCACGGCCTGTTATACCCCCCTGAGACCCCACTCCTCTGTGAACAGCCTGTTATACCCCTCTGAGACCCCACTTCTCTGTGCACAGCCTTTTATACCCCCCTGAGACCCCCACCCTTCTGTGCACAGCCTGTTATACCCCCTGAGACCCCACTCCTCTGTGCTCAGCCTGTTATACCCCCCTGAGACCCCACTCCTCTGTGCACGGCCTGTTATACCCCTCTGAGACCCCACTCCTCTGTGCACAGCCTGTTATACCCCCCTGAGACCCCACTCCTCTGTGCACAGCCTGTTATACCCCCCCTGAGACCCCACTCCTCTGTGCACAGCCTGTTATACCCCTCTGAGACCCCACTCCTCTGTGCACAGCCTGTTATACCCCCCTGAGACCACACTCCTCTGTGGCGGCCTGTTATACCCCCCTGAGACCCCACTTTTTTGGGCACAGCCTGTTATACCCCCTGAGACCCCACTCCTCTGTGCACAGAGTGTTATACCCCATGAGACCACACTCCTCTGTGCACAGCCTGTTATACCCCCTGCGACCCCACTCCTCTGTGCACAGCCTGTTATACCCCCTGAGACCCCACTCATCTGTGCACAGTCTGTAATACCCCATGAGACCCCACTCCTCTGTGCACAGCCTATTATACCCCCCTGAGACCCCACCCCTCTGTGCACAGCCTGTTATATCCCCTGAGATCCCACTCCTTTGTGCACAGCCTGTTATAACCCCCTGAGACCCCACCACTCCTCTGTGCACAGCCTATTATACCCCCTGAGACCCCACTCTTCTGTGCACAGCCTGTTATACCCCCTGAGACCACACTCCTTTGGGCACAGCCTGTTATACCCCCTGAGACCCCACTCTTCTGTGCACAGCCTATTTTACCCCCTGAGACCCCACTCTTCTGTGCACAGCCTGTTATACCCCCTGAGACCCCACTCTTCTCTGCACAGCCTGTTTTACCCCCCTGAGACCCCACTCTTCTGTTCACAGCCTATTACCCCTGAGACCCCACTCTTCTGTGCACAGCCTGTTATACCCCCCTGATACCACAGTCCGTTGGCACAGCCTGTTATACCCCCTGAGACCCCACTCCTCTGTGCACAGCCTGTTATAGCCCCTGAGACCCCACTCTTCTGTCCACAGCCTGTTATACCCCCTGCGACCCCACTCCTCTGTGCACAGCCTGTTATACCCCCTGAGACCCCACTCATCTGTGCACAGCCTGTTATACCCCCTGAGACCCCACTCCTCTGTGCACAGCCTATTATACCCCCCTGAGACCCCACCCCTCTGTGCACAGCCTGTGATACCCCCCTGAGATCCCACTCCCTCTGTGCACAGCCTGTGATACCCCCCTGAGACCCCACTCCTCTGTGCACAGCCTGTTATACCCCCCCCTAAGACCCCACTCCTTTGGGCACAGCCTGTTATACCCCCTGAGACCCCCACTCCTCTGTGCACATGCCTTTTATACCCCCCTGAGACCCCACTCCTCTGTGCACAGCCTGTTTTACCCCCTGAGACCCCACTTCCTCTGTGCACAGACTGTTATACCCCCTGAGACCCCCACTCCTCTGTGCACAGCCTGTTATACCCCCTGAGACCCCACTCTTCTGTGCACAGCCTGTTATACCCCCCTGAGAGCCCACTCCTCTGTGCACGGCCTGTTATACCCCCCCTGAGGACCCCACTCCTCTGTGCACAGCCTGTTATACCCCCCTGAGAGCCCACTCCTCTGTGCACGGCCTGTTATACCCCCCTGAGACCCCACTCCTCTGTGCACAGCCTGTTATACCCCCCTGAGACCCCACTCTCTGTGCACAGCCTGTTATACCCCCCTGAGAGCCCACTCCTCTGTGCACGGCCTGTTATACCCCCTGAGACCCCACTCCTCTGTGCACAGCCTGTTATACCCCTCTGAGACCCCACTCCTCTGTGCACAGCCTTTTATACCCCACTGAGACCCCACCCTTCTGTGCACAGCCTGTTATACCCCCTGAGACCCCACTCCTCTGTGCACAGCCTGTTATACCCCCCTGAGACCCCCACTCCTCTGTGCACGGCCTGTTATACCCCTCTGAGACCCCACTCCTCTGTGCACAGCCTGTTATACCGCCCCCTCTGAGACCCCACTCCTCTGTGCACAGCCTGTTATACCCCCCTGAGACCCCACTCCTCTGTGGACAGCCTGTTATACCCCCCTGAGACCCCACTCCTTTGGGCACAGCCTGTTATACCCCTAAGACCCCCACTCCTCTGTGCACAGAGTGTTATACCCCATGAGACCACACTCCTCTGTGCACAGCCTGTTATACCCCCTGCGACCCCCACTCCTCTGTGCACAGCCTGTTATACCCCCTGAGACCCCACTCATCTGTGCACAGTCTGTTATACCCCCTGAGACCCCACTCCTCTGTGCACAGCCTATTATACCCCCCTGAGACCCCCACCCCTCTGTGCACAGCCTGTTATATCCCCTGAGATCCCACTCCTTTGTGCACAGCCTGTTATACCCCCCCTGAGACCCCACTCCTCTGTGCACAGCCTATTATACCCCCCTGAGACCCCACTCTTCTGTGCACAGCCTGTTATACCCCCTGAGACCACACTCCTTTGGGCACAGCCTGTTATACCCCCTGAGACCCACTCTTCTGTGCACAGCCTATTTTACCCCCTGAGGACCCCACACTTCTGTGCACAGCCTGTTATACCCCTGAGACCCCACTCTTCTCTGCACAGCCTGTTTTACCCCCCCTGAGACCCCCACTCTTCTGTGCACAGCCTAGTTATACCCCCTGAGACCCCACTCTTCTGTGCACAGCCTGTTATAACCCCCTGAGACCACAGTCCTTTGGGCACAGCCTGTTATACCCCCTGAGACCCCACTCCTCTGTGCACAGCCTGTTATACCCCCCCTGAGACCCCACTCCTCTGTGCACAGCCTGTTATACCCCCCTGAGGCCCCACTCCTCTGTGCACAGCCTGTTATACCCCCTGAGACCCCACTCCTCAGTGCACAGCCTGTTATACCCCCCTGAGACCCCACTCCTCTGTGCACAGCCTGTTATACCCCCCTGAGACCCCACTCCTCTGTGCACAGCCTGTTTATACCCCCCTGAGGCCCCACTCCTCTGTGCACAGCCTGTTATACCCCCTGAGACCCCAATCTTCTGTGCACAGCCTGTTATACCCCCCTGAGACCCCACTCCTCTGTGCACAGCCTGTTATACCCCCCTGAGACCCCCCAATCCTCTGTGCACAGACTGTTATACCCCCCTGAGACCCCACTCCTCTGTGAACAGCCTGTTATACCCCCTGAGACTCCACTCGTCTGTGCACAGCCTGTTATTCCCCCTGAGACCCCACTCTTCTGTGCACAGCCTGTTATACCCCCCTGAGACCCCCACTCCCCTGTTCACAGCCTGTTATACCCCTGAGACCCCACCTCTTTTGTGCACAGCCTGTTATAACCCCCTGAGACCCCACTCCTCTGTGCACAGCCTGTTATACCCCCCTTAGACCCCACTCCTCTGTGCACAACCTGTTATACCCCCCTGAGACCCCACTCCTCTGTGCACAGCCTGTTATACCCCACTGAGACCCCACTTCTCTGTGCACAGCCTGTTATACCCCCTGAGACCCCACTCCTCTGTGCACAGCCTGTTATACCCCCTGAGACCCCACTCCTCTGTGCACAGCCTGTTATACCCCCCCTGAGACCCCACTCCTCTGTGCACAGCCTGTTATACCCCCTGAGACCCCACTCCTCTGTGCACAGACTGTAATACCCCCTGAGCCCCACTCCTCTTTGCACAGACTGTTATACCTCCTCAGACCCCACTCCTCTGTGCACACCCTGTTATACCCCCTGGACCCCACCCCTCTCTTCACAGCCTCTTATACCCCCTGAGACCCCCCCCCTCTGTGCACAGACTGTTATACCCCTGAGACCCCACTCCTCTGTGCCCAGCCTGTTACACCCCCTGAGACCCCACTCCTCTGTCCACAAACTGTTATACCTCTGAGACCCCACTCCTCTGTGCACAGCCTGTTATACTTCCTGAGACCCCACTCCTCTGTGCACAGACTGTTATAACCCCTGAGACCCCACTCCTCTGTGCACAGCCTGTTATACCCCCTGAGACCCCACTCCTCTGTGCACAGACTGTTATACCCCCTGAGACCCCACTGCTCTGTGCACAGACTGTTATACCCCCTGAGACCGAATTCTTCTGTGCACAGCCTGTTTATACGACCTGAGACCCAACTCTTCTCGTGCACAGCCTGTTATTCCCCCCTGAGACCCAGCTCTTCTGTGCACAGCCTGTTATACCCCCTGAGGCCCCACTCCTCTGTGCACAGCCTGTTATACCCCCCTGAGACCCCACTTTTCTGTGCACAGACTGTTATACCCCCCTGAGACCCCACTCCTCTGTGCACAGCCTGTTATACTCCCCTAAGGACCCCACTCCTCTGTGCACAGCCTGTTATACCCCCTGAGACCCCACTCCTCTGTGCACAGCCTGTTATACCCCCCCTGAGACCCCCACTTCTCTGTGCACAGCCTGTTATATCCCCTGAGACCCCACTCTTCGGGGCACAGCCTGTTATACCCCCTGAGACCCCACTCCTCTGTGCACAGCCTGTGATACCCCCCTGAGACCCCA